>BPTQ01000007.1:277108937-277221468 GCA_019973895.1 Chrysanthemum seticuspe
AACACTAAAGTTAAGCGTAGACAAAAGTTAGGCGTAGAAACGTAGGCGTAGGATTACCTTATGCGTAGACCGTAGTTTACGCGTAAAGTGAATCTTATGCGTAGGAATTCTACGCGTAAGCTTATGCTTATGCGTAATTTTAGGGTTTTTGCCCAAATGATCTTTTACACTTCACAGTGCAAAAGATATCCAAAGTCGACGTATTTTCAGACTTATCCAAGTAAGAAAACACGGATTAAACCAGAAAATTGAAGATCAAACCAAGGAACAATCTTACGCGTAATTTTAGGGTTTTGATACGCGTAGGATTACTCGTAACTTTGATTCTGCCCAAATGTGTTTCTAAACCAGTTTTTTGTTATGGAATAGCTTCAATAGTACCAAAAGAACACAAAAGTGTGAATTTTGATGTACCAAAACTGCTAAACGGGTTACGCGTAGAACGACACCCACGAACAAAAACAAGCTTAAAAACGTAAATCCACGCGTAAAGTTTGAAACTTTTTGCCAAAAACAAGTATTTTAACACCTCAAAACATTGAAAGTACAAGAATCTTGGATTAAAAAGTGTAAAAAACGAGTTTTTAAGATAACCAAAGAATGCGTTATCTCTACGCGTAAGATCCAAAACCAAAACTTCAAAAACAAACGAGTACACCCAACTATTTGGCGATTGATACCACTGTTAGGTCACTAGTTTACAACACAAGATTATAAGAGAAGAGATAAGGCGATTGAACAAGTAAACAAGCACACATACACAATAAGAGAGGCACGGTTAGGCGTAGGTGAATGTGTGAAAAGAAAACTTGAACAACCAACCCTCAAATGAGGGTTTACAAGAGTTTATATAGGCAAGGAGCTAGGGCAACACTCCCTCTCCTTCCCTATTCCTTATTGGGCTTGGATCAAGCTTATGGGCCTTCTACATAAGCTTGACCTTAAACAAACATAAAGGCCATAATAAAGCTACCTATTACATATGAAATATAAATACTTGAAATATTGTTTAGGAGTGATTCCAACACTGTGTTTTTAACTGGTTAATTTCAAAAAATTCTCGAAATTCTGGGAATTCCGGATTTATGCAAGGTTTCGTAGCAAGAAAATTTTCTTCCTTATGTTGTATTGCAATTTCCAGAGCAATGCAATGTTTTTCAAGAATTGAGTATTTGTTTGAAAGTTCATCGAAAATTTTCTTATCAACCACGTTGTTAGTCGTGATATGATTTATCAGCGACTCAGCCTTAGTTACAAGACATTTATCAGCCACATGTTCTGTGAAATCATTAGTATGTACATAATTAAGTACAGAAAGATTATCAATAAGTGTTACCGAAGATTCTGCACTCAGCGAAGATCCTGCGCCCAAAGTTTGTTCGTTGAGTATTTTCCACTCAGGATCCTTCTTCTGTGAGGAAAAAGTTTCTGAACCGCTTGTTGCTTCCATTGTTGATGTGTCTGTAATTCTGGCTTCAGCAATACCCGATAGATTACCCAACTCTTCACACTTCTCCTTTGATTGCATCCCATATTCATTCATGTGATCATTGTTATGTACTTCTTCACATTGTCCATAAGATGGATGAGTATATCAATAAACTCATGGATTTCCATTCCAGTATGTTTTTTGAAAGAAATTTCAGTCAAGTGTTGATCATAATCTGATGAATATTCCCCACTGATGAATGGCTGAAATTGTTTGTGGATTACTTGAAGTGCAGCACTGGAACCATCCTTTCAAACCTCTTCTTTGGTAAGTTGTAGCTTCAATTGTTCTAAGTTTAGCAGCAAGGTTCTTGTTAATGTGGATAAGTCCTGACGGAAGAGGGCACTACATGTTCGTTCCATTTTAATGGGTAGAAGTAGTATGATGTGAGAATAAAGTAGCTGATAAGGCTCAATGCCGCATTCATTTTGCATGGTTTTCTGTAGCATTGATAGGTGCAATTCATTCTCATTGGACTCAGAGTATGAGGATTTTAGATCATCTCTGGCTGAATCAATCATATTTAAACTTTCAGAGTAGTAAATACTTTCTTTGTTCTCCACCGAATCATATAGTTTGAGCACATTAGAAATTAAGGGATCAGTGGTGTAAGCCATTATGTTAATATCAGATGACAAGTATTAATAGACAAGTTGCACTCAAGATAACACGCACCCTAGACAACTCGCAGCCAAGACAACTCGCACCCTAGACAACTCGCAGCCAACACAACTCGCACCCTAGACAACTCGCTTAAACGACAACTCGCATAAGCTGACAACTCGCATAGTACACAGGTACACCCACTACTTTGTCCTTTCTTGTCGTTTTGTCTCAATAGACAACTCGCATATAAGACAACTCGCTTCAATAAGCAAACTCAGGATAGACAACTCGCATCAAAGAACAACAATCCGAGACACAACTCGCATCCAACAAATTTTCAAAAACACCACTTTACAATCCAAAAACAACTCAACCACGATGATTCAAACCTTCTAAACCAAAACCTAAACACTTATAATGATACTAAACACAAAAGTACAATCAAAATCCAAACTTTAACATAAGAAATGATCCAAATGATGTAAACAACTCTAAACTCATTCACACCCAAAAACCTTATGAAAACCACTAGAAATCAAAGAACATGAAAGATGAGTGATCAAACCATGGCTCTTGATACCAATTGTATTAAATTGGTTTTCATAAACACACAATCAAGCACAATAAATGGCGTATGAATTAGAGTTATAGAGAGAGAAAATGAGATGTTATAGAGAGATAAAACAAAGGGAGGGTTAGATTACCAAATGAATATCCAACCCTCTCCCTTGTGGGGAGAGGGCTATTTATACGAATGACTACGCCCTCCTTCGGGCTGTGGATCAGGCATACAGTGGGTAAAGACCCGTCCTTCTTCCACGGTGTTACTTATACTACTACTAATCTAACTAATATACTATTACGTCTACGAGCTATAATATACTAAACATACGTAGGGGTGACCGACACTTCAGTATGGATTTTCTAAATCCTAACAGTCCTGTAAATAGAACGACAGGTTTTTTAATTTTACAGGACCGGCTGCCTCTTTATGGGACCGTCAGCAGAAGGTTGTTTTCCTAGAGGTTTCACAAATTTAATTTGTTGTGGTTCACTAGTTGATGCCTCACATGAATTAAATCCTAGACATGTTCTATCTCTGAACGCTTTTTGACTCTTTAGTAGATTTACAAGATAACTAGAACTCTTTTCAAATATAGCTAATATGTTGGCCTTTTCTTTAAGCTTCTCAATTTTAATTTCTTTATCTTGACACATAATAGACTCTAAATCAATTTCTATGCCATTTCAAGTCTAGACATTTTATCTTCCAAATAGATTTCTTTTTCAAAGTTATTCTTAAAATATTTTGAAGATTCATTTTCCGGTGATAGTTTTAGACTCAAATCGCACATGTGTTTAAAGTCACTTTCTAATTTTGAAAGTTCTGGAAAGAACGTGTCAAAACATAAATGTTCGGATTCGGAATGTACCCCACTTGAAGTTCCAACCATTTGACATATATCGTATTCATCACAATCGTTGTCTTCTTTGTCGGTATCACTCCATGCTTCTTTAGTGAGTTGATCCGTGCAGAACCGTTAAGTTTTCTCACTCAAACCTGCCACTTGTGAATGGCAAACCGTAAGAAACTTAAAACAGCTCAGGCACGAACTCAATAAAGATCAGGAGAGTATAGTGTTTCCCCAGGTCGTTAAGTCCCAACGAGCTGTGCGAGAATAGCCAAACGTGTAGTGATCGAGAGGATTTGAACGGGAAAAGATTGTGGTTGATCTATACCTAAAGAGAAAACCCATAAACTACAGGGGCTTAAATGCAAATTAAAAAAAGTTAAAAAGATAAAAAATATTAAATAAACGCTATCACTATATTTAAAATGATGTTTTTGTTTTTAAATTTTATAAAACTGAAATTAAAAACTACGCGATGTACAAGTAAAAACGTGAAACTTACACAATATAAATCCTAAAAATATGAAAAATACATTTTTACAATCCTAATGATAAAAGAAAATTTATAGAAAAAGAAAATTATTTTTATAACTATTTATCTAATTATTATTAATTAAAAACTATTTTTAACTATTAAATAATAACCTAAAATACAAGAAAATATGAAATAAAGCTAGAAAAATAAAATTATGATTTAGAAAAATCTAAAATATCAAAAGAGAATTTTCAAAACTATTTTTGTATTTTTCTGATTATTTTTCTATTTTCTAGGAATTTTAAACTATTTAAAACTAATTAAATTATTTAAAAATACAAAATAAACTATGAAAAATCTGGAAAATTACTTTTTTTACTTTTTATATTTATCTAAACCTAAGAAAAATGAAAAATTATTTTTTTGAACCTTTTCTTAATTTTTTGTATTAAATGCTAATTAAAAATGCTTAAAAACTAATTAAAATCAAAAAAATAGCAAACCAACTTGGAAAAATCTGAAAATTTCAGGAAAAGTCTAAAATAATATTAGGAAGCTATGAAAAATGGAAAAACATGGGGTTGCTTGGAAGAAAATGAAACTGATGTTCAAAGTGCTTATAAAAAAGCACTATGAATAAGCAAATGGAGTCCAAAAGCTAGCAACTGTTTACAGAAGCTCTATTAAGCTTAAAGAACCAAAATGCAACAGATAGCAACAAGCCTTGACCTCTAATATGCAAGATGCAAAGATTTGATGATTTGAGAAATGATGAGTGTGTAAATACTCATCATTTTTGTTCCTTCTACACTGCAAAAACAGTCAAAAACACTTTGAAAAGTCTCAAAAAGACAGAAAAAATATTTAGACTGTATTTTATGCAATAATTGTCAAAATCTAGTCCCTGGTTTTTCAAAACATGTAATTTTTCATAAAAGGCCCTCAGGAATTTTCAAGTTGTCAAAATTAGCCTTATAAAATTCAATTTTGCAAAATGGCAACTTGAGTCCTTGGAATTTTAAAAGATTGACAGAAATTACCCCGGGACATTTTTAATTTGAAAATTATTATTTTTGGTCCTTGGAAAAATTAAACTTGTCATAATTGGTCCCTATGATGAATATTGGAAAATTACAGTTTCGGTCCCTTGGTTTTTGTGGAATTGCAGTTATGGTCCTTGTGATTAAATTACCAAAACCCTCTTTCACTTGACCCCTTCCCCTTGACCCTTGAACCACCTTCCAATTGACCTCCCTACCATTTGACCCATCACCCACGACCCTTTTTCCCTCCTCCTTCTTCCTGCTTACTCTAAAAACCAAACAAAAAACCCATCACTCTTTTACCCTCTTTTCCCCATTCCCAGAACACTCAACCCTAATCCCCTCTTTTACCCAGCTGATCCCAATTCCCAAACCCACTCACCCCCTCCCCAAGATATAGTCACATGTATCTCATTCCACCTTGGCAATCCAAAGGCAAAAAGCCTCTCATAGACGGCTCAGATTTACTCCAAAGTTGTACCTAACAATTGAAGGGTGGAGATTGGCAGGAAAGAAGCACAAGTAGTAAGAAGAAGAAGACCCAAGACTTTAGCTTTATAAAGAGGAGATTGTAGGAATTGAAAAGCAGCCTAGAATTTATGTTCTAGTTCCATTTTTACTTTCTTGTCATTTACTTTTAATGTAAAATTTTAATTTTCAGTGCAATTTAAATTCAGTTCTAATTCGAGTTTTAAGAGTTTATGCAATTTCAGATTATGGTTTTCATTTTATGAGTTCTTGTTTATGTTCTTGTTAAGAAGTGTTTGGCATAAGCTTATCTAATGGTTTAAAAGTCATTTTTACCCATTTTGACTCCCATAGTCAAACTCTTTTTTTAAGTCCTTACTTAGTTTTTGCAAAGTTTTAACTTGTATCACGAAGTTTGTAAGATTTGACAAACAAAAAAAGGTTTTTTTTCTGATGTCAAAAACACTGCACAGAACAGCAGCCTATGCTGCTGTTCCAAGTGCTTTTTGCAGCTTATTTTTTTAGCAAAACCTCTTCAAATTACTTTTCTTGCATCTTAACATGCCCATCTCAGTAGGTCTTTAGTTTATTTGCACTAAGTTTCAGTTGACCTTAGCTAAATTTGCACTCAAAAGCTGCCTTAGGACCATTTTTCTGCTTTTGTTACAGCAGCCATCGTGACCAAGTGGGTCCACTTCTAGATTTTTAAATTGCTTATTATTAAGTCTTAGATCTTAAAATTTGGTACGCATAATATTCAATAGGTTGGCTAGACAATAGTGATTTTTATGAATTTTTACTTTAGCTTATTAATAGCTTAATCTCCCCTAGAAAACACCCCCTGGCCCTGTTCACTGCTGCAACACCACATCAGCTGTCCAGCTTATTTTTGTGCTTATCAGTGATTTCTAGAAGCTTATTTAGGACTATTAGAAGTTTCTTAGATAGAGTAGATTAGGATTCATTAGTCTTTAGTTTATTTAGTGCTTATTAGTGCTTAATTGTCCCTTTTATGCTCATTCTCCATTTTACTTAGGATTTCCCCAAAACTGCTTATCTGCTCCCCTTTTACTTGTTTGATTCTCAGATTCAGTTTTTTTTTTGCTCATGATTGTTTAGCTTATTCCCCATTTTGAAAGTGCTTATTCCTTGCTATTTTTGTTCAATAATCTGTGAAGGTGTGTTTGGTAGTTCTCTGTCCAAAACAGCAGCAAATAGCTGTTCTTACAGCTCATGTGTTTAGTTTTAAAGAAAAAAAAAAGTTTTTAATTTGATTCAATAAACACACGCTATGAAAGGAAAAAAAATGCTTCAAAAAACTGGTGTTGGTGGGACTTGAACCCACGACACCATGCTCACAACCAACATGCCTAACCATTATGCCAAGTACCTGTTTCACGTTGTAATTCCCACACATTAATTATTTAACTGCAATTTCCATTTTTTTGCTTTCCACCTTATTTAGCTTAATAACTGCTTAACTCAAAAAAGCAGTTAGTGTTTTTTTTATTTTTCCTAGATTAGGCATAGTGTAAAGTAATTTTTCTCATTTTTGCAGATTTTTATAAATTAGTTTAGTTTTTTTTTTTATTTTTATAAATTAATTAGTTAAAATTAGTTTTTAATTCGTAATAAATAAAATAAAAGTCAAAAAAATTCCGGATTTTTCCTAAAATTATTTTTAGTCATTTAGAATGTAGAAAAATTAGTTTTGCTCTCGTAGGACTTAAATTGCATTTTTTTCACTTTCGGGGCTCGGTGAGTTCCCGTTTTTTAGCGTTTTTGCATTTTAGCACCCTAGGATGTAATTTAGCGTTGTTTTATTGTTTCTTAGGCTTAGTCGTAGTTTATTTAGTGTTTTCTTTGTTTTACATGCTTTATTTTTATTCCCGTTCTTCAATTTGTAGAATACATAATCACAAACCCAAATTCGTTAAACCATTCAAGTCCTTATCACGAAACTCAACGACACCGTCAATTTCACACCTCGTTGGGACACGACCCGGGAAATCACTTTTCCGGTATCACTTTTATCACACCCGTGAGGTTTGACACGTTGACCTTTTTCCTAAAGGGTTAATTTGTCGAATTTTACGGTTAATTTGATATATTGATATTGTGTTTGTTTTTCACCACTCACTTCACAACGAATCAAAATAAGCTAAAAAGCAGATTCTGGGGCCAACTTTAAGCCCAAGAATAAGCAATCAAATAAGCTGAGAACAGAAAACCACCAATTGGAACTTGGAGAAGACCTGGCCAAGAACCTTAGAACCAAAAATTAGACCTTGGTGAGCCAAGGTGAGCCCTGCACAAGCTCTGCAAGACCTGCTCAAGCCCTGTGCAGGCTTAGTGCCCTGCACAGGGCACTTAGCACCATATTGACAGGCTTATATGAAGCTCAAGAAAAATTCACAAAATTAAACTAAAATGAGGATATAAAAATAGACCAGGTTGACTTTTTGAAACCACAAGTTTTATTGAAAATAGCTCAGAAATGAGCTTGTGAAAATTCATCCTATTTGGCCCAAAACTGAGATTTGTGCATTTTGACTTTTTGAAGGACTTGAAATGTTTGACTAATATGAACTTTGAACCTAGATTAATGGATTGATTATGCTATTTAATGATAAAACAACACTGATGCAAGCTAGTTCTAAGAATTTTGAATACAAAACAAGACTTTGTTTTTCAAAAATTCTAACAGATGGCTAAATAAGACAGTGGATTGAGAGATTTGACTTCCACTGATTTAGTATGCAAATGACTGATTCAAATGGTCCTAGTAAGCATAAAGGGAGCTAAGTAAACTTAATCTAACCACTTATAAGCCCTGCAACCCCAAATGCTAGCTTCTACCAAACACAGATTCATGTACTTTGTAAGCAACCATTAACTAACAAATCACTTAACTATCTGCTGCAAGTGATCCAACTAAGTTTACTAGTCCTAATTACAACTTAATAAATAAGTAAAAACAGTTTATGACTATAAATATAAATACAAGCACCAAATGCAAATTGATTTGAAAATTGAAAATGAGATAACCACTCACATGAGTCCAACTTGCTTGCAGGCCAAATCCAAACCCAATCCTACACTAAATGAGGCTATTCCAACCCATTTCAGAGATCTGCAACACCATTATCCATTTCCAATTCCAATTTGAGCCTAACAGTTAACTTCTGTTGACCAATTCACACTTTTGTTTGAAAATGGTTTTAAAGCTTATCAAAAGCTTACAGGAACTTATTTAAGCTTATTTGCACTTAAATAGAAGCTTTTAAAAGCTTGATTGAAAGAGTTTGAAAATGGATTTCTTAACAGTTAACAGCAAAACATAAAACCAAACTAAAACTGTGAATTGAAACTTAAAACTGCCTTACAATGATTATCCAACCAAAAGTTAATACATGGAAACTAAAATCATAAGATTTTGACTAAGCTACAACATTTATTTAGAAAAACGACATTAAAGAAAAAACTTAAAAACTAGCTACTGGTTCTTCTCAGCTTCTCCTCTCTCTTTTATAGCTTCAAACGGTTCCACGTGTCCTTATGAGTGTTTCCCACCACTTCTTTGAGCCAATGGGTGAGCAGTGTTCATTTTAGCCTTTATATGATTTTTGGCGGGAAAAGCCTAATTTGACTTATAGGGCTTCTGAGCTAGCAACTAGGGGGGTGGACTTGTAGGGGTGATGATGAGGTGGGGGAGGTGTTGGGATAAGGTGAGGGTGATGGGAGATGTGGTTGCAGAGGAGTAGCAGGGCAAGTTGGAGAGGAAAACCACAAGGGAGGGAAAGTGATTGGTGTTTGACTGAGTAGGTTGACCATGGGTTCAAAATGAGTGTGACAGGGGTCCAAAAAGGTGTGCATGGCAGGGGTCAAAAGGTTTTTGACAAGGGCTTGGTTTAGTGATAAGGACCTATTTGTAATTCTTCCAAACTTGAAGGACTATTTCTGCCATTTTCCAAAGTTCACACAAGGGATCAAAATTGACAAGCTTCCATAGTACAAGGACCAGTTTTGACAATTTCAAATTTTCCAGGGACCAAACTTGACAATTTTGAAAGTTCAGGGACCTAAGTTGTAAATTTGTAATTTTAAGTTTCAAGGACCAATTTTGACAACTTAGGAATCCCTAGGGACTCAAAAAGATATTTTTCTTTATTTGGATTTACCAGGGACTGTTTTTGACAACTTTTGAAACTTGGGGGACTAAAACTGCCTATTATGCAAATTTTATACGTTTTTCACCATATTTTGATATTTTTGCATTTAAAACACATAAAACACTTATTTGTGATATTTTTATCATTTTGATGCATTTCTGAGTGTTTTCAGATGTTTTTGCAGTTTAATTGGTACAAAAATGATGAGTATTTAGACACTCATCATGAGTTCTTCTTGAAAATCGCTTGAAAGATTCTTCACATGATTTCCTTCATCAAAAGTAACGACGATAATATTGATCATAGTAAAAGCGCTATTTAAGGATTCGTCCTTAGACATGATCAAATTGTTTATTATACTTTTTTAAGATCAATATTATTTTCTTTGGCTTGAGTACTTCCTTGATGAAAGATTAAAAGATTTTTTCAAATATCATTTTCCGTTTGGCATAAGAGAATTCTTTCATACTTATTTTTCGGTAAGGCTTTGTAAATTAATATTTTGGCTTCAATGTTTTAAAAAAATTTCTTTTAAAATCATCATCTTGATTAATTTCTGTTGGTTGAAAATCACCAATTGATATAACATGCCAAAGATCATGATCTATTGATTTCGCATAAATTTTGAATCTATATTTTCAATTGATAAAATTATTATTTTAAAAAAATGGTGGTTCTTGAAGAGATTGTCCTTCTAGATTTCTTTCAGACTCTATAGATCGATTCAAGTTTTAAAATACAATATATTTTAAAGAATCTTGACTGACTTGGCTCTGATACCAATTGTAAAAACTAGAAGGTGGTTAAATAGCTTCACCGTTTATGTTTACGTTTTAAAATATTCAACTTGTTTGATTCGAAGTTATGCAAAATCAATCAACAATATACAAACACAGTACATATGTACAAAGATAAATAATGTATGAAAGAACGAAAGATAAAGAGATGGAAAGATCAAACCAAAACACGGAGATTTGTAGTGGTTCGGCACGAAGCTCACTCTTCGCCCTACTCCACTCCCCGAGTATCACACTCGAGAGTTCACAATAACTATGTCAACAAACTCCCTTCATGCGGAGAAAACCGTACACCAGTGCTTACACCAATTTGCGACACTAAGCGGAATGTCGAGTTCTAATCCTAGCTAGAACCAATCTAAACACTGATACACACTACAACACGGACTTACACCTCGTCCACTTGGATATACACACAATCCATGTCTTCACACAAAGCTTTACGTACTTTCACCTCGTCCACTTGGATCTTCACACAATCCAAGTCTTCACACCACTTCACGGACTTTCACTTTGTCCTAATCTATACACAGCACTACACGGACATACACCTTGTTCAAATCTATACAAATACAACTAATCTCGACTCACGCACAAGTCGAATACACGAATGTACAAGATACAAGATCTAGAGAACTTAGATTGAGAAGATAATCGTAACACTAGTTACGTGTGTGTGATCCTAACTATAACGCTTTGTTTCTTGATGAGTACGAAGGCTCTTCTTTTGCACTTTTGAGTAAAGGACAACGAGATCACTTATAAACAAATTACGACACGTTAAAGTGATCAAAGATATGGAAGAAATATGACAGAAAGATCAGAGTATTTTTAGTGTAAAAGGTACAGTTTTATGAGAAAACAGTGTCGTATTTATAGCCACGAAGAGGAGGGAGGACGGTCCCTTATTTGTCTGGCGGTCCCATAAAATTAAGGGACCGTCAACCTATATGGGAACGTCCTAGAGAGTCCGCTCATTTTTTGTCTTTAGTGGGGAAATGTTTATTTGGTGAAAATTTATCTGATTTGGGCGGGAAAATTCAAATTCAAATATTTTCTTATGAATAAAACATTTCTTTAATTTAAAAAAATAATTTGTAAAGTTTATTTATAAAAACTTTTGTCATATTTATAAAAATGTGAGTTTTAAGGACAAAATAAATTTTTTGATCACTTAAAAATGTTGGTAAGTTGTTTGTATATACCTGAAGTGATATTGTAGTCGAAACGAGTTTTCTCGGTTAAAAACTTATCAAGTATATTTTATATAACGTGTTCTTTCGTTTTGTGATTATCAAAATATATAGAAATCGAATAATGCAAACAACATTTTTGACATTTTTTGTATTAACACGCTCGAACCGAGCAAAACCGAATCCAAAAACGATAAGTATGTAAAGCAGAAAACCGAACCGAGTAAGGTTGGTTTGGTTTTGGTTGGACCGGTTCGGCTCGATTTTTCAATTCGATTCGATTTTTAGTCGATTTTCCTCACCAATAACTAAAACTGTACATTTTGCTCACACTTATAAATAGCATAGGTAAAACCCATACATTTGCTCACACTTGTAAAAGGTGTAGGTAAAATACTACATTTGCTCACACTTTCTAAAAAATACGGGTTCAAACTTAGACTTCTCCTCACACTTACAAAAAGTGTAGATAATATATAAAACTTTTACTCATATATTACAAAAAATGTAGGTAAAACTTTATATCTCCTCACTTTTATAATATATAAGCAAAACTTACATGTTTGCTTACACTTGTCAAAATGTGTGGATAAAATTTTGTATATACTTACAATTTTCTAAATTTGTAAAAATATGTGGACTTTTGCTTATATTTTTTACATGTGTCATAAAAAAGTGTATCTAAAAACCCTTTTTCTTGTGTGTACTTGGTTATTATGCTGTCACGGGAGATGTTCGACAATAAGTTTATACCATAGTAGCTAGTTAGATATATGTATCTATCGATAGTGTTATAGGATAGCCTTTTAACATCATTTCTAAGACTTTAGGTGTTATATTCACATTTAACTATGATTTTTAGGAGACTACTAATATATTTAACGAACACTAGAGTTGTTTTAGTTGGTAGTTCTAAAAGATATTGTTAGAATCAAATATAGGTAACTAATGGAATTGTCTATTGTTGCTTGTTGTCATCTCGTATTTTAATAATAACATTTGTTAAATAAATATTTTTTAATATTTTGCGAGATTAAACTTTATCCATTTACAATATATTTTCATAAAAGGATATGTTTTTGTTTTTAAATTATTGTCTGAACATAAAAATTACACAATTTAATAAAAGTGATACCACTATAATTTTCAATCATTAAAATATAATATGATTTTCAACTAAATTCTCATTATATTGTTTAAATAAAAGTGAACAGTTATTTTAATACATCTAAATGAAACATAAATTTTAATTTGAGGGAGTAAACATGATCGATGTGATTTGGTTTTGAGGCAAAATGGTCTTTGTATTTTATTTACTTTGCAAAATAGTTTTTAAAAATTACAAAAAATGTCTATAAAGATTTTTACAACTCGTAATAAAAGTCCATACAATTTGTTTTCTCACATAAACGGTCCTTTTGGTTTATTTGCTTTGTGAACGCATCCTTATACAATTGCATAAAAAAATAATAAAATAAAAAATCTCATGTTAACATACACTTATAAAAAAGAAAAATGCTAGAACCACACAAACAAATTCACAAAACCATCCGCAAAAAGATGTGTCACTCTCTGATTGGCTTAATTAGAGAACAAAGAGAAACTATAAAAAATAAACCAATCAGGAAGTGACACCTCTTTTTGTTGATGGTTTTGTTAATTTGTTTTTCTGGTCTAGCATTCCCTCATAAAAAAAGTCTTTGTGTTAAATCTTGAAACTTTTGTGCAACATAAAATTACACAAATTTCTTTCAAGATTACTTACGTTACAAAGATAGTCGTTAAAAATTTGTTAAAAAAATCCCTGCCGTTATTTGCGATTATTTTAACATATCCTTAAGGTTGCCCCCAGTAAGGCCATCTGATCGATCTCCACTCGATCGTGTTACTATGGGAAGTCTCGATCGCAAGTTTTTTTTATTAACTCGATCGTATATACGATCGACACAATTACACACATAAAAACAAAACTCTAACTTTTAATCAATTTTATTAAAGGCCGTCTTTACTGGAGCACCTAATCGCTTGAAGGTTGCTGGAGAGAGAAAACTGACGTGGCATGAAAAATGGGAGGAATTGACCATTCTTACTGAAGTCAGCCTAATTGAATAACTAATGAGTGGAATGTAAGGTGTTCAAAACGTGCAATTTCTTTCCGTTTTTTTTTTTTTTTTTTTTCTTTTTTAACCAAAATAATGTTTCACCCTTGTATTTTTGGTTTTCAAAACAATAAAGTTGAAAATCACATTTATCTTTATATATTATGTACACTTTATATGTGTTTTAAGCTTGTGTATTATATCTTTAACCATGCATTTGAGATGCAACGAATTAAATTAGATGCATCTCTATTTATTTAGATGTATCCTCTTAAGTTTTGAAAGTTATTTTTGATGTGAAAATGATGCAAATTGATTTTTGTGATTTTGTCACTGTAGAGGAAAAAAAAGAGAATTCGTGAAATACATCTAATATAAGTATATGCATCTAATTAAAAGCTTGAAAACAAATTATTATGCGTTTAAGATAATAAAAATGCATCTAATTTAGACTGATGCATCTCAAATATGCGGGTATTGTTACTTCTTACCATTTCTTATTTTAAAATTACTTCTTATTTGATCCTAACTCTTACACTTTATATATGATTACAAAAACGAACATTGAGTTAAATCTAAGTAATAAATGTGTGACTGAAAAAGTTTTCATGTAAAACTCACAGCTTGCAACAGACCAGAAGTAAAAAAGTCCGTCATGACTTCAAACACATTAAAGCCTGCCGCAACACGCGAGGCAACACAGCCTCATTAACATAAGAGTAAACTACACCATTCGTCCTTGTGGTATATGTTGACCGTCAAGGATCGTCCTTTGACCAAAAAAAATGCACCGTTAGTCCTTAAGTGCGAAACGTTACTCAGCGTTGGTCCCTCACCCTAACTGACGTGAGTAACGGGCGTTAAGTCTATTTAAGTCGAGGGTATATTTGTCATTTCACACTTCATCTTCTTTCTTTATACATATCATCTTTACCAAAAATCTTACATAAACTAAGTTTTGAACTTTGTGTGTAAAGTAAAAAATATCATCAACTTCATCTTCATCCTAATCATATCATCATTACCAAGGTACCAGATTTCACATTTTCATACTTACCAAAAAAAATCCATCTTTACCAGGAACAAAAATCCAAAAATCCATAAACTATCATCTTTACTAAAAATCTATAATAACTAGGAACAAAAAAAATCCAAAAATCAATTCTTTACCAAAACTCATTATGATCAATATATATATATATATATATATATATATATATATATATATATTTATATATCATTAAGAAATCTACAAATTTATTTCATCATCAAAAACAAAATATCTATTACAAGCATATTTCACCCATTTTTCTACTTATCAATAAAATAGACAGAAGTCATAAACTAAAAATCAAACCCCCTTGTTCGATAAGCTGTGAAAAAAACCGGCGGTCGTATGAGCATATTTCGAAGACACCCGTGGTGGTAGACCGGATCTGTGATGGTAGATTATTGTATTTTTTAGGTTTCATTTAATTGTAATAATGATTGATTGGGATTATTTATATTTTTTTAATCATAATTTGAAGATATAAAGAATGGAAGATGAAGATGTAAGTATGTTGTGCTTGATATTTTATAATGATGAAGGAATGGGGAAGACAACAGTGAGAAATGAAAGAAATTTGATTTACTTGAAGTTGTATTGGTTAAATATTTGATTTTTGTTAGATAGAATTTAGATTTGAATAGATGGATTGGGTTTTTTATGTGCCTTTTAGTTGTGGTTGTCGGAAAAGAGTAATGGTTCAATCGCAACGATAGTCGGATTATGATGGTGGGTTTTGGTTGTGGTTTGTGTAAATTATGATGAACATGTAGATTGTAAAAGAAAAGTAGTAATGAATTTGGATTATGATGGTGGGTTTTGGTTGTGTTTTGTGTAAAAGAAAAGTGGTAATGAATTTGGTAAAAATGATATGTATAAAGAAAGAAGATGAAGTGTGAAATGACAAATATACCCTCGACTTAAATAGGCTTAACGCCCGTTACTCACGCCATTTAGGGTGAAGGACCAACGCTGAGTAACGTTTCGCACTTAAGGACTAATGGTGCATTTTTTTTTGGTCAAAAGACATCTTTGACGGTCAACGTATACCACATGACGAATAGTGTAGTTTACTCTTAACATAATATACAAATATGTTAAAATTTTGTATCGTAAGATGTAGTTTTAAATACTTAAAATGAGGAAAGTAACTATATTTTTTATAGATGAATCGTCAATCTATAAAATATTAACTAATTGAATTTTGCGATACAACTGGATATAAGCATTATAAAATTAATAAATAATAGAAGAAAGCGGCATTTATCATGATATCATCGATCAACTTGTCTCGTGTTTTATTGTAAAAAGCTAGTTTGAACAAAGTTTTGTGCGTTTGTGTGCTCAATTCGTCTTTCTTTACACGTGAATCACATTAATTATAAACTATCAGGGTACTCGCACGATGCATTGATGAATACTCTAAAATAAAAAATTTCAATAAACCATGTTTTATAATCTGAAACGTTTTATGTGACAATAAATTTATTGATGCCAAAAGTTTCATGTAGCATATTTCAACTCTTTAAAATATTATAGTAGAGTATTCGCACGTTGCGATGGCGGCTATCAAGTAATAAAATTTTCCGCAAAAAATGTTTTCAATTTTATGTTTCTTACAATAACTTTACCAATAGCGAAAAAATAATGAGTTTGAGTAACTTTAAAAAAAGTCACGGATGATATCAAACTGATTCATATAAAAACAATTGAAAGTGGCGTGATTTTGCGTCGCAGTAGTTAATAATGTTATGGAGTTATGGTCAAATTAGTTGATAGTGGTCCGTAGTCACAAGTAAATAAAAATATTTTTTTATGAAATATATATGTAATAATCAACACTTTGTAATAAATAAATAAATAAATATATTTTAGAACATGTTTGTATCATTAATATTGTTTATTACACTTGTCACATATAGATAAAAGATATAAATAAAAAAGTGCTTATAATATTTACATCTTATAAAGTTTATATTTATTAAAATGTTTGTATCATTAATATTATTTATAACACTTGTCCCACATAGATAGAAGATATAAATAAAAGAACTCTTATAATGTAAAGAAAACTTACATGTTTAAGCAACCATTGAGAGTTATCCATAAAAAGTATAATAATTAATATACTAATATATTAATCATTTAATTAGCGCTTAGCACTTTGCACATTTGCATCATTTGTCTTTGTGGAAAACTGGAAGGGGGTTGAATAGTTTACCGTTTAAAATCTTTGTTTTGAAACTTATTGTAAGATCAATTGATATTGATCAAAGATATGTTAGTGAATAATAAACAATATGCAAGCAATATATAAAGAGTAAATAAGGAAAGAAACAATCAAACCACAACAAGTTGTTAATAGTGGTTCGGTCTACAAGAACTCTTTTTCCTTGCCCTACTCCGCTCCCCGAGTCTCCAACTCGAGAGTTTTTCTTCACTAGTCAACAAACTCCTTTAACCGGCGGAGAAACCTTTACACTTCGCTTACACACTATTTCCGACACAAAGCTAGATATCGAGTTCTTTTACAAGGGTACAACCACTCCCACACACTGTGTATTTTAAGGAATAAAATACTAACCACTCACACTCAGATGTTTAAGATGGTTTGGTACAACAATGATGTATGAACAAGACTAGATCATATAACACCAAAACAAACAAGACTTCCAACTATTTGTTGAAGCTTGATTATGCCTTGATCTTCTTTGCTACAAAAGAATATCACTATAATGATATGAAACTGAGTTAAAAATAATAGAGAGAAGGAATGTATGTGATTATGCTATAAAGGGATGAGAAAACAACTTGGGTTGGCTTGCTATTTATAGCCAAACAGTTCTGCTATCACCACGGAACCAAATTAAGGGTTCCGCCCTTGTAATATTTTGGTACCGCCGGTCTGACAGTAAGATTACAAAGATCTTACCAAATTCAACCAAATCTAACCAAGATCATGTAAGATATGTAGAGTCCAAATCTAAACAAAATATCTTATGAAATCCTCTAGAGATTTCAATGATGCAACCCATGATGTCATATGTTGTTTTCTATTTTTAGAAATACTATGTTAAATGTAAATACATATGTAATGTTGTGTTTAAGAAACTAAAACATACTTGATCTAAAAATGTTGACATACATTATGGTTTGGAAGGATATCAAGGTTAATTGATATATGACTAATCAAAATGTAAATGCTTGAGTGATGAACACATTATTTAAGGAAGGCTTGTTTTAATATCTAATAATCTTGACAAGGTTTATACTTTATAAAAATGAAATTTACTTTTGTCGTTAACAAAACTTAGGTACAGATCATAAAATATAAATAACGTTTAATGACGATATTTGTATTAACAGTCTTCAAAAAATTGTCTGATTTTTACAAAAAAAAACGTTTTTTTTTACTTTTGTGGTTAATTTTATTTAAAATAATTCAACATTTATTTAGATTGGTTCTCGAAACACTCTTACGATATAATAATAGTTTTGGAACTTTGTAGTTTTGCATGCATTTTAAAATCACATTCATTTATATGTGCATTTTTGCATTAAAACTATACTAATTCAAAAAGAAATAATAAATAAAGCATTAAAATGTCGTGGAAGATAAATTAGTAAAAGCTACGTATTGTGTACATTATGCATTAAAAATTATAATGCTTAAAAACACATTAATGGCATCTTAAATTTTTTAGGAGAGAGGGTGCTAAATGATTTATAAGTAGTATAGATTCAGTTAGATTACCCGACATAGATGTGAGTAGTCACCTTAAATCCTCACTTCACCTTATAGTGACCATATTCTATCATTCAAAAAACTTTTAACGTTTTTGTTGTACTGCTTATGTATTCAAAATTTGTTGGGACCTCTTTGTAAACTCTGATATTTTATATTAATCTAATGATAATTTATTTCAAAACGTTTTATTTAAAGTCGTTTTCTATTACTTGTACGGTGAGCTATGAAGTAATACCCGAGTGACACTATCTTCCGTAGTGATATTTTGAGAGTGTTACAGATTAGTATCAGAGCTATAATTATATAGAACCAGGCTGTATTTAAACCTAGACTATAATTACTTTTTACATTTAGACCCGCCTAAATCATTATTGTCTTACACATTCCGTGCGCCAAGCTTACTCTTTAACACACCACTGTTTTATCTATATATAGAATACTTATTTAAACGTTTGACTAAATATTACTGCATATGCCTATTCCAGAGCATCATGGTACAACCTGATTTCCCCGATCATGTACCTATTCTTACATTTTTGTGATCTAGAAATCTTCCCAAAATATTGTAACTGATTACAATGGTTTTTCTTATTTCTCAGACATTGTGAATTATACAATGGTATCTAAACTATTCATGACCTTATATAATATCCCTTTATATCATAACGAAACCCGTTACAATTATCAATTTCTCCTGGTTGTTTTACTCCTCGTGCACTTATATTTTCCGAGTATTTCAGCTTAAAGCACCACTATTGATACTATTTATATAAAGATTATTTATATACACTTGATTTACTCTCGACTATTTATATCTATTTACCAGTGCATTACTTCTTATTTATATAAAGGTTATTTTTATAAATGTTTTACCGATTCTAAGCCCTTTATACTCAGTCTCCAGAACATCATGTCAACCCCTACTTCTCCCAATTATGTATCTATTTCACCAGATTACTAAACGGTTATACATACTTATTAATTTTAATGATCCCCTAAAACCTTCTCAAAATATTATGAGTGGCACAATGGTCTCAATTATTTTTAGAACATCGTGAGTGATACTATGATCTTCTAAAAATTTTCATGACCTTACACAACATTGTATTATATATAACCCGTTACAGTCTATCGATTTCCCTTAATTATCTCACTATCCGCCTCCGAAGATCAACTTGAACAATTGTCTTAAACTTTTGGAACATTTACATCACCTCGTAACCCATCATCTAGAAACACGTCAATTAAATTGAACAGGACTTAAACCTATTATTTTATAACATATTTATCCCAAGTTGTGTGATTTATTTGACTCATAATTATCTACTATTTTGTATCAACGTGTTGCGACAAATTCTATCCGTTGCACTTGTCGTTTTGTAAACAACTTTATTATTATCTTATAAACTATCCTTTCACTATACTATAAAACTGATTTATTATTCTTGTAGGATCATACATAATATGTTGTTTGATGATTCAGGTGGTCTAGGATGGTGATAGTATATGAATGCCATGTTTAGAGAGATGAAGAGAGTAGAGAGGGTGATTCTAGAGAGATAAACAAAAAGAGAAAGGTTAGATTATCAAAGAAGCACCACCCCTTCCAAGGATGGAAGGGGTATTTATAGTTACAGACACTACGTCCTCCTGTCGGACTGTGGATCAGGCATACAGTGGGTAAAGACCCGTCCTTCCTCCACGGTGTTACTCTAAACTAATATAAGCTAATAACTAAGCTAATAAACTACTAAACAACGTAAATAACGATATGTCTACGAGCTAACTTATGCTAGATTATATTTGGGGTGACCGACACTTCACTATGGAATTTATAATTCCTAACAATCTCCCCCTAAGGGAGGTCACCCCATGATTTACATTTTGAATTCTAGCTTTCTATTTTATCTTCAGTCTTGAGCTCGTAGACTTTAATTCTTCAACATCCGCATCTTTGTGCTTAAGCAGTGACTCTTCGTAGTCCTTTTATTTTGTACTTTCATTGGAGGTCTTTGAACTGATCCACATCTTGATGATCTTCAAACTTTCTTTGAGATCATCAGCCATAGTAAATCTCTGGATCACCCTTTATTGTGTTGCCATCATGTGAAGTTGTGACTTTCGGACCGACATGCTCACACTTTCTGGATCATGACATCTTTTCATCAGAGTAGCGGAAACTTTACTGGTTCATGATATTTGCAGCTATCAGAGCCAGGTTATGTAGATAAGAACTTGTCATGATTTCTTTAATTAAGTGTGGATGTTGTGAGCATGCTTCTTTGGATTGACTTCTCAATTCTGATCAGCTGCAACCGGCCGAATGTACCTGCAAACAACAGTTAGCAATAAAACACACGAAAGTGTCTTTGATCACTTTCGTTGAATTGAGGTACACGGCCCACAGTTCCCCGTTGATCAGTACAAGTACTTCCTGTGATCAGGTATAATTCCGAAGAATCTCATTGACAGGGTTTCGCAGCTGTTCTAGCTGTTCTCAAACCGGAACATCTCAAAGAAGACAACACGGAGTGAGTGAACCAGCGAATTGAGATTAACTGATTGATGAAAAATTGATTTGAAAACAATCGCGTATTGCTTGAAGAAAGAGTTTTGCAATACGACGAAGGTTTTGTGAGAAAGGTCAATTTTCAATCAAAAATACTTTTTGTGTTTGAAAATGAATACACATTCGATGATCTAGAGAAAAGAAGATTTGCACATTGAATGGTTTTTCCAAAAGTATTTTTTCAATCAGAGATACTTTTTGTGTTTGAAAACATGAATACACATTCGATGTGCTAGAGAAAAGAAGATTTGCACATCGAACGGTTTTTCCAAAAGTATTCGTCAATTCATATTCTGCACCAAGGTTGATTCAAGAATGAATCGCCCGATTGTTTCAATCCAATTGTCACAAGCTTGATTCTTGAAGAATCTCACATGTCACCCACCAAGAGCTTGTTTGATGTTGGCTCTAGAAGGATTTCCATCTTCATTGTGTGTATTTAACATATCACTCGGATGTTCTGGCAATACCACAAGGATAATGCGTAGGACTCTCAATATATACTTACTTTCCACATTGTGTGAAACAGCAAGTCTTCAATAATTTTATGTCCTAATGAGATATTGTGGATGATCTCTTGGCTCTAGACTCAATTGTGCACATTTGGTTCCTATGTCGGAGACTAGGGAGAGGGTCTCCTTCTTCAATATCAACAATCTCTAAGAGAAAGTCGATAGATTATGTAGGTTCCCCTTGAGAATGAAACAAGTCCTTTTAAGAGGAACTTGAGTAGCTTAGGAAGTTGGGTGCAGTGCGTCACTGGGTCCATGACGTCTTGTCTTCAATACCAGTGTTACCTTAGTAAACACCAGTAGCATATGTATTGAACCCGGCTTCTGCCCTAAGGTTGAATTATTGGAGGGCTATTTATTTTCACCCTTTTCATATTTATTTCTTTTTCATTCTTCAACCCCTTCAGTGCTTACCGGGACTTCATTACTAGAACCTTGTTGGGTTTGTTCCAGTACTAGCTCTGTCTCAGTCGACACTCTTCCCATATTCTCACTTTTCTCCTTTTTTTATCATACCTAAGGACTTCTACACTATCTAGTGGATTGTCCCTGGGTAGATCCCACCGGCTCTGGCGGGATCGTAGGAACGAATACCTGACCTAACCATCCTTATAACACCATGCATAAATTAAATTGGTCGGTCTTTTGGTATTTTTCTTTCCTTCTTGAAACCAATTGAAAAATCATTTGGAAAATCAATCAAGGTACTTGTGATATAACATCAAAGCATTTTGTACCTTAATTGTTTTGATCATTTAAAAATGCTCCCCCTCAACATGTGCATGTGATTTTAAAATTGTTTCGCACATGGAGGCAAAAGTTCTTTGAAATATATTCTTGATCACAATTTCCGTGGAAAAAGCCTTATGATTTTCTTGGTAAATTCTCCCCCTCAAAATGTGCGTTGGTTATTTAAAATAATTTAACACATAGAGGAATGAGTTTTTAGAAGCACTTCCACGATCACACTTGTTATAAAGAAACCATTAGAAAATCAATCAAGGTACTTATGTTAAAACATAGAAGCTTTTGTACCTTGAGAGTTTATTTTCTTTTGAGATGCTCCCCCTCAATATGTGCTTCGCGATTCGAAAGAGTTTAGCACATATGGGAGAGCAGCCTGCACTTTTGAAATCAAATCGATAATCATTTATCAGATTTCATAATTAAATCACAAATTCTCCCCCCATCAAAAATATCAAACCCTTTGAGATTTTGGATCCCAAGTGATTTAATAAGGTTTAGAAAACATGGGAGAAAATGTGGCCTTGTTTAAATACTCTTCTGGTTTTTGGTTAAATGCTCATCCTCAATCATATGCATCATGTATTTGAAATCGTTTGGCACATGAAGGAATGAGTGCTTTTGAAACAATCACCCTTTAAAACCGTTTTGAGATTTAAATCACGATCTCTCCCCCGATCAAAAATTTCAAACATTTTGAGATTTATGATCCCAATTGATTTAAATCATTTAAAAGATTTTGAGGAAAGACGTGGATTGATTTAATTTTGAAAAATGATTGATAAGGATCAAATTTTAGATATTAAATATTGTTAGTGTCAGGTATGATATTTTTAAAAGATCTTTAAGTAAAATAAAACAATTTCACAATCAAATAAGAACAGAAAAAATTTCATTTTGAAAGATCTTAGAGTTTTAAAGAAAATCATGCCATGACATAACATTAAATCATTAGAATACCACTTATTATCGTACAAATGGACTCTTTTGATGATATATTGTTTGAAAATTCTTAAGATTGAAATCACTTTCCCCCTCAATCGAAGACCGTAGTCGTTGATTGAGTAACTTATGTTTAAAAATGAAGTCCGATTGATTTCCAAAATTTTAGTCCAATTATTTTCAAAACAATATTTTTTCATTTTCAAAACAATATTTTCAAAATTGTTAGAAAAATCGTATCATCCACTACTTGTCTTGCACAAATATGCGTTAGGTGGATAAGCTGCTTCTGTTGTTACTGTAAGGCTGGAAGAAAACCGTCTGCTGATGCAGTGAGACCTCTTAAGTTGCATCTATCGTGCCAACTCTCCATGGAGATCTAATTAAGCTCCTTTTCTTCATTTGTCATCCTAAGAAATAGTTACCCTTTCCTTTCGGCATCCAATCATCATCTTATGTGGGATCCGGATCGGGAACATTCTTTTTAAACCATGTTATCTGCATACGTTAGTAAACACAGATAGACATATATGGTGGTAGACAACACCCAAACAATAATTAACTAATACAAGTCAATCCAACATAACAATCAGATCATGTAAAGTATGGGAATAACATGTTTATCAAACTATAGTCATCTAATTCTAACAATCATATCCTAAATTCCTAGTCCTTCGACATAGGCAACTATCATTTTCAATTAAGCACGAAGGATAATTAGATAAGCCCGATAGATGATATAAATTTAAAAATATTTTCCCCCTCAATCAATGACTCATTTCATAAAAGTTTTAACCATGCTGAAGTCATTGATTGGGTTTTGCAAATTTTAATGAACACTCTGATTCTGATTGATTTTCAAGCAACTTATTTCCACCATTTCGAAAACAACAAACATTTTTCTGAAGAATTTTAGAATGAAAAATATTTGAGTAGGAACAACAGTCCTTCGACATACTTTCCTCATTTTGTTTTAGGATAAGTGCTCAAAATGTTTTGAAAATTGGTTTAGCGCAGCACTTTCCTTCCTTGAAGAGCGGGTTGCTATCTGAAATAATAGCAAACCTGAGTTTTAGCACGAGTTACAGCCTGAAATAACTGCAAGCCATATTTAGAGACATGTTTTGGAAAATAATATTTACACCTCCTGCTCGAACTTCATCTATGGTTCCGTGCCATTATTGAATGACATTTCTAAGACCGTAGATGTTATCGATACCAGTAGACATGTCTTGAGAAAACAATATTTTTGGTATTTTTCAAATTTTCTGATTTTTATGGGTTTTTGTTGGTTTTTTAATTTTCTATTTTCTTTTAGTTGGTTTTCTATTTTGTATTTTGGTTTTTGATAAATATTTACAGATAGAGTAGATGATATAGTTTGAGAAGATGATAATATGAGTACCGAGATAAGGATATCGAGCACCCCATTGTAGAAGATAGAAGACATCATCTCTTAAACTTTCACCCCCAAAGCTTTCGAGGCTCCTAAATCGAAGAAAGAAATTGAACCATCTGAAAGTGACACTTTGGTAGCTTCCCCCCAAACCGAAAATCCTTATGTTGAGCAGATTCGAAGCTCTATTTCAAGCTTGCCTTAGCCAGGTGCACAAAGAAGCACACCATTATCATCGATCTTGCTGCTCTTTTTAAGAATAATCATCGTGATTCTTCGTTCGAGGTTATATCATCCAATAGAACAACAACATATCATCCTACACATAAAACAATCTTCTCATATTTCTTTTCTACTGACGTCTGAAGCGATCCATACCAACAGGTGTCAACAGACAAATTCCCCCAAGTAGTTGAATTGATGCATCCAGTCTCTTGGAATGAAGCTCAAGAACCCGAATACACATATACCCAAAGACAGAGAACCTTATAACATCGAAGTAGCAGATTAAGTCCGATTGCCAAAGAATAACCCCGATGTATACTTTTCTCTCCCCCTGAATAAAGTGTATGAAGCTCAAGAACCCGAAGTACCCAAATGCCCAAAGAAAGAATAACCGATAACACTGAAGTAGCATGTTGAATCACTGATTATCTCTGCGGATGTCATCTCCGGAATAAGTGATTATCACTGAATCACCGATTACGCTCTCAAGTGAAATAGCTAAGCATCCCTAATGTACATAATTCCTCTCCCCTGATGATTGCGATAACATCGAAATCATCACACACTTGTGTACCTAAACTAACTCTTCCATCTCTTCCCCCACATAGTTGGAATAAGGACACTAAACGCCATGGGTCAAACCTTGAGTTTCTATGCGGTAATGACATTTGTCTTCCCGGGATTTCTTCAATCACTTAGAAGTATTAAGTTCATCAAGTTTACTCGCGTTTAGATACGTGTCTCCTTCCCCTTTGCTGGTTTTGATACTTCAGAATCAGCAACACAATATTAGCCCATGTACTAGAAATCTTTTGAGAAGAACATCATTAGCTCAGATGTATCTGTGAGAATCAACTTGCTGAAGTATGTGAGCAAGTCTAATTGGGGATTAAATCTGACATTACACTCTCCCCCAATTAGTGCTCTCCCCTAAACTGACAAAGATTTCAAGTGATCTTCTCAGCCCGGATTAAGAAGAAGTCTTTAGACTGTTAAATGCAACTCGTCTTTAGTCTTCTAACATGCAGTAGAAAATGTAGAACAGACTTTAGACTCGACCTTCTTCAAGATTGTCCGTTTGGGGAATAGAAAGTTAACATCTTCTCCTCACCAAATGCATTCCCGTTAACTTATATAGTAAATCCCCTTAACTCAAATCCCTCCCAATCAAACAAGAACAGAAAGATGTTCATCAAGGAAATCCGCCTCGCAACTGGAAGCACTTTGTCATCAATCATATCAGCTTGTGTGAAGATGTTAACCAACGACTCTTAGAAGAAAACTCCATGTGAAGATGACCCGATAAGAAGAAGC
The DNA here is from genome assembly GCA_019973895.1 of Chrysanthemum seticuspe. Classification (NCBI taxonomy): domain Eukaryota; kingdom Viridiplantae; phylum Streptophyta; class Magnoliopsida; order Asterales; family Asteraceae; genus Chrysanthemum; species Chrysanthemum seticuspe. Next base: position 277,135,190 of record BPTQ01000007.1, read on the forward strand.
TCGGTTCTTACATGAGTTTGGAGCTGTTTGACCATTTATTCTCCAATATCAATCAACCGTGCAGTGATATCACACTTCTTCTCCCCCTCAAGAACTGCATACGGAGTTTCCATTCTTGATTGAATAAGTGAAAATCATCCAAATGTATTCTATTCACACTTATCCCCCTTAAAGGTAGCATATGATGTCACCATCGTCATTATAATTTAGCAAGTGGAATAAGAAAACAATCAACGGTAGTTCGGTTCACTTGATAATTAAAAGCGCATAGAAAAAGCATGAAGCATGTTGATGAGAATGGTCATAATAAGAAGATTTCTCTTCTTCCGTAGATAATGCGCATTGAAGCGTACACATTTCTTTTCTTTAGAGTACGAGGCTTGAACTGTTGTGTTCAAACGTCATAAGAAGATTTCTCTTCTTCAGAAGATAAAACGCACTGAAACGTACACTTTTCTTTTCTTTAGAGAACGAGGCTTGAACTGTTGTGTCCAAACTTCATTATTTCTCTCTTTTCATCTACTCTTGGCAAACTTATAATCAACCCCATTACCATTCAGTAGGCCCTTTGTCATGACAGTTGATGGAGAAAACCCAATATGATGAATTTGACCCTGAAGTAAAATAACCCGAACTCATGACTTAAACTTGCACATATGTAACAAAGAGCGGTGTTGGGAGTTCATCCTCCATTGAATCTCTAAGTACTCTATACTCTTCATCCAACCAACCATCAAGTATAAGATGTACATCACCTCTTGAAAATCCACAATTAAATGTGACACTGAGCACTACAACGTAACTCCTTAAAGTGATAGTTATTTTGTGGTGGTAAGAGCCCGATTCCCCCAAGTGGTAAAATAAAAGGAAAAGTCACCCAAAAATCACTAGATTTCCAAGTCTTCATTTTTGAAAATATTAAAAGCTCGAACAAGGATCTCGAAGAATCTTCATCCAACCATCCCCGATACCTTCATATACTAAGTACACTCGCCCATGAAATTTCACTTCAACCTCAAATAGACAATACTGAATTAACACCGTTGTCACATCTTGTGGTTAAAAGCTTAAATCTAGCCTCCTTTGACGTTTTAAGTGAACTATGATAATGGTTTCATCCCGACCATGGTTAAATGAGCATAACCCCGTAAAACTTTGAAATAACCAAACTGCCGTGAAGAATATCCAAACAATCATCCAATTCATAAAGTACACCCTTTATCCCTTCTTCGAAGAGGAAACCGTAGCACCAGCATCAGATAAGATCCCGAAATACACTTTCCTTTCTCCAGGATGGTTCCATAATTATGAGATTTTACAATTCTATGGTTTAAACCGAGAAATAGTTTCTTTCGCAGGATTTTACAAAACCAAGAATAAACCGTGAGATAGATCCGGAAATGTACACTTCTTTCATCAGGATGGTTTCATCGTCACGGGATTTTACAAGTCTATGATTTAAACCGAGAAATAGATTCTTTCACGGGATTTTACAAAATCAAGACTAAACCGTAAACAATGTTAGCTTGAATGTTTTATGACGACTTTGGTTTCGGTGAATACCAGTTTTAGGGGAACATGCAGCGGTTCTTCAACGGTTCATTCTCCATCATCAACAATTCTTTACCCATATGTAGACAACTTCACAAACCATATTCAATCAAGTAGTATAAACTACTTCCCCATGGAGGTTGTCCGTAAACCAAAGTACACGTTTCTCCCCCATGATGGTTTTGAACTTTCGGAAGCATCATAACGTCTACGACCATTAGCACGAGAAGTTCTAGTCATAAGCAAACATCTTGAAAGATCATGAATGTCATTGAGGATTTTTGAAGATTTTGCTTAGACTGTGAAGTATCATAGACATGCTGTAGCATCGAGTAACCCATGAGAATTGCTAATTACATCTCAACCATTAAACACTTTGGTAAACACACCATTCACGTATTCTGACGGCTATAGCAATGACCACTTGGAGAAATAGACCCGATATGCCAAACTTGAACATGACGTAAAATTCCCCAGATTTGTTACTTAAGCTTGCACTAATTCTTGTGAAGAAGAAACTTTGTACCCAATGTACAAAACCTCTTGACGTATCCTCAATTGCGTGAGACGCCGAAGTGATAGTTACGTTGTGGGTTAAGAAAGAATCACAACCGTAACTAAATAGCCAAGTCTTTATCACACTCTATAAATGCCCAAACAAGTTATCTTCGCGGAAGGGTAGAACGCAAGAAGACAAAATAATTAAAAGCGCCCGGAAAACCTCACTTCAAATCCAAATAAAAGATAGCGTCTAAACAACCCCATAGTCAACATTTTCCAATAAACACTTCAAGCCGTGACATAATATCCCCTGTGATAATGTATAGACCAAAGTATCAATCACACAATGAATCTCACCATCAAATCTCATCACACACCAAATCTCTTGATCAATTTATACCACGTACGTCTCAAATCTCATCACAAAAAATCCAATTCTTGAGAAGCCCATTCGACCCAATCATGTGTATGTGGTTACATGCATAAATCAATGCCCGGTTTATGAAAATCAATCCAATCATCCAAGTCCAACGATCAAATAAAACTGTTTGAATAGTCACGTTATTACCAAATCATACCTTACAGGAACCTCAAACTCGTTATGGATCAACAAATAATTCAAGTCGTGAATATCCCCGTGAAAGTATCAATATACCAAATGATATCAAGAGTTTGGCTAAATTTGCAATCATCACAAAAAATCGGATATCAACTCAATCAATCAAAACGTTTTAGCCCAATATTAACATGCATCCCATTCAAACTTATGGTCCAATCCGCTTAATATCACTACTCAGCCAAGTCTAAATCGTGTGATTCATCAGCCCATTAAACCTAACCGATCCAAAATCCAAACTCAGATGCAACAACTCTCAACCCTAAATACTTGGGTATATAAGACACACTAAATCACACTTAAGCCAAATATTTCACACACTTATCAAACCCTAATCCCTTTTTTCATCCGCCTCCAACGCATCACACATCTCCTCTCTCACTATTCTGTCCACCTCTTTTCATCACTGATAATCTTCTGCTCATATGAATCAGGTGACCATAGAATATTATCATACCTTGTTGATATCCAACAATACACCACAGGGATGGAAAGAAGTAGGACAAGGTTTCAAAATCATATGCCACGGGGATGGAATGATGCACGAGTATGATTCCATAATCTCCAAAAGGTTTCGGGTAGGTTATTCCTTTATCATAATCATTTTATTTTAGTTGAATAAGAGGACGAATGATACCTAATATAGGTATTGTTCAACTTCAAGTTTTCAGATAGTATCATTAATTATGGATCGATGATGGGTTAAGTTATGTGAATGATCTTTTATGGTCGGATATACGATATAAGCACACAAAAATCTGAGATCTCAAACAGAAACAATATCCATTAGTATTTTCTTTTTCATCGAATCAGAAGGAAAGAACAAACCTTATTGATGGTTTCGTTCTTATCTTTGGTATTGAATTCGGAAATTATCAACACTCTTGGGTCAATGATGTTCTCGATAATTTGTGTATAGATCTATTAGTATCTAAGAGTTTCATGAACCACACACAAATTCGAACTGAGATCGAATGTTTGTCAATGATTTTAATTTGATGATATTTATCCATTATGGATCAAGAGATGAAACTGAGATCGAGCCCTTTTAACATTTAAATCACATAGACTCAAATTGAACACGAAGGTAGGATGATAATCGTCTTGTTATTGTGTTTCCCTTCAAAGATTCTAATGATTTATGATGTGAGATGAATGTGTCATTTGTTCAATGTGACAACTATTGTGATTTGATGTTTATAGTAGTGTGAAGATGTTTGTAGAGAAATTGGTTGTTTGATCTTAGTTGATGTATCGTAGATGTTGTGAATGTTATTATGATACTCGATAAATTGTGATGTGAATTTCTGGTTGTGATTATGAGTATGTTGATTTCTTCATCATTTACTGTCTTAACAGTTTTCAAACCGCTTCATCCCATTTTTCATCACAAATCGCTTCACTTTTTCACATAAAACGCACACCCTTGTCTTCATCAAATAGCTTCATTTTGACAATAGACAAACCGCATCTGGTCCTTGTACACACAAACCGCATTTAACTTTTTGACCTTATATAGACAAAACGCAGTTGACTCAAAAGTCAAACCGCATACCCTGTAAAAGCACAAATCGCATAACATCTTTGTCTAACCGCATCATACAGAACAAGACAAACCGCATACTAAGGCGTCAAAACGCATAATAATAAACCGCATAGAGACAAATCTATTTCGGTATATCGAATCTGGACAGTTTTTGACAAACCGCATGAATTATCAAATCGCAGTTGATCAAAATCAAACCGCATATAAGAATAAACGTCAAACCGCATCAAAAAACACTCATAAAAACAGTTAAAAAACTGCTTAAAACCAGAACAACTTTAAACCTCAAAACTGCTTTAACAACATCAAGACCAGTAAAACCATATGAACTGTTATACAAACTCAACAACGGTACCAATCATCAACAACCACAAGCAGCAAACCGCATCATAACATCACATAAACTAGCATCAAACCACATCATCAACAACAGTACGATTCACAAACCGCATAAAGAAAACCGCTCAAAAAACCATACCAATCATCAAAAACAACACAACCTAGGCTCTGATACCATTTGTAGGATCATACATAATATGTTGTTTGATGATTCAGGTGGTCTAGGATGGTGATAGTATATGAATGCCATGTTTAGAGAGATGAAAAGAGTAGAGAGGGTAGTTCTAGAGAGATAAACAAAAAGAGAAAGGTTAGATTATCAAAGAAGCACCACCCCTTCCAAGGATGGAAGAGGTATTTATAGTTACAGACACTACGTCCTCCTATCGGACTGTGGATCAGGCATACAGTGGGTAAAGACCCGTCCTTCCTCCACGGTGTTACTCTAAACTAATCTAAGCTAATAACTAAGCTAATAAACTACTAAACAACGTAAATAACAATATGTCTACGAGCTAACTTATGCTAGATTATATTTGGGGTGACCGACACTTCACTATTGAATTTCTAATTCCTAACAATTCTCTAAAGAATTACCTTACTAATACCTTATAAACTAATGACCTGACTTACTATCAACTTGTAAACTATTTTGTTTTGTCTCGTATAAACTATTCTTTCACCATATTATAAACCAATTTACTACCCTCATATAAATTACTCTACTACTACCTTATAAACTACTGACCTCATTCACTACTATTTTATAAACCTCTTTGACTAATTATGAATAAACTGTGTTGTTATCCCTTTACTAATTATTTGGTAAATTACCTTGTAAAACTATTTTACTACCTTCTTATAAACCATTTACGCTATTATCTTATACAATATTTGTCACCATTATATAAATCATTTTGTTACACTCTTACAAACTACTTTACCACTACCTTATAAACTAAATCACTTATTTACTACCACCTCATAAACTGTTTTGTTATCATTTTATAAAAATCATTTGGGCATTTTTTTATGAATTTTATAAACTGCGTCGCTACTATATAAACTAGTTATACTGCTATTTTATAAAAAATATGGTTAATACCATTTAACTTTAAGAACCATAAAACTAGTTGATTAAACCAAACACAACGTCATAACCACTTCCGCGCGTACTTACTTATACTTGTTTATTACGTATGTATTAGATTATATTACTTTTTTTTATATATAAGATACTTATATAAATGATGTAGTTGTCACAACAATGGGCATATTGCGAGTATAACTAAGTTGAGTATTTCAAAATTCATTGAACCTCGGTCCAATATAGACTGATAACCTATATTCAACTTAGGGACAAATAAAAATAGTCTGATCACCTATGTTCAACTTAGAAATGAATATTGCAATAGTGGGAGTAGTTATATTAAGGTTATGTTCAAATTGATTTTCTACTTGATTTCCGAGAATCACAAAAAAATTGTGTGAGTAAAAATAATTCGTAGGTATTCAAATGACTGAACACAATAACTAAGCATAATCTTACTCTACTTTAGCACATAAAGTCAGTCCCATCCTGCATCGTATTCCAAAACGACAAGTCGAACTATATTGCTAGTTATCTTAGAAACCATTCGCGCAAGTAACCACACCTCTTCGTCAACACCGCTTCGGCATCTAAAACAAACTGAATCCCGGGTTGGGATTCCCTTAAGGGGTACAGACTGTAATAATTCATATTTTTAGATCATTATATAATTATTTACTTTTACTTATTATTTTATTTGAAGTAAATTTATTTTTTCAAGTAACGGGATTAGTTCACTCGTGTACGTTGTTAAACGTACATTTAAGTCAAACCGCCACTAGACTATGCTCAGTCTACACATTATATGTATTTTTGGTTCCTTACTCACTTTTTTCATTTTTCCGTAAAGCTTACACCGTTTAGCTTTTACATGATTTAAACCTACAGTTTTAGGTTTTAACAACGTTTAAGCACTCCGTCAACCCCAACACTTATCTAAACTACTAATATAAGTTATATTAATAAGTTTTAACATTTTTATATATTTTATATTTTTATACTACTCAGTTTTACTTTTCACATTTTAAAAACTACACGTTTTTTATTACTGGGATCCAACTATACATTATAAAACAAACTTGACCCAAAATAAACAAACCCACCCCTCGCCCACTATCTTGAATGTCCAACTCACGATACATGTGTCTCATGAGGCTTTCACAACCTATATATGTGTCCACTCCACCCCTTGATACTTATACTAGCTACTTCTTTCATTCAACATAGTTTGTATGTTAGACATTGGATTTCACAATCACACAAACAATCACAAATATGGGTGTATAATAATATGGTTTTACAGAGAGAAAATGGGATATTCTAGTAAGAGAAACTCATGGAAGGTTAGATTCCAAATGAACATCCAACCCTCTCCCTTGTGGGGAGAGGGCTATTTATACAAAGAAGCATGCCCTCCTTCGGGCTGTGGATCAGGCATACAATGGGTAAAGACTCGTCCTTCCTCCACGGTGTTGCACTAAACTAAACTATGCAAATAACTAACTAATAAACTCACAAATAATGTAACATACGATATGTCTACGAGCTAACTTATGCTAGATAATAGTTGGGGTGACTCACACTTCACTTATGGAATTTCCAATTCCTAACAATCTCCCCCTAAGGGAGGTCACCCCATGTTTTACATTTTGCATCCTAGCATTCTATTAAATCTTCGGTCTTGAGGTCGTAGACTTCACTTCATCAAAATATTCAACTTTTGTGCTTTCATGGTGAAATTATCATAATCCAACTATAATGTACATTAAGTGGAGGTTATAGAGTTGATCCATACTATGATGACCTTTGAGATTCATATGAGATCATTAGCCACAGTTGATCTCAGCATCACTCATTGTTGTGTTGCCCGCATATGATGTAGTGACAATTGGACCGACATGCTCACATTCTGGATCATGAAATCTTCTCATCAGAGTAGCGGAAGCTTTAGTTGATTCATGATATTTGCAGCAGCGTAGCAGAAGCATGGAGTGAAAATATCAGAGTCATTGATGCACCAATCATGATATCTTTGGAAATGAATGTGTTGTGTGAGCATGAGGCTATGGATTGACCTCTCCATTTTGATCAGCTGCAAACGTCGGCCGTACCTGCATACAACAGTTAGCAATAAAGCGCAAGAAAGTGTCTTTGATCACTTTCGTTGAATTGAGGTACACAGCCCACGGTTCCCCGTTGATCAGTACAAGTACTGCCTGTGATCAGGTATAATTTCGAAAAATCTCCTTGACAGGGTTTCGCAGCTGTTCTAGCTGTTCTCAAACCGGAACATCTCAAAGAAGACAACACGGAGTGAGTGAACCAGCGAATTTGAGATTCACTGATTGATAAAAAGATATTTGAAAAACAATCGATGACTGCTTAATAAATTGTTTTTGCAATACAACGAAAGTTTTAAGGAAAATCAATTATCAATCATAAACACGTTTTAGATTTGAAATATCATTACACAGTTGATGTGCTAGAGAAAAGAGTTTTAAGCACACCGACCGGTTTTTCAAAGGTATCCGTCAATCTATAAACTGAACCAGGATTGATTCATAATTATGAATCGCCCCATTGTTTCTGTTCAGTTGTCACATGGTTGATCTATTGGATAGATCTCACATGCCACCCACCAGGAGCTTGTTTGATGTTGGCTCCAGAAGGCTTTCCATCTTCATTGTAAATATGTTAGCATATCACTCAGATGTTCTGGCAATACCACAAAGATAATGCGTAGGACTCATAAGATATAATTTCTCTTTCCACATTGTGTGAAACAGAGAGTCTTCATAGACAGTGTCCTAATGAGATTTATTTGATGATCTCGTGGCTCTAGACTCAATAGTGCACTTTTGGTTTCCTATATCGGAGACTAGGGTGAGGGTCTCCTTCTTCAATATCAACAAACTCTAAGAGAAAGTCGATAGATTATGTCGGTTCCCCGTGAGAACGAAACAAGTCCTTTAAGAGGAACTTGAGTAGCTTGGGAAGTTGTAGTGCAGTGCGTCACTGGGTCCATGACGTCTTGTCTTCAATACCAGTGTTACCTTAGTAACCACCAGTAGCATATGTATTGAACCCGGTTACTGCCCTAAGGTTGAATTATTGGAGGGCTATTTCTTTTCACCCTTTTCACATTTAATTATTTTTCCTTCTTCAACCCCTTCAGTGCTTACCGTGACTTCATTACTAGAACCTTGTTGGGTTTACTCCAGTTCTAGCTCTGTCTCAGTCCGCACTCTTCCCATATCTCACTTTTCTCCTTTTTTTTCATCATACCTAAGGACTCTACACTATCTAGTGGACTGTCCCTGGGTAGATCCCTCCGGCTCTGGCGGGATCGTGGGAACGAATACCTAACCTCACCAACCTTATAACCCCATACATAAAGTAAAATGGTCGGTCTTTTGGTACAGTTCATTTTTCCGAGAAACCCATTAAACAATCATATGAAAATCAATCAAGGTACTTGTGATATAGTATCAAAGCATTTTGTACCTTAATTGTTTTGATCATTTATAAATGCTCCCCCTCAACATGTGCATACGATTTTGAAATTGTTTAGCACATGGAGACAAGAGTTCTTTTGAAATAAATTCTTGATCACAATTTCCATGGAAAAAGCCATTTGATTTTCTTTGGTAAATTCTCCCCCTCAATATGTGCATAGGATATTTGAAATCATTTTATCACATAGAGGAAAGAGATCTTTTGAAATACAACCACGATTACTAAATATTTAGAAACCATTTAACACACAATCAAGGTACATTATGTTAAAACATGGAAATCTTTGTACCTTGAAGGTTTGTATTTGTTTTGAAATGCTCCCCCTTAATATATGATTCGAGATTCGGAAAGAGTTTAGCACATATTAGAGAGCAGTATGCACTTTGAGACAAAAATGGTCATCTTTTATCATCTTTCATATTTATATCACATTTTCTCCCCCGATCAAAAATTTTAAATCCTTTGAGATTTTGGATCTCTAGTGATTTAAATATGTATGAAATAAAACATTTGTTGGAGAAAAATGTGTCCGATTTTATATGATCTGAAGTGGACAACAATGAAGTTCCCTTTTTAGATAAAAAGGGAAACCACAATACATAACCTATCACTACTACATTCATTATAGTTTTTCATAGTACATACACCACATTTTACACATCAAAAATACAAAATAGAAACTACTTCCGAAAGATGTCTTCATTCAGTTCTTTGAAGCATCTTATAGTGACCTTCACGAAGTCTACAACCCACAAAAATTTCAAGGCTGCGATAAATCATTCTAGTCTTTAATCTTCATCCGATTGCAGCAATGAAATCTTCACATATCTTCAAGTCTTGTTCAGACCAGAATCTTGTTTTGGTCCACGGCTTCAGATCAAGTCTGATTTCCTTCACTCTAGAGTTCAATTCTTCTTCGACTATCTTGAGAGTTCCATCACTGAACTTGAAAAGCTTGCACAGTCTCATTAGCATACGTCACCCGTATCTGTCGGTAAATATGATGGCTCTAGGGGTGTCAATCACTTTATATTCGTGATGAAATTCAAGTCCTGAGGATTCCCATTGCGGTCTTGTTAGGTTGACCCGACTCTGGTAGCTTTCCATTCCAAGCTGAAAATCCCTAACTCTTTGTCGAATGACCAAGCCTCTGATCCAGAGATTGACAGCAGCCGAGAGAGCCTTCTTTTCACAAACAGGTAGATGGTCAAGGTGTCCTTGGAGGTTTAGAAGATAGAGACTTCAAAGTCACTTGGCAGCAGATGTTTGAAGTCGTTTTCTTCTATAATATGATCTTTCAAGTAAGCTCTTCTAAGAACGATCTTCTTCAGATAATCATAGCCATAGATAGGGAAGATCTCTATACTGACAACACTAAGAATTCGCAGCTTGGATCGAACAGCTTTGCGACTCTTTTTAGCAGCATGTCTGTCAATGTAGTATTTCTTCTTCTTGAACCACCAATGAGAAATGCCGTATGAGGCAGCGATGTCATACTCTTGTTCTTTATCTACCCAGAATTGATCTGGAACCATCTGTTCAAGACCCTGATCAGTGTAGGTAGCAGCTTTCATTTTCAGAATCGATAAAGTTGGTCTTCTTTCAGTAGTACGAGCACAAAGATAGTCCAGGTCATGGTTGAAGAAGAACTCTGATTGAATAGTCATTTGACCAGGTTCACCACCAAGAAGAAGAGGCTTGTTTACATTGAAACGGCTGATCTCCTCACTGACTTGATCGTTAAGCATCTTGTGACATTCTTCCATCTGGTATTGAAGCTGATTGGCATCTGAGTGGAAGACCTTGACGATTTCAAAAGCTGGTCCTTCAAGATCCTTCGGAGTGATAGATGAAATTTTCTTCTTTTCACAAAACCACTTGATAAAGCTGCCCATATCTCCTGTGATGTGAAGAAGAGAATCTTCAGCTGGGGCTTCATAGTTGGCAGTTATTGTTGAAGCCCAGTTATTGTCAGGGATCATTATATCAGACTCTGGAATGGACCATGAAGGTTCTGGAGTTTGAGATCTCTCTTCGGTGAGCCAGCTTTGAATTGTGTCTTTTGAAGGTGTAACTCTAGAGGTATTAGAGCGTTCACCTGACACGTATGTATCAAACCAATCATCTTCAGATGGCTTGGGGATATGTTTGGTGGATGCATCATCGTCATCGGATTCTGACTCTGCCATGACATACGATTCTTCATGAAGCACCTGATCTTCTGGAATAGACGAGAATGTGGGTGTGAACCTTGAATCAACGGTGGTCCAAGCAGCATACTTCTTTTGTGTTCCCTGATCACTGGATGAAGTGGATTGATTTGAAGGTTTTGGTGGTGATGATGGTGGTTTTGGTGTAGGTGTAGAGGTTGTGCCAGAAGCTTCACCAGTACCGGATGTTCCAGCTCTACCTATTGGAGGAGGTGGAGGAGGAGGAGGAGATTTGGGACCTTTATGTAAAGATTCCAACACTGAAGTCCTCCTTTTCCTTTTAGCCTCCCTTTCTCGAATATCCTCCAGAAACTGTAGATGATTATCGTGTTTAATCGATTCTTCAAGTGCATCCTAAAGCTTCTTGTGAACTGCATCCTGATGCTCATTAGCTTCATACATCTTATTCGATAAAACAGCTCTCATATCAGCAATGGGCAAGTCCTTGAATCATTGAAGCCGTGGAGCCTGCATTGCCCATTCAACAACATCTTTTACCTCTCCCTCAATTGCATCTGCAACACCTTGATCGAAGTTAAGATTCTCTAACTTGTAGACACATTGCTCGATGGCGTTAACAAATTTAGGCAGTTGCCTCTCAAGAGATTCAATTCATTTTACTGCTTTGTCGAGCAATTGATCTGATGTAAGTATTTGAGGTGGTGAAGCTGGTGGATTTCCGTGACAGTAACTGTAACCACTGGTTCAAGTGACAGATCATTAGCAGGATTAGGTGGTGGATGTTCGGTTGTAAGAGAAGGTGCAGTGGGATGGTTGATGTGACTTGCTGGATGCTGACCGTGTACATGGACTCAGCTTCTTCTTTCTCATCATTAGGCTTATGAGTCTCGGTGTCTGAAGGTTTGTCATTTAAAAACTAACCACCGAATGAGAAATCAGCATCCAGATTCTTAAGTGAGGAAAGAGAACCCGTAGACAGGTTAGGTTCCTCCATATGCCTGGTTTCATCAGATCTTGACTCAAGGTTCTCTTGTGAGTCTTTCTGCATCTCTTCATCATCATTCTGATCAGATTGGGTATCACTTGATGCAGGAGTTTCTTCTTGTGTTTCGGATACCTCCTTTTCCATTCCAGCTTGTTCTTGAGCTGAAGATGTCTCTTGGCTTCTTTTCTTCGGCTCAAATTGTGTGGTAGTTCTTGATGGTGAAGAGGAGATGGTTAGAAGCATGTGAGCGGCTTGTTCAGCTTCTGCACCAACAATCCCTTTCCCTTTGTCTAGAGTGATTGAGGTTGTTTGACTTGGCATTGGCTTAGGTTCTCTTAACACAACACCTCCAACTGGTGGTCTCATGTTCAAGCTTTCAAGGCTTTGTCTAATCCCTTGTTGCAAATTAGCATCGTCTTCATCGACCAATTAACTGTCACCCTTTAATGTCTCGGTTCCCCCAACAATTTCCTTTTCCGCATCATTCTTTCTCTTTTTCTACTTTTTTGAAGAAGTGTCAGTAGGATATGATCTGTCACGTCTATTCTTGGGAAGGGCAGCATATGAGGTCTTTGAACTGGAAGTGGACTTTGTAGCTTTGGGTTGTGATGGAATGGGAGAGTCATCAACATTGGATCTGGATGCTCTTTTCTTGTATAATTTGAAGTGGTCAGTCTTCTTAATATCGTCAGTGAGAAGAACATCAGGAATTGGCAATCCAAAGATCTCTTTATTGACACCTCTAGCAATATACTTGAGGTTACCCAGAACAAATTCATCCTTAGCATTATGGAGGACTGATTCACTCCTAGGATTGAAGTTATGAGTCTGTTGCAAGTACTGGATGACAAGCTTTGAGAATCTGATGCTAGGAATCACAAGTTTGTGTACTTTCTTTCTTCCTTGAGCTTGATTCTGAACATTTGTTCTATCAGTGATGAATGTGTGCATTGACAACGAGAATTCTTCCCAAATACGTTCCGAGACATTAATGTTCACCCCATTGACGAGACCCCATAGGATTTGCAGAATAGGAATCCTTACTTTATCGAACCCTGACGTTTTGCCCGATAAGAATAAGTTGAGAATAGTTGTCATGGCTCTCCAAGGTTGATACAAGTGTCCGGTAATGATATCTGAGGCCCTTGTTATGCCAACTTGATAACCCAAACCAATTAGAAAGACTATTAGCTCTTCCGCACTAGGTGGAGGAGCAGATTGTTTGGTAGGGTCACATGGTGTGATTCCTAGGGCCTTACTGAGAATGTCAGATGTGATTTCAAATTGCTTATCATCAAGCTTGCAGGAATAAGTGGCAGTGATCTTGTCCCAAGTGGTGGTGTTCCAAAATTGTTGTAGGTAAATGGAAGGAATCGTGCATTGTTTGGTTAGGGCACTAAAAAAGTTAGTGTTTTTAAGAATATCAATAGCCACCTTGAAGATTGGATTTTGTTGAATCCTTTCCATGTCCACATAATAATTACTTTTCCCAATCTCTACCCATTTGTCTTCTGGAAGAATTTCAGTATCTGTCAGAACAATGGATGGAGTAAAGGTAACAAGATTCTCATATGAAGTTGTATTAGCCATTTGATATTTTGTAGAAACACACAGACAACACCAGTGTTCGAGAGCATGTTAGATAAGACATGGTTAGCTGAACAACTTTTAATGTAACCTCATGAACAAAGCACAACGAGTAGCATACATGACAGATTACCAATAAACAGATTGAAATGCTTTGGAAATAGATTAAGTAGTTTTAGTAATTTTCAAAGTAACAAATCATTTTGACAACGTTTTCAAGAGATAAGTTGTTTTGAGTCAAAATTGTTAAGAACAAAGTTGCAATAATAGGATTTCATGAGACAAGTTGCAATTATAAAAGTGTTTTAACAAGTTTGCTAAAAGAAATTTGTCAAAACAAATCGCTACGAGTAAACCTGAACCAAGTCGCTAACATGAAGTTATTACAGCAAGTCGCTTTAACCAATTTAACAAAACAAGTCGCTACAGGAAAAATAGTAACAAGTCGCCATTGTGAAAACAGTATACCAAGTCGCTAACTTGTAAAAACAAGATGCTATAAGAAATTTCCTTAACAAGTCGCCTTTATGAAAACGTTTAAGCAAGTCGCTAACTTGTCAAGACAAGTCGCTATCAGAAATTACAAGGCTAAGTCGCTACAAATCATATCACCAAGTCGCTAGCAAGAATGTATTAAAATATCACAACTCGCCATGAGGAATCTATGAACTAACTCGATACCAAGAACATTGTGTTTATTAGGTAAGTCGCTACCAAGAACACGACCTATCATACGCATAACACCTCAATCCAATCAACATATGTAACCATTATAGCAACAAAATCAAACCGCTACAATGAACAAATACAATCACCCCACAGACACAAGCAAAATCAGAAACACAACCCAAGCGAACCACATACGAATAATACAACAAATCGCTCAAAGACCCATTAATACATACAACTGCAAAAATACATCTATCGTAATGAACCCAAACAACACCTACTCCATTAACACATATCAAGTGATTCATTAAACGAATTCATTAACAAACCTAAATGAGGGGGTCAATTTGCTGAGGATCAGTGAACAGTGGAATCTGTTAATATAACTGAGTTAGGGGAGGTATATAATCTACTTGATATGAATCAAAAACGTTGAGATTGTCTTACCACAAGCAAGTCGCTAGCAGGAAATGGTCACGAGAGAGAAAAAAACTTTTGTGTTTTTGAAAATATGTAATCGTGAATCAAGTCGCTATGTTTTAAGAATGGATTTTCAAGTTTAAAAATTTTACACTTTCAGTCCCTGTACTTGTGTAGAAAAGGCAACTCGCTAGTAAAGATAAAGGCCAAGTCGCTACCCCTTTGAAAAGCAAGTCGCTATCTATGATTAAAGCAAGTCGCTATCTATCTAAGTTTGTATAATTGACATTTTCAGTCCTTGAACTTATCAGATTGCATGCAAATACAGTGGATAAAAGCATGTTGAATAATATGACAAGTACCAAAGGTGACACAACATAGATAAGCTATCTAACACAGAGGGCATAACGAAACATGACATATACATGCATGAGCACACAATACATATCAAACAATGATGCAGAGTGAAACAGAGATAACTTGAAATATTATCCCCCTCAATCAATGTCACCAATGAACATTGATTGAATTCAAACCCCTCGTTATAAAACAAGAGTATATCTTTTGTTCGAACTTCATCTATGGACCCGTGTCATTATTGAATGACATTTCTAGGACTGTAGATGTTATCGATTACAAGAGATACATCTTTTATCAGATTGTGGGTAAAGATTAGATTAATAATAACAAAAATGATTTTGATTTAAAGAAAAAAATTGATATCTTAATTAAAAAATGATTTTGATTTTGATTGTGGATTTTTTTTTAAAACAAATTTGTACACTGATTCATGAGAACGAGTCCTGATTCAAGTCGAACAGGAGTCAAAGTACGAGGTACATCAATTCTGACAAGCTGCAATTCATGAGTGAGAAATCTTCATTTCTGATGGAAACCAAGTCATGATGTTCATGATTGAATTGAGCATTGTACCTGAAAAAGACTGAGGACACTTTGCACTAGAAGCACATGTAGTATTGCAAATAGATGACTTAGTGACATGCGTAACTTCACTATTGGGTGTTGCACATTTTGATCTAGGAGTGTCATTAATAGAAATCCCTTTAGGTTCAATATTCTTGAAGAGTTTTCCTGTGGGCATCCACTTAAGGCAAGATCTAGGTATGTAAGTCCGTTTGGATCCTGAAAACTTAAATAATCTACCAGTTGGAATCCATTTGAAACAACTTCTAGTTATTTTGGATGTAGCCACTTCCCTGTTTTGAATATTGGTTCTTTTATAATTAGTTTGTTTCTTAGGGGATTGATCAGTCATTTGATGCTTCTTATAAGAACTAGATGAACTCCTAATATTCATGATCATAGGGCTTTGAACATTAAGCTAGAGATTGTTATTCATCATATCGGAATGAAATAGTGAAGTGACTGGTTTTGACAAAACAGTATTCGCATCAACTTGGGAGGCAAGCTTAGATTTTGATGGTTTAAATCTTTCAGTTCTAAAAGCATTGGGCTGCCTAGCTACAGTACGTTTTGAGCTGTTTAGTACAATTGGCTTCCCCAAGGTTGATGGTTTTGCAAACTTAGTGTTCACCCTATTTCCAATAGATTTCCTAAGCTCATTTTTTAAGGCAACAATAGTGAAGCTCTTATCCTGAATTTGGGCTTTGAGGGAATCAATGTCTACCAACAAGGAGTTAGTTTGATCAATCAACTTTGAATTGTTCTCTGATAAGTTCTTTCTTAAGGACTCATTTTCCCTTAATAGGTTGGACACACATAGAGCCAATTCATCATTCCTAGATTTAAGCGTATCACTCACCTCATGGTTAGGATTGTTCATCCCTATATTACATTTCTTATGCAGATCTGAGAGTTCTAATTTCAGATTGCATATGGTTGAATCTTTGTCCTGAATCTGGGTATTTAAGTGGTTAATTTCAAAAAATTCTTGAAATTCTGGGAATTCCGGATTTATGCAAGTTTTTGTAGCAAGAAAACTTTCTTCTTTTTGTTGTATTGCAATTTCTAAGGAAATACAATGTTTTTCAAGAATTGAGTATTTGTTTGAAAGTTCATCATAAACCCTTTTTCAACCATGTCATTTGTTTTAAAGATTTTAGATTCAGGCTTAACCAAGAAACATTTATCAATATCATAATCAGAGTTAGAATCAAATTGATCAGGTACATTATTAAATGCATTATGTTGATCAGTTAAGGATACCTCATCACATGACACCGGTTCATTTGCTGGAATGGCATCTGTAATTACCTCATGCACAGCAGGAGGTACTGAAATACAAACTGTTTCAAGATTTTCTGACTCTGAGTCTTTGTATTCAGTACAGATGGTTTCGTCATCCTTTGTTGTATCTGATATTCTGCATTCAGCATCATCCGTTCTTTCAACTGATCCATTACCCAATTTATCACAACTTTCACTTAATTTATTCTGACACCCATTCAACACATTCAACTTATCATTCTCTTGAGCAGCTTACTTAATGTACATTTCCACATTATCCATAAGTTGGATAAATGTGTTGATGAACTCATGAATTTCCATTCCAGTATGTTTCTTGAATGAAATTCCAGTCACTTGTTGATCAAAGTCTGCGGAATATTCCCCATTGATAAATGGCTGAAATTGGTTGTAGATTACTTGAAGTGCAGCACTAGAGTCATCCATTAATACCCTCTTTTTGGTAATTTGAAGCTTCAGTTGTTCTAAGTTCAGCAACACAGTTCTTGTCAATGTGGATAAGTCCTGTCGGAAGAGAGCACTGCATGTTCGATCCCTAGTTGTGGATAACAGTTGTGTGAGGTGCTGGTGAAGTAGTTGAAAGGACTCAATGTTGCATTCCATTTCCCTTGCATCATGTGTCATTAATAAGTGTGATTCATTGATATTTGACTCAGAATGTGAAGGGTTTTGATCATAATTTGCTGAATCAGTCATGAATAAATATTCTGAATAGCAGACAGTTTCATTGTTCTGTGAGGTATCATAGAGTTCAAGTACTTTGGAGATTAAAGGGTCAGTGATGTATGTCATTGTGTTGATGGATAGTAGGCATAGGTAACTTGCATTAATTCACCAAATTGCTAAATACCTTGAAGACAAGTCGCTACTTACCCAAGTCGCTAGGTATTCAAGTTGCTATAAACCTTAGAAACAAGTCGCTAAGACACAAAGTCGCTAAGCAGACAAGTCGTTAAAGAACAACTTGCTAAGTATCAAGTCGCTAAGAACAACTCGCTAAGTTACCAACTCGCTACTTACAAGTCGCTATAAATCAAGTCACTGAACACAAGTCGCTACAGCACCAAATCGCTAAGTAGACAAGTCGCTACTAGAACAAATCGCCAAGAACTATAAAGCCAAGTCGCTAGAAATAATAGAAACAAGTCGCTAACCTAACCAAGTCGCTAGCGGAAGTGGAACCTCCACTAACTTGTACTGTTTGTTGGCTTGTCTCAATAGACAAGTCGCTAGGACTTAAACTACAACTCGCTGGAAATTACTAAAGCAAGTCGCTACGAAGAAAAACACACCGAGACTCAAGTCGCTAAGATGAAAAACTTCAAAACCACACTTTTCAATCTAAAACACGCCCAACCACAGTGATTCAATCTTTCCAAATCAAACCCCAAGCACTTACAATGATTCTAAACACAAAAGTACACTCAAAATTCAAACTTTAACACAAGAAATGATCCAAATGATGCAAAAACCACTAAACTTTTTCAAACCCAAAAAACATATAAAACCACTAGAAATCCAAGGATATGTAAGAGAGATGATCAAACCATGGCTCTTGATACCAATTGTTAGACATTGGATTTCACAATCACACAAACAATCACAAATATGGGTGTATAATTATATGGTTTTAGAGAGAGAAAATGGGATATTCTAGTAAGAGAAACTCATGGAAGGTTAGATTCCAAATGAACATCCAACCCTCTCCCTTGTGGGGAGAGGGCTATTTATACAAAGAAGCATGCCCTCCTTCGGGCTGTGGATCAGACATACAATGGGTAAAAACCCGTCCTTCCTCCACGGTGTTGCACTAAACTAAACTATGCAAAAAACTAACTAATAAACTCACAAATAATGTAACATACGATATGTCTACGAGCTAACTTATGCTAGATAATAGTTGGGGTGACCGACACTTCACTTATAGAATTTCTAATTCCTAACATTGTATCACCACACCACTCTTTTTCTTGTTTTCTCCACCCCATGAACGACTCAAATCATCTCCTATTACACCCATCATTTGATTTTTACTTGTTCTTATAATATCTTGTGTGGAAAACTAAAAGGGGTGGGTGAATAGTTTTACTAGTTTTAATTTACATTTCAAAAGTTTAGATTCAATATTATGGAAAATCTTGTGGATGAATAGATAATAGCAAACAATAAATAAAGTAAGTAAAGAATGCAAGTAAAGTAAGAGATAGAAAGTAGCGACACGAGTGATTTATAGTGGTTCGGCAACAAGGACACTTTCCTTTCCCTAGTCCACTCCCCGAGTACCCCACTTGAGAGTTTAAGCACTATGTCAACAAGCTCCTTCAATTTCGCGGAGAAGCCTCACAACGTCGCTTACACTTTTTTCGGTACAAAGCTAATTACCGAGTTCTTCCACGAGCTAGAACCAAACCTTTACACAACTATTACACAACAAATATGTGAAATAAGGAATACAAGATAAGCTACTGAAATCTTGTGGATGGACAAATCAATCAAGGACCCTTTGCTTTGATGACTTGTATGAGTAGCGTGATCTCGCCTTCGTGAAGGACCTAAAAAAGAATCACAACAAAAAAGAGAAGAACTACAAGAATTATCAAGTGATCTAAGGTTAGAAGAGTGGGATAATATATGAGAGAATTGTAAGAAGAAGGGTGAGGAAAAATGGATAAATAGCTCACTATTTATAGACATTTTGTCTACAGGCCATCCGGTTCCAGCATATCCCTCACCCAAGGGATCTGACCAGTGTAAATTGAGGGATCTGGCCTTTGGGTCAGTCAATTCCAGATTTTGGATACCAAACCTAGTTATGGGTTATAGGTTATAGACCACGTGTCATGGAATTTAGATCATGGATACCCAACAAGATACATTGTACTTAGTCAATGGGTCATGGGTCATGGACTTTGGGTCATGGATCAGGAATAATACCCAACATGATTTCATGCATGATGTCATACAATGGGTCATGGGTTATGGATTAAGCTCCATGGGTATGGGTCATGGGTCATGGTTATTACCCAACCTATTACATGTTTTATTACAACACATTTTTATTACAACATATATGTAAATAATCAAATGTATATATTTTGAAAAACAACATGTATTCTTAGAATTATACTTATGATAACTTTATGTTTGTTATCAACAAAACTTAACGAGATTGCTAAATATAAACAAACATTTTTACGGTTTATTGGTATTAACATCTTGGTTGAAGGTTTAGATCTTTTATTGGTTTCCTGGCTTTGTTTCTTCTTAAACAATATTTAATCTCATCACCCAAGGGTTTTATTTGGAAGGTTATTCATGGGTTTTTAAAGAATTCTTGCATGTGTTATTAGAAGGGTTTTGATCAAGTATTCTTGGGTTAAAAAGGGTTATTAAAGATTGGGTAAAAGATTGAAGCTTGGGTTGTGGTGATTTAGGATTAGAGTTCTTGTTTTTCATTCATCAAAAGATTGTAAGGAAAACTAGATACATTTTTATTTCATCTCTGTAACTTCTATCATTTTAATCATCCTTAGTACATGAACAAAATCAGTAGAAAACACTTAAAGAACTTAATTTGAAAAAGTAGACTCTGAACAGGGGTATAAACAGAATTACTGGGAGAAACCAGTGGACTTTTGGACTTAGGTAAAAAGATAGGGTTGTAGAGCTACGTCTTATGGTCGTTTTTCCAGGTGGCCCATTCCGTTACTTATCCAATGATTAAACTAGAGCCAAAACGGTAAAGGCTGTCAAAACTTGCACACTGAAATGTAATGGCTAAAATCTCTTAAAATTTGCATAGAACCTTCTGTTGGTCAAAGAATAAAAGTTGTAGCTAACACTTCAAGTTGAACGTGGTCATGAAAATGTGTTAAAACGGACTTGCAAAACTTAACTTATTGCTATTTTACCGAGACTGTATGTTGCTGTCCAAAATTAGACATGTATACTTAAGTGTAAATTAGTAATATCACTTAGATTACATAGTTTTTTGTGTTAGGATCGTATTTAGGTTAAATATGGTGATTCGGGAGGTCGGTTATGATGGAAGTATAAAACCTCCATGGTTAGAGAGAGGAAGTAAAGAGAGAAGGGAAAAACTATGTGTTTATTGATGATGAAAGGTAAATTACACAATGAGTCTCACCCTCCTAGTGAAGTCTAGGAGGGGATTTATAGCCTAACACAAACATAACTATTACAATATGACATAACTAGTCTATGTTTTTTGGATAAATAAGATAGATAATGTAATCCCGAAAATGTCTCTCCATTTACGTGTTAGGAGCGATCCCAACAATCTTCCCCCAATAGGACGATATAAGGGATTACTTATAACATTTTCTACAAGTACAAAAGCAAATAAAGAAATGTCTTCATAAGATCTTCAAATGTTGAGGATGACAACAGTTGACGCTCTTTGTCTTCATCTTGTACCACGACTTGAGAAATTTTTTTCTTCACTTGTAGGCAAATGATGTAAGATGCATGAATTGGATTAACTTCCACCCATTTCATATTGCATGTCTTTAGCCGCTTCTTCGTACACTTCTTTTTTGCAAAGTTTCTGAATCAACTTCCCCCCAAACTGACAACCGTCTTTAGCAAATTTGAAACTTTGATGTAGTAGACATGTCTTCTAACTTTTGAAGTTTTCAGTGCGCAGCGGAACTTGTAGATGAGCAGTAAACCACACCAGGAAAATCTGTCTTTTCACGTAACCACGGTTATACATAATGCGGAAAATCCATTTGGGGGTAACATGCAAGAAATCAACAAGATCTTTTCACGTATGTGGACGCTTTGCACCAAACAAACCACAAAAGAAGAAAGGATAGAACTTCCCCCTGATTGTTGCAGTCTATCAGAGTAATAATCACCTGTGAATATGCAAATACTCGATAAAATGACCATGTGCGAGGCATCATAATGCGGTTAAAGCATCATATGTCGGTAACTTCACACAAAATAATTCGTGAAAGCTGAGACAATAACACTAAAGTAAGACGTTTAAGCCACAGATCGTCTCATTTCTTTCCCGTGATTGCAGAAATTCATGAAGGGAAAGGGTGTTCGCAAAGAAGCCAAAGAAAGCATGGTATGACCACACTCTCTTCCACCCGTTGTTTTCGATGAATCGGAAACATACACCATGTATGTTGATGATGAAATTGGAGACAGCGTAACTTTGTATGTCCAATTAATAGAACAAGTGTGAAGTACCATAAATATCTCGTGAGAATCAACTACTGATAAAACTTCTCTACACTTTTATACTTCTCTCAGCTAAATCTTTACCGACCCCATTATCATTCTGACAGCTCTTTGTAGTGACTACTGATGGAGAAAATTCAATATGACGAACTTGAGATTGAAGTAAAATAACCCGAACTTGTGACTTAAACTTGCACTAATGTCTGACGAAGAACCAATTGACGAATACGGAGAATTTCAATAAAGGTAGAATCATATACCCATCCTTCCATCCTTACCAGGTTGATTAACCGGATCGAAAAGGGGTGGACTAGAGTCTCTCGAATTATCCACAGCTTTGTGTGACACTTGAGCACTAAAACGTAACTCCTTTAAAGAGATAGTTATAAGCTGTGAGCACAACAATCTAACTCCTTACATCAGGTATAACTAGACAACTCAAGTCTTTGTCATTCGTAACAGTTAAAGTGAACTATGATAATGGTTTTTTTTCCCGTGTCAAAAATGTATCCCCGTGAAAATTTTTAACACCAAAATACCACTATTTTTGCCGAATATTATACCAAAGATTACACAATGCATTAAAATACATTGGACAATGAAAAAAATTTAGCTCCAATTTATTGATATGAATTTTGGATTGAAAATTATACATGACAGTGTGATATTGTCCCAATATTTTATCCGTTCAAGCCTATACTAAATGAAATAATACAATCCAAGATCCTAATCATAAGCATGATCCATCGTTTAGGCCCAAATCCAATCCAAGCATAAAATATAACTTATTACACTTCAGATTAACCTAACCCTAAAACACACAACTCATATTATCCGCCCCCTCCTCTCTCCTAACTATCTCACCTACGCTCATCCAAAAAATAGATCTGACATATTCTTCTCATCTCATCTCAATCACAGACCCATCTTCATCTCATATCATCTCTGCCATCATACACCCGATCATACAACCAATCGATTAAACACGAACACAAACTCAACCATACCTTTACCTTGTTGTGATTTGAAGCTCAGGTTCGAATCAAGAAGGCATATGAAGGCTTCAAGATCCAAGTGGTCTCGGGTAGGTTTATTTTCAGTGTTGTTTTCGTAACAGTTGTACGAACGAACCAAGATAAAGGTAGTAAAATAATTATTATAAACCTTATCTTATTGCCGGATAAATAATGAAGGATAATCTTCAAAAACAGTCGGTGATGAATGATTTCATGTGAGAATCTTAATTGGTGTTGATTTATCACATAGAGCCACGAAAGAAATCTGAGATTGTAATTGTTTTTGTATCTTTTTGTATTAGTCAGATCGATGATGAATATGCTCTTTTGTGTAAATGACCTTCGGGTCTTGATATGACTTTGAAAAACATGATCGGTAAATTGAGATCAGTTTTTAATTCTATCTTGTTATGTTTGAGTCTTTGGTGGAGATGAGAGTATAATATGTGGAGGATGGGATATTGATTGTGTCAGAAATGGTTATTGGGTATGTGATGATTGGTTTTTGGCATTGGTAACTTTGGTTTAACAAATCAGTCTTGTTTTGTTTTTCGACTTGGTTTAGTAGGATTTGGACTAATGATGTGTTATAACTCAAGTCCAAATGAAGAGTCTTGGTATTTCGTTCCTGGTCAAACTGTCTCGTCTTCATCTTGTTTTTCTGTCTAATTCTTAAACCTGGGTCGTAAAAGTTCTTGTTCGTAAAAACCCTTATTCGTAAACATAGTCTTACTTGTAAGAACTTACTCGTAAACATTATTCGTAAGAAATCTTCTTCGTAAAAACTAGTTCGTAAAACAAGTTTTACTCGTAAAACCTTACTCGTAAGCTTGCTTGTAAAGCTTACGCGTAGAGCTTATTCATAAAATTAGGTTCTTACGAATTACTTTCCAAGTAATTCGTAAACAGATCTGGAGATGGCTGCAAATTCGTAAGAAAAGGGTTTTGACCTTTTGACCACTTTTTTCAGCGACTTTTTCAGACCAAAAATTCCGCTTAGCTTAAGAAACCTAGAATGACTACTTAAAAAGCTTGCTTTACCTTTTTGACCACAGATTTAGACCAGATTATGACCACAAGAATGGTGCAAAACATTCACAAACTGAGTAAAAGTTAACATAAATCTGCTAACCTGGACTGAATGACCACAGAAATAGATGTATGAAACATGTATCATAAAGCAGATGACTTTTTGACCATTTTTGATACGCATAAAACTTGTAAAAAACTTTTAAACCCAAAAAAAATATGTTAAGTCACCATGTTTGTAACACAAGCATCAATATGAAGAAATGAGATGAAGGAAGATCGGATGAACACTTGACCAAACACACGTATGAATAATGAAATGTTTATGCTAAGAGTAAAATAGAAAAGTGAACAACCAACCTTCAAGAGAAGGTTTACAAGACTATTTATAGGGAAGGAACTAGGGCAACACACTAGTTTCCTTCCTTTCCTTATTGGGCTTGGGCTTAGGCTTATGGGCTTTCTACATAAGCCTTGCCATAATTACTAACATAAAAGCCTAATTAAGCTAACTATTACATATTAATTACTAACACTTGTAATCTAGTTTAGGAGTGATTCCAACAATCTCCCCCTAAGTGTTGGTGATTAATGATTAGAGTGAAAAACATTGTAGGTGCTGATGTAATAGTTGCTTTAACGTCTTCTGACATTCTTTTTTCTTGTGAGAAGAAGTGTCTTGATTCCAACAATCTCCCCAGTGTAGGGATCTTGTTTACTTAGAAGTTTTTCAGCTTTGACGTCTTCATTTTCTTTGTTCTTTGATCTTTGTTCTTTGTGGTGGTAGTGATAGTAGGTTGTTGTTATCTGCATCAGGTGCGCTTCGTTGCTCCAGTGTCTCCACGTCTTTCTCCAACATGCTCACACGCTCTTTAACGTTGAAATTCAGTACTGGTGTAGTTCTCTTAGTCTTTATAACTTTGTAGATACTTTGATTTGATGAAGAATCATTATGACTTTGTGTTGCCTTTGATAATGAGAGAACTTCTTTTGTGATGTTGTTGGTATGAGCATGTGAAGAATCTGCACGATCTTTTCCTCCCGCGAGCATCCATAAGAAGAAAACATAAAACATGGGTTAGAAATAATCCAAAGCATACAAGTTTGAACTTCGAGTGTGTTAACAGAATAGTGTGAAAACATGTCTCTAATTCTTACAAAGGTTGTTCCTGAACTGGAGTCCCACAAGTGAGATAACGCGATGTACCGAAGTACACCTACAGTTCAGGTGACTCGCTGAGGAACACCGAAGCATCACCCCATGACTGTAGACCGTTTGAGACACACTAAGCGTAACCCACAAGGAGTTACCGAAGTGACCTGCTGTCAGGGTTGTTTGATGTTGACCTTGGCAGGAGTTTCCATTCAATCACTGAGGATCACATGTGTGAACCTCTCATAAATGTTCTCGACAGATTGCAAAGATATGTGTAGGACTCGATAATGTATCACTTGCGTCCTTAATGTTGAACGAAAAGTGATGAAATGTCAAGTGTACCTAAGAGATTTTTTGATGAATCTCTTCGCTCTAGACTCAATACTGCGCTTTGGTTTTCCTGAGTGGAGACTAGGGAGAGGGTCTCCTTCTTCAATACCAGCAATCTCTAAGAGAAAGCCGATAGTTTACGTAGGGTTCCATGTGAGAATGAAACAAGCTTCTGTTGAGAGAAACTTGAGTGGCTAAGAAGATTTAGTGCATGCGTCACTGGGTCCATGATGACTTTGATCTTCAATACCGGTGTCATCAAGTGACAACCAGTAGCATATGAATTGAACCCGGTGTCTGCCCTAAGTTGAATAATCTGGAGGGCTATTTCTTTTCACCCTTTTATTTACTTTTCTTTTTAATTCTTCAACTCCTTCTTTCTCCGATTCTCATTTTCTCCTTTTTATAACCGTACCTATGGACTTCTAAATTCTAACTATTGGTGGTGTCCTTGGGTAGATCCCTCCGGCTCTGGCGGATCATAGGACGGTTATTCCTAACCTTAGTCACCTTATAACTCCATGACTAACATATGTTGCCATAAAACCATTTTCATAAAAAAAATCTCTCAAAATGGTTATGATTGAAAACATTTTGTACCACTGAAAGAGTTTTATATTTTGCACAAAATACTCCCCCTCCACACGTGCTTAAGTATTTTGACAGAAATCTGCACGGTGAGAGAAGAGCGCGCACTTTTGAATTGATCGACCCAAGATAGACAATTCCCGGCGAGACACGGTTACGTTGTATAGCTAAAGAGTTGCATTGTCAGCTTTTAGGAGACAACTAGCTCTAATAACTACCTTGAAGGTGTGGACAAACCTCGAAAGGTTTTCAAACCCGTCAAAGTTCATGTCTATCAAGAGCTTCTCGAATAGGTACGATCTACTCGGATAAGTCTTGGAAGACAGATCTTTTCGATGTATGACAGTTTAGATCTCGTCAATTCAAGAGTTAAGTCTTTAGCACGAATATTCAATAGCAATTCACAACATATTTCTTGTCACATAATTTTTCTCCCCCTCAAAAATGGCATATAAATGTTATTTTTGACGAAATTTTGATATCGAATATGTCCATTTCGAGTTTTGTGGGAAGATTACCACGAAGAACAATTTTGTGAACAAAGTTTTAAGAAAATACTCCCCTCAATAAGTGATATTAACGTTTGAGGTTTTGAAAATCATAAGGGGAAGTACTTGTTCTTTTGAGAAAAACTTTGAAAAGCGAAAGTTTTGATAAGTTTTACTCAAAAGTAAGAAGCTTTCGCTCCTTTTATAAGGATTGTAGCACTGAAGCGTACCACAGGGTCCTTTCATGACAAGTACAGGTTGTACACTGTTATGTGTGTACAAGCCATAGTCAATTAAAATTCACACATCCAAATAATGATAAGGAAACAAATCAAGGAGAATCAGTAGTACCAGGAAGTCCGTCAATAACACCAGGAATGCGTTCTGGACGTTGGTAGCCTGTGAGAGATATGCTTGGACGATCACCTACGAAACTCTCCAACGTTCTGATATGATCCTGTCTGAACAACCTTTCATCAATCCTAGTGATGATCTTCTTCACATCCCTCCTATCCCTCGAATTCTATCTCTTCGGTGACCCTATGCCGTCATGGATCTCTTTTAACCGATAAGCTAACCCATCTCGAACCTTCTTTAATGTGTGATCCCCAAACTTATGAAGCTCTTTGCACGCCATGAAGCAATTGTGGTGTAATTCACTTCGGTAAACTATCCCAAATGGTTTCTTGATAAGGGTGTACTGAGCAAGTTGGTTTATATCGGGAAGGTCAAGCTGTAGTTTTGTGAGATTTACACGCTTCTGGTATGATTCCACGGCAAGTTGAATATCTTCTACACGTTCTTGGATCATGATGCTTCTTATGAATATTAGCAATGACTTGATGTACTCGCGTTGGATATTCGTAGAGAATTGTCGCATACGTCCTTGTACCTTGGCAAGATACATGTCTTCAATGTCATTGAGCGACAATCTCGGGAAATCTGCTTTTGTAAAGTCATAGTCTTGTTCGTCTTGTCGTTTGACCACAATTTTCTTTAGGAATGTATAGTCCCACTTCAACGACAGGGTAACATGCATAATCGCAATGATCCGTTTGTCACTGAACACTTCCTTTTTTGACCTGAGAACCTGGCAACTTCTGTAGTAGATTCTTCTTCGTTCAGGCCAATGATGAATCCTATACAGTGCATCAAGGTCATACTTTTCCACTTTGTCAGCAAACATGTGTGTGGCTTCTTCCTCGATGGCTATGCTGTTAGAGTATGTTGCTGCCGGGAAAGGAAAGGTGAGTGATGTAGCGTATTTCTTGGAAACATCTCTACCGTGTAGAAGGAATTCCAAGTCGTTGTTGAAGAAATAGCGGTAGGGAATCTTAGGTTGATCCGGTCGGCCAATGGTAGGTAGTGGTTTGGTCCAGTCAGTGTAGTATGGAGCTTTTTCTGGTCTGGTGAAGTCAATGTTAGCTTCACGGTTGAGCCAATCGATGTTGTTGGACATGGCTCTTGCTATGTTGTTGAGATGATATTCGACTTCAATGGCACTGTCAGAGCTGTCCTTTAGCAGTTGAAAAGCGTCGTTCTTGATTCGCCACAACTCTGCTTTTGTCATCTTTTTCACCTTGAACTTTTCTTGTATAAGCTTCACATGCTCCATCGTTCGACCATCTACCAGTTCTTGACCTTCCGGTAACTGAGGTGTAGCATCAACAAGTTTAGAGAACCAGTTATATTCTTCGGTGTCATCTTCATCTAGCCATGACACAACATTGGTCTTATTCTTCTTCTTAGACTTTGTTGATGATGTTGGTTTCTTTGTTGATGTAGAAGAAGTAGGTTGTTGTTGGGGCTTAGGAATTTCTTCATCATCACCACCAGTGTATTCAACGTGATCACCGGTTTCTCTGTTTGAGGTGGTGACTCAGAGTCCTGAGGTTTGTCTTTAGCAGGAGAACGTGGTGGAGATCTTCTAGCGGTGGGGGTCCTTTGGGGTGGTAGAGGCATAGAAGATGAATCATCATTTTTCTTCTTTCGTTTTGGCTCAGAATCTTTATCCGCATCATCATCGTCTCTTGGACGCTTGGCCTGTTCGGCTGCCGCTTTGCATGATGCTTTGAGTTGATATCCCAGCAATGCCTCAAATAGTTTAGCTTCGTCAGAAGTAAACGTTGCTGATCTTTTAGACATTTGTAATACAAGCTTGGAGATCAATTCTACATTGGAGACAACCGTAGGTTCAATTGGATGGATTTGCATTCCTATCGGAGTAGATTGCATTGTTCTCTTGACCAATTGCATGAGATTTGGATATAGTTGTCACGTGAACATCTCTCTTGTCACTCCAGGAACAGTGTCAAGGAGAAACTTGTGAGTGTATTCTCTGATTGTCTTGTTCATTTCACCCTATATATCTCGATCGAGAAATTTCTGGATCTGTTCCCGTTCTCCCAACATCTCATTTATTACTTTTTGAAGAAGATTGACTCTGTCAGCGAGTTGATTGAGTTTCTTGTTGACTACCTTTTTCTTCCTTACTTGCTTGACAGCTTTGACAATCTTTTTCTTTGCTCGTGATGCCCAAGTGTCGGTAGGTTTCTTTACCGATTTGGATGTGGATCTGGTGGTGGCTTTGGATGGTGGTGGTGATGAATGAGAAGATGAGTCTGACGATGATGAGACATGAGGAGGCTCAAGGTCCTTTGGTGGCTCAGAAGTTTGTTCCTTGCTACGTGAGGGACTATCTAGAAGATAATCATTGGCTTCCTTTTCGGCTTGAGCCTTTTCTTCCGCCTGAACCCTAGCTTCTTCATCTGTTTTTGCTAGAGCTTCTTCTTCTGCTTTTTCTTTAGCTGCAGCATCAACATCTTCATCAATAATTTTCTCAGTTTTCTTCTTCTTCTTGTCAAGTACCTCAAAGTCAAAAATGATCTCATCCTCTAGTTGCTTTTGTTTTGATTCATGGGTGGTGGTACCAGTTTCCTTATCGGGTTGATTAATCGCATCGGAAACTGGTGTGATTAGTGCACCACCACTTGACCCTCCAGGGCCACGAGTTTGTTGTAGGTTGAACTCCGTAGCAACATGTTGAAGTCAGAGATTCTTCAATTTCTTTCTGTAATCTTTGTCTTCAACCTGTGGCTCTTCATCTGAGCTCTCTTCTTCCTGCTCTTGCACTGGAGTTTTCCCTTTATCAGACTTGGGACTTAGAGGTTTTTCAACTATTAGTGTATCACCTGTTGCAGATTCTGAGTAGATAACCTCTTCTTCTGTTTCAGTGTCCTCAGAGTCCTCGTCCATCAGTTTTGGTTCAGGTTTGGGAATAGGGATGGCACCCTTTGATGGAACTTTCCTTTTGAGAACATGAGACCTCTATGGATACTTACGGGTACTCCCTGTGCTTGTAACACTTCCAGCACTGCCTATCCTGTTCTTCCTAACAGGTTTACCAGAAGACTTTACATCAATGAACCCAACTTTGCCTGATTCAACTGCTACCACATATCGTTTGTACAATTGAAGTCCCTTGATAACATCAGTAAGTAGACAATTTGGCAACACAACACCTTGTTTATTCGTTGTTGAGTCTTTGAATCTTACCATGTTGAGTGTGGGCTCAAGCAACACGGAGTGATGGTTGGGGTCATCAAGTCTCAAGGGAATATCTGGATTATTCCCTAGAATCCTTTGGATCAACAGTTTTGTGTATCTGATATAAGGGATCTGGGTACCAGGCTTATTAAGATAAGACATCATGTCGTCCTAGATCAGAGCTGCAAATTCGATGTGCTTCATGTTGACCATGCCCCAAAATATTTGTATTTCCATGAGCTTAGGATGCTCAAAACCACTATCACGTCCAGAAACTGATTTGGCAATCATGATGTAGAGGGTTCTCCATGGCTGGGGAATGTTCTTAAGATCAACTGATGAGTGTTTTGTGATGATCCCAACAACTTCAACATAGGCGATGTCGACCATGAACTAGAGAGTGACCTCTTCCAAAGGAGAAGCAATGTAATCAGCAGGCTGGATGGTAGGAAAAGAAGAATAGCCCTTAAGTCTGCTGGAGTGACAGTGACTTGTTTGTCGTTGAGTGTCACTGTCCCAGCCTCTTGACCTTTGATCTTCTGCATGGTGTGCCAAAATTGGTGAACATAAATCACTGGCACAGTTGCAGAATTAGTGAGCATATTCTTGTAAGGATGAGTCTTCAGAATATCCACAACAATTTGACAAGAAGACTTAGAACTCATGAAGTTATCAAAATCGACTCTGAGATTATTCTTCCCAATCTTCATTATGTAACCATTTGGGAAGATGTCTTCCATTGTGAGAACATTTGGTGCATCAATGTTTTGCATTGTGACGTCCATATTGTGATCTGAAAGATATTGAGCCAAAATAACCAACATATTGAAAGACATTACGTTAGTCAACAGTTGATTTTATTGTCCAATTATTGAATATGTTATGTTGATGAATGTTACGAATCCAACGTCACTTGTATGTCCAATAGTCCAAAGTAGTCGTGATAAGTTTCGTGAATTTATTAGTTTTGAATTTTAAAGTCCAAGTTTTCACACATTTTTACAACATATTAAACATTTAAGTTTGTTAGTGACATTTTGGTTTCGTGATGTTCTGATTTATTTATTTACAAGTTTGTACGCGTAACAATTCATAATTATGGTTAAGTAATTAGGCTTAAGCGTAGGAATTGCAAGCTTATGCGTAAACAGTAGACCATACGCGTAGGCATAAGCTTATGCGTAGGAACTTAACTTACGCGTAAGAAATGTTACGCGTAGGAAAAGAGCCCTTAGCATAAGGCTTACGCGTAAGCGTATGTTGGAGCTTACGTGTAAGGTTTACTCGTAAGAGTGAACCCTATGCGTAATACTCAAGTTTACGCATATCCTTCATAGGATACGCGTAGTCCTATGTAGAACCTTACGCGTAAAGGTTACGCGTAAGATTACTCTTACGAATAACTTTCTAGGCGTAAGGTAATCCTTATGCGTAGGAATCCAGTTAACCTTGATTCTAAATTATGCAAGCGTAAAACCTGAAATAAATTTGTCATAACATCATCATTAACATATTTATTCAATCCCTTTTAATTTTCACTTGAACTTAGTCCAAAACAGTTTATGCGTAAAACACTCTTATGCGTAAGTCTAAACCCTAATCATTCAAACTTTTACGAGTAAGGAATTTAGCCATAGGAATGACACCAAATGTTTTCTGGGATACCTTAGAAGTTATATGATAGTGTTGCAATAAGTTATAACATCAAAAACCTCTTGAATCAATAGTACCCAATTAATATGAGTATAAACCCTAATTTTTAATTTTCACAAAATTGATGTTTCTGGGTATGATTTGTGACTGGTTTTGATTAATTTAACATGTAACAAACATAACACAACCATCAAATTGTCCAAAAACACTCATATAAGAAAACCCCTAATTCATACGCATGAACCCTAAATTTGAAAAATGATTAATTAGTGTTTCTGGGTGGATTTGGTGGTTAGAACTAGCTTTAGAATGATTGTAACAACATTTAAACACACTTATTTCAACACCAAACACCCAAACATGATTCCATGTTCATACGCTTATGCGTAGAACGTGAAATCATGCCTAGGGACAAATCTAACCGTTGGATTTTAAAACAAATCAAAACCTAAGTTTAGATAATCACCTAGAACGATTAAACACTTACAAATTTGAAGATTGAATCCTATGCGTGGGATGAGTGGTTGAAAAAATTTAATGTAAGTATTAAATGAATTGAAAAGTTTGGTGAAGAGTTTTGTTAAAATTAGTTTGAACTTTTGACAACATTGGTCCCTCCACCTCAACCATTTTCATCCACAGCCCATAAGTTCCCCTTTGGTTACGTATGAAGTATAGTTTTGAAAAGAAACTTGACGACGCTCCCCCTCGACTTAAGAAATAATGAAATTTTATAAATCTGAGTCCGGGGAGTGTCAGTAAATCAGAAATGTGACCTCCATTATCAAAGGCACAACCAGTATAAGGTAACATACAAGTACAAGGTTTTATGAAACAGAAAATATTTACTTTCTCCCCCTCAACACTTGATTGAAAAAATACTGAATTTTGAAAGAGTAAAGTGTTGACGGAATATTTGTACTTGCCATGTTGAAAGGAATGAAGATAGAAGAATATTTTTTAGTTTTATAAGTTTTGTATTTTTGTATTTTGTTTTTGAAAAATATTTACAAAAGAGGTTTTGGTGTTTGACTGGTTTTAAGATTGTTTTAAAAGTTCATCCAGTTCCTCTGGAGTCAAACACCGCATACCAATCCGGTGGACCAATTCATTAAACCTAGCAGGAGCTAAGGCTTTGGTGAGAAGGTCTGCCAATTGGTATTCAGTACCCACAAAGTATAATTCAACGGTACCCTTTTCCACATGCTCCTTGATGAAATGATATTGGTATGTGCTAAAACACATACCTTTTCATTATCAAAACTGACCTAAAATAACCAAGAAAGAGCCGTTTATTGCTAATATTTGTGGTTTTCTTGAGTTTGTACTTGTGCAGGTACGGATACGTAAAAACACACAAAAAGGAGCCAAATCAGACGTAAATCCGAGCACGAGAGATCAAGAGAGTTTGAGCTGAGCCGGAAGGTCGGGATTGTGCATTTTGGAAGATTTTATTCTCTGAGGATGATTTTTGGAAGTTATAATCAAGTTTGAAGAAATGTCAAGATTAGTCCCTAAGCTTTGAGTATTTGGCAGAAATGATCCTTCAAGTTTCAGAATTTGAAAATTTCACCCTTGGATTATTTGAGATTGACAAGATTGGTCCTTGATAAAGATTTTTAGAAAGTACAGTTTGGTCCCTAAAGTTTCAGCTTTCACATAATTGGTCCTTGATAAGCCTTAATGGTTACACTTCTATTCCTAAGCCCAAAAGTCTAAACAAAACCCACGGCCCAATATACTAAACCCGGGTCCAATCCATTATCCAACCCGTATGCCTTAAACCTTTACCCGGTTTGCTATATTAAACCATTTACCCAATTCGGACCCTGGTCAAAGCCAACTATACCCGGTCAACCCAAACCAAACAATAATAAAATAAACCCTCCCGCGCCCTTTTATCCCCAATTTACCCAGCTACTATGAACCCTAGATATTACACTTGGTCAATTGGTCAAATTAACAGCGATTAAGGGTACTTTTGTACTTACCATGACACCACTGACACATGGGGAATGACAGGTCATCAATCCGCGTGCATCATTCCTAATCTCTGCTTTCTCATTGGTCGAAGATGCGTGGATGATCTAAGCCAAGGGTGGATATCAAGTGGGATACGTGGATGATTGATCAATGGCTCAGATTACACTCAAAGAAGCACAAATGTGGAATTCTAGATCCTTCCCAAGACCTTGGAGCTTAGCTATTTAAAGACCTTATTCGTTCACATTGTTATCTCTTTTCATTTTTTTTTTCTTCTCTCTAGTTTCAGTAGCTTAATTAGTTGTAATTTTCATTTTTAATGTTTTAAGTTTTTTGTAATTCCTATTTTGTACTCGAATTTTTAGATTAATAAAATCAGTTTTTCATTCTCAAGTGTTTGTTTAAGATTTTATGATTTAAATCTGCTTATTATCTTTGTTTAAATGCTTATTTCATTAGTATACATCTGTTTTTAGCTAATTTCTTCATTCACTCAAAAATACAAAAAAAATCAGAAAAAATCATTAAAAAAATAAAAAAAATACTTTTAAGCTTATCATAAGCTTTAGATACTGATACATAAGCTCATATAAGCTCTTAATAGCTTTTAGTGAGCTTATTTTTGTTTTAAAACATAACTTACTCAAATTTACAAATCTGGTCAACATAAGTCAACTGATGCAGAATTGGAATTGGATTGCTGGTTTTGGATCTGAATTGGGTGATGCAGAGTTAGATTTGGGTTGGATCTGATTAATTTAGTGGTAATTTGGGTCTGAGATAAGCTACTAATCAGCTGGACAGTTGTAAGTTTCAACATCTGATCCTTTGGTTTATGTTAAACTGCATAATTAGTTTAGCTATAATCTGTTAGTTACATTGATGTTATTGCATTCATTAGATCTCATATTGTTAGTAGATCATAAGTTTAAGCTTCTATAGATTGGAATTATAGATTTGATAGAGTAAATTGCATAACTGTTTAGATAAATAGTGTTTGGATTGCTTGATATAACTGTGCTAGAGGGTAGAATGTTGCAGTAGATCAGTTGATGTAGGCTTGATATAGTTGTTTGATCTCATATCTGTCTTTGTTTGGGAGCCATTTGCACCTTTAGTCAAAATTGCACCATAACTGCTCTTGATTTATAATCTGTTGAAAACAGTTAATGAAATCATTTCACATAGATGTAGAACTTGATAAGTGAGCTTGCTATAGTTATATCACATCTTATTTCATCTTAATCAGTCCTAAATTTGATCTCAAATCTCATTAAAGTCAAATTTTCAATCTGTTCTTAAAAGTCAAAACCATGTCAAAAATCAGTTTTATGCAGATCTTGCAGATGCTGCACAGTGCTCATTTCAAGTAGTTAGGGTCTCATTTTTGGTCCATTTGCAGTCTGCTAGGTGGTCTTTAAGACCACATATCTGTTTTTCACAAAAGCTTTTCTGATAAGCTTGAGATTAAGCTCAAACTAGGGTCCTTAATCACTGTTTTGCTTTAAAAATCAGTAGCTTATAATCTGAGTAGACTGCTTATTTTAGGTTAGGAGTAGCTATAATCAGTTGTTTTAGAGTAGTTATAGTATAAATTAGTTGCTTAAACAGTTTGGTGGCTTATTGTTCTAGTTTGCTTATTCTAAAGTGCTTATTTGCATCAAGATTACACTGCAGCCTTCTTATCTTACACACAATCATCATATTTTATATTTTTCATAGAACTAGATTAATATTTTAGAATTTTCCTGAGTTTTTCATTATTTTTGGTCACTGTTTAGTATTTTTCTTATTTAAAAACAGTTTTTAATCATATTTAAATAGTTTTTATTGCAAATAATTAAGAAAAAGTTCCAAAAAATAATTTTTCAATTTTCCCAGTTTAAGAAAAATATAAAAAGCATAAAAAAGATTTTTCCATATTTTTCCCCTTTTATTTGGTATTTTTCACAATTTAAATTAGATTTAAATAGTTTTAAATTAGTAGAAAATAGAAAATTAATCAGAAAAATAAAAAAATAGTTTTGAAAAGTCTTTTGAGTTATTTTAGATTTTTAGAAAATAGTTTCACATTTTTCTCCTTAATTTTCATATTTTTAGTCTTTTAAATTAGTTTTAATAGTTAAAAATTAGTTTTTAATTTTAATAAATCCAGAAAAATCCAAAAAAAAAATAGTTTTAATTCATAAATAGTTTTCTAATATCATTTCTAGAGTAAAAGTAATTTTAGGCATTTTTTTAGGGTATAATTTAGACGTAGTTGCATTTTAATTACGTTTTATTAATTACGTTTTAGTTAATTCGCACTTAGGATTTCCCGTAGAATAGATTCCCTTAATTACTTTCCCTATTCCCGTAGTTTAATAAAATCAAATCATTAAATCAAAACATCGAGCATTAAATTCCAAACCAAAAACGACGTTGGCAATTCACGCCTCGTTGGGAAACGATTCGGGTTAACTAATCCGTTTCAACGATCACACACGGGATTTGATTTATTATTCTTTTTCCTAAAGGAATTTGAATCTATCTTCGTGATTATTTTTGATATCGATATTGAGGTTTTATCCATACACAATAACCCTTAAGCCTTCATTATCAGCAAATCAGTGTCCGAGCCGTTTTAAGTTTCTTACGGTTAGTCATTCACAAGTGGCTAGCTTGTGTGAGAAAACTTGACGGGTCGTTCACTGCTAATCAATATCGAAGATCGATGTGCTTAGACTTCGAATGTTGAACAGAGTTGCACGAGATCGCAATAGCACTTCGATTGTCGCAGTACATCGGGATTCTGTCAAATACGTAACCATAGTCTTTGAGTTGTGTTCTCATCCAGATGACTTAAGCACAACACGCGGACATGGCTACATATTCTGCTTCAGTTGAGGACAGAGATGTACAATCCTGCTTCTTCGATTTCCATGACACCAGTTTATCACCAAGAAATTGTAAAGCTCCTGAAGTACTTTTCCGAGAATCTAAGCAACCTGCGTGATCAGCGTCTGAAAAAGCTATTAGTTCAAAACTAGAATCCTTCGGATACCAGATTCCCAAGTTAATGGTTCCCTTGATGTATCAGAGGATTCTTTTAGCCTCAGAGAGGTGAGTTTCAGTTGTTCGTGCCTGATAATGAGAGCAAAGATAAACAGAAAAGACAATGTCAGGTCAATTGGCTGTTAGATACATGAGAGACCCAATGATACTTCGGTATTTGGTAGGGTCAACCAATTTCCCATGTAAATCAGCATCCAGTTTCTTGGTATATGCCATTGGTGTGGCATAGGTGTCACAACTTTGCATTCCATGTTTGTTTAAAATTTCAAGAGCATATTTGGACTGACTCAAGAAAATACCATGGGGTGATTAATGAACTTGCAGTCCTAGAAAGAACGTAAGTTCACCCATCATGGACATTTCAAAATGTTTTTTTCATAAGTTTTGAAAAAGAGTTTGAGTACTTTAGATGTGTTGACCCAAAAATGATGTCATCCACATAAATTTAAACGATTAAAATGTGTTCCCCGTGATATTGTATGAAAAGTGTTGGGTCGACCGAACCTTTAATGAAATTATTGGCAATGAGAAAGGATGATAACTTATCATACCACGCCCGAGGGGCTTGTTTGAGACCGTAGAGAGCCTTGTTAAGTTTGTAGACGTGATTAGGGAACTCTGTATCAACAAATCCTTCTGGCTGACTAACATAGACCGTTTCTTTCAGTTTTCCATTTAGAAAAGCAGTTTTGACGTCCATCTGAAAGACCGTGATGTTCATGTGAGCCGCGAATGCCAGAAAGATCCGTACAGCCTCAAGTCTAGCAACCGGTGTGAATGATTCCTCATAATCAATCCCTTCTTCTTGTCGATAACCCTTAGCCACCAGACGTGACTTGTTTCTGATAACCGTACCTTCAGCATCTATCTTGTTTTTCCAAATCCATTTGAGACCAATAACATAGACCCCAGTTGGTTTTTCAACCAATTCCCATACTTCAAGACGTTTAAAATGATTAAGTTCTTCTTGCATGGATTCAATCCAGTTGTCATAAGTCATTTCTTCTTTAATGTTTTTGGGTTCAGCTTGGCAGACGGTAAGTGCATAAATGCAATGTTCACCATTAGTCTGAAGGCGTTTTCTAGTAACGACTGGTTGATTCGGGTTTCCAATGATGTTCACAAGAGGATGGTCTTTAGTCCAACGATGTGTGGAGGGTTGATGTTGATATACATTCTGCAAATTAGGAGGATTCAAATGACTTGTAGATGATTCCGTAACATCAGAAGTGGCAGAAGCATTTGCAAAAGGTTTGAAGAATGCATTTGGATCATAATCTGCAGGTGGGGGTACTTCATTGTTCAGAAGATCATCAGCTGGTCCAACGTCATTGGATGCGGTTTGTTCGACTGTTGTTGTAGAATCAATTGGTGGTGCTTCCTCAACAGTAGTTGTTGTAGCAGGTGTATCAGGTATTGGATTATTATCAGGTTGAGCAGCGGAAACATTTGATACATCTGGAGCACGTTCATCAAGATCATCACTAAACAGAGGAGCAAATAGCT
Organism: Chrysanthemum seticuspe; assembly: GCA_019973895.1. Lineage (NCBI taxonomy): Eukaryota > Viridiplantae > Streptophyta > Magnoliopsida > Asterales > Asteraceae > Chrysanthemum > Chrysanthemum seticuspe. Next base: position 277,173,970 of record BPTQ01000007.1, read on the forward strand.
GTTCCATTTTACGTCGAGTAAGTTGTAAACTTGGTTTAGCTGATGATGGGGTTTGAGGGAAGTTTAAACGATTATGTCCGGGTTCCAAGCTGTTTTGCTCAGAAGCCATCTCTGTAAGCTCATCGAACTTTCCATGAATCGTTTCCATAATCTCCCTTGTACGACGATTCCAGATCCGGTAACCCTTAGAGTTTTCACAATATCCAACAAAGACTCCAACGTCAGCTTTGGCTTTGAGCTTACCAAAGTCATCACGATCATTATTCGGGTAACAAAGGGATCCAAATACATGAAAGTGTTTGAGATTCGGTTTACGGTTGTGGATAAGCTCATAAGGTGTTTTGTTGTGGCGTTATGTAATCATTGAACGATTCTGAGTGTAGCATGCAGTTGACACGGCTTCAGCCCACAAGTAATCTGGAAGTTTTGCATTGATCAACATCGTTCTTGCAGCTGCCACTAACGTATGGTTTCGTCACTCAACAACTCCGTTTTGTTCCGGTGTTCGTTCAATTGATGTTTGATGCTCAATTCCCACTTTCTCATAAAATGCACGAAGAGTTTGATTCACAAATTCGGTTCTGTTCTGATTTTTCTGACTGTGTTCCTGAGTTGAACTTGAATTTTCGTGAGAAAGGTGATGATCATCTATGGAGCTTGATCTTTACTTCGAAGAAAATAAACCCAAGTCCATCGTGAGTAGTCATCTACAATTACCAAGATGTAGCGTTTGCCATTAATCTTCTGCACGCGCATCGGGCCACACAAATCCATGTGAAGAAGATGAAGTACATGCTGTGAGCTGTGTTCCACCTTTGAAGGAAAGTGAGCACGAGTGCTTTTCCCTTGTTTACAAGCTGAGCATAGGTGATCTTTAGAATACCGAAATCTTGGGAGACCTTCAACAAGTTTGTAACGAGCAAGATTGGTTATGGTTTGAAAGTTTAAGTGAGAAAGTCGATGGTGCCATAGCCAGGATTTTGTAGATGTTGCCTTTGAGAGTAGACAGATGGGAGATGAAGCAATCATGTCTTGCATTGAGATTGTATAAAGACTTGATGTGCGGGTACAAGACATAAGATCATTTCCTTGTAGATCATGAATGAAACAAGTTTTCTCCCGAAAAGCGACTTCCAAATCACCATCACAAAATTGACCAACAGAGAAGAGATTGTGACCGAGACCTTCCACATAATAAACCCTGCTAATTTCAATGTAACCATTGATGTAATCTCCGTAGCCCATGATAGCTGCAAAGTGATCATTCTCGAACCTGACAGTGCCAATGAACTTTGAAACAAAGTTTGATAACAGTTTGAGATTTCCTGTCATGTGCCAGGAACATCCGCTATCAACAATCCAGAGGATGATCTGTATCACCTGCATTACACATAGATGACACAGATGGAATAGAAGTAGATGTGGAACCCGAAGAGTTAGAGGGTTTCGAAGCAATTTTAGTTGAAACACACATGTCTATGATTTTAGGTATCCATGTAAAGCCAAGTGCATTATGTAACCATTTCTGCCATCATCAACTAGTCTTAGCTTTGGTCTTAGTAAATGTACTAGGTGATAAGTTCTTCCTAGGAGGTGAAGGGGATTTTATGGGTACATCAATGATCGTAGCCGGAACACTAGAAGGTGGTTTACCTAGCATAGACTTAGAAGCATTAGTAGGCCTAGAGGTATTCCGTTTTCTATTATTCCGCTTACGAGATAAGATAGCCTTAGCAACACATTTATCATGACAACCAGAAAACATGCTTTTACAACAACCAACACAAGAAGCTTCAAACATAACATTTAAACTTAAAGATTGAGCATTCGTTACATAACTTTTTCCATTACATTTGTCAGACGCAATATCTAAAGTGGGAGTAACGTGAGTTTTATTCAAAGTCCTAAGGTGTTCTTCTACTTCAGAGGTCTTTATTGTTCTTTTCTTACGTCGTAACTTCCTATTCTTCCTTATATTTCTCCTAGGCTGTGAAGTGCGGGCGTTGGGAAAAGGGGCAACTATTTCTGTTTCAATAGAGGGAAGCACATTAGTTTCTTGTGGTTTGTCATTAGATGTTCTAGAGTCAATTTGAATCTGTCTAGGTGCAGTTACGGCTGTGTTACTATCCCTATCTTGCGTAAGTATTACCAACTCTGCTTTTAAGTCATGGATAGTGTGTAACAAATCTTGATTTTGAGAACGAATGTTTCCATAAACGTTTTCGACTTCTTTAGTGTATGCAAGATGGTGATCAAGTTCTTGTGATGCTTCAGCACGAGTCTTTTTGAGTAGATCAAATATGACACCATATTCCTTTGTAACTTTTGAAATTTCTTGTTCTTATTTTGAAATTTGACACTTCAAAGACACGTTTTCATCATCCAGTTGCTCAAGTTTTGGATTAAGAGTTTTTGTATGCAACTGATTGATTTTGTTTTGCAAAGTGAGTTCTCGATTTTGACAATCTTTTTGACACCATTGAAGACGACATTTTGCATTTGAAAGCTCGTTTAACAATCGCTCATTTTCAACTTTTAAAGACTTTATTTGGGACACAGTATCAGTATTCTCAACGTTTTCAACAGAATCAGCAGAGATATAATCAAATGCATATGCAACAGAATGTAACAACACAACATTTATGGTATCAACATAGATAACATCTTCCAAGAGTCGATCAACATATTTTCGTAACATTTTCTTTTTACGTTTTGTATTTGAAATCGATGTTTCTGTTTGTTTGAAAAATCTTTTCATAAGTCCAAGCTCCTTGTGAAAATCTCGTTCCCAATATATTGCACACATTTTCAAATTTCGGACATGGGGTAAAATTCTTTTCTGAAAAATATCTCTTTGTTCTCGCGCGAGAGGCGATTGAAAATGTTCAACTTTTATTTCAGAATGAAATTCAATTTCACGTTCCAAAACTTTGATTTCCGAAAGGAATGTTTCAAAATATTTAAGAATTTTACATTGTTCGGATAATTTTTTTACTTCACTAAGTGAAGGTAAAGGACCATTAATTTGTGCAGTATTGGGTTGAGGACCAACATTAGAAGACTCAGAAATAGGCGTGATAACCCAAGGTGTGTTAGCGACGAAAGTTACAGATTTTGAATAGTTAAATGGTTTGTTATAAACAACATTTTCTAATTTTGACCGACTCTCGTCTTCTGCATCTAATTCCTCCATGCGATTATATTCAACAAAACTCATAATGGAATCATCAATTCTATGTTCTGCACTGTAAACTTGAGGATTTGGTTTGAATGCTCTATTTGAAAACTTTGGTTTGTAATCAACAAGATTCGGTCCATATCCATTTGGATTTGGTTTAAAAGTAAACTTTTGAATAGTTGTGATAGACTCACCATGTTTATAAACAACATTTCGAAACTTTTTGATTTTGTTTTGTAAGTCGACAATTTCTTCAAGATAGTCATCTATTCGTTTCTTTGAATGCTTTTTGTACTCACAGAAATGTTTTTGACAAGTTAACAACTCACACTTGACTTTTTGAGTTTCCAAAGTGAGAGCGTTAAGTTGTTGTTTAGGATCATATTTCAGTTGTTCTATTTGAGACAACAAAGCATTCTTAGATGCAACTAGATCACGTATATGTTGTTTCAATGATTTTTCGTTTTGGTGAGATTTAGCAAAAGCGACTTCAAAACCTTTTTCACGTTTTTCTTGTGTTTGAAAAATGTTGAGTTGAAATTTTAAGCATTCATTATCCTTAGTCAGCAGTGCATTTTTGTCCTTTAATTGCTTATTGATGTTTTTGCACAATTCCATTCGAGATTCTTGGTCTTTAAGTAAGGTCATGAGCTCAAGTTCTGGATTAGACGAAAGTTCAGCTTGTTCAACGTGAGTCTCAACATGATCATTGTTCAGATCCTCAAATATAACCACTGAGTCAACTTGATTATCAGTATTAACCATAAGGTCATCTTGATCGTCAAATATGACTACGGGATCTATTTGATTGTCATCGGAATGAGATGTAGACGGCTCATGTTGAACACTCTGATCCTTGTCAGATGTAGATGTTGGCTGAGATATCAGATCAGTAATGAATATAGTTTGATCCGGTACCTGAGACAAGCCGTCAGTGTCATACACTGGGCCTGTATCACTCATGTGGAGTTCGTGCATGTTAGCCATTAGCATCACTGCTGCATTAGCCTGCAAGTCCTCCATGTCATCATCAGAATCTGCATTTTCCATGAAGCTCTGTTCCTTGTTGGTAAGATTTCCACCAGCTTCATCCTTAAGAGCCAAGAGTAAAGCCTCTTTGTGATAAGCGCTGCCTCTTGTCCTCGGCTTTAGGCAAGCATTAGCCATATGACCCTTCTCATTACAGTTATAACAACGAAGACCATTAACCCCATTCTGAGCATTTCTCTGATCAACCACTTGAGCTCGTTGTTGTGGAGCACCCATGTTATTCCTTCCAATAGCATTAAACCCATGACCACTGCCCATCTGACGAACATTACCACGATTATGAACTTCAACACGTCCATTGTTAACAACAGCTTGATTCCTTGTGTTGGATGGGGTACGAATGCAATTGTTGGATTTGTTTGACTATCGGCCGAAGGCTCTAGCAATCATGACAAACCCTTGTTGCAATGCATCAAAAGCTTCTGTATTCTCATTAGATTCACTGTAAAGTGCTTGATCATTGTTGTTGTTGTATGGAACCAATTGAGTTTCTTGAGATTGGTGTTGTGACGGATCATATGGTGTAATTTTTGCAGTTGGTTGTTGAGGATTTGTGAAGACAGTTTGTAAAGTAGGGAATTATGGATAACACGTTTGAGCCCACAAAGCTAAAGATTGATTATCCGGGAGTGAAAGAGAAGCAGGGGCTCCACGGATGATCCTTTCTTTGTCAACTTCCTTTTGGTGGGGCTTCAAATAGTCGTACAACAACCCGTATGTAGCATGATGAAGATTCTTTGCTTGACGGATGAAAATAACATACTTTTCCCAATCATGACCAAGACTACTTAGGAACTTAGTGTTGACTGCAATTCTTGGCATAATTATGTTATGTTTGTCCAAGTCATTGATGATGTCTGAGAATCGTTGATGATATGACTCTAATGTCTCCCCTGGTTCAATCATGAAGTGTCCATAAGCCAAGTAGATTTTGGATTCCATATCTTCTTGATTGAGTTATGTGCCTTCCATGAGAAGATGAATATGCTCCCACATTGCTTTAGTAGCCTTTTGAGCATCAACACTTCGAAGTATCAGATTGGGTAATCCCAAAAGGATATATTGCATTGCCAGTTCATCGGCTTCAAAGTGTAGAAGTTGATCAGTAGTAAGTTCATTAAGACCGACAGCGTTGGTGAGATCATCTCGTGGTGGATTAGCAGTTGGATCTCCGGGTACAGTGACAGTAGGCATCTGAAATGGACCTTCCAGGATGACCTTCTTCAAGAACTTTCCATGTGGCTTCTTTAGATCACAGAACCTAAAGAACCTTATCACCCATTGATCATAGTTTCCGGGAGTGAGCATTGGAGGTCTATCAAGTGATCCAGCTTCATGTATGGATTGTTGGCTACTTAAAGCTTCACACATCTTTGCAAACCAAGACGGTTCCTTCATAGTATTCCTGGATGGATGTTGATTTTGAAAGTTAGTGTAGGGTTGTACTTGAAGACTAGGGGTGGTTGAATCATTTGTGGTTGAATTGCTCCTTGAGGAAATTGTTGTTGATGTTGTTGTTGTTGTTGTTGTAGTTGTTGATAAAATTGTTGTTGTTGATGGATTTGTTGTTGTTGTTGTTGTTGAGGATACACATGAGGGAAGTAGCTAGAGTATGGTGGTTGAGACATCTTGAAACTTGTGTTGATGATGGATCTTTGTAGTTGAATGAAACTTTGTTGATGAAGAATCCTTATGCGTAGAAAAATAGCTTAGGCAAAGAAAATTCCTTATGCGTAAAAACACCAACTTACGCGTAAGAATAGAGCTTAAACGTAGGGTTAAGGAAACCTTAGCTTATGCGTAATCCAAAAGCTTAGTAGTAGAATGCTTATGCGTAAGATTTGCTTATGCGTAAGACAGGTTTAGGCGTAAGAAAATGCTTAGGCGTAAAGTATTCTACGCGTAAGTTTTAGCTTAGGCGTAAAACTAGGGTTTTGCCTAAAAATCCTTTACACTTATTCCAGTGTAAAAGATATCCAAAGTCGAAGTGTTTTCAGGCTTATCCAAGCAAGAAAACACTGAGTAAACCAATTAGCACTGAAGGTCAAGCCGAGAAAAGCTTATACGTAGACTTTGAGCTCTTACGCGTAAAACTAGGGTTTAGTTACGCGTAAGAATAACCAAGTAGTGATTTTGACAAGAGTGATTTTGACAAGTAGTGATTTTGACAAGATTTAGAAAGTAGTGATTTTGACAAGATATCCAAAGGTTGAAACTTAGTAACACAGATTTACAAGTAGTGATTTTGACAAGAGAACACAAAAATTCAACCAATAACTAAAACTACCAGCCTCTGATACCAATGTTAGGATCGTATTTAGGTTGAATATGGTGATTCGGGAGGTCGGGTATGATGGAAGTATAGAATCTCCATGGTTAGAGAGAGGAAGTAAAGAGAGAAGGGAAAAACTATGTGTTTAATCATAATGAAAGGTAAATTACACAATGAGTCTCACCCTCCTAGTGAAGTGTAGGAGGGTATTTATAGCCTAACAAAAACATAACTATTACAATATGACATAACTAGTCCATGTGTTATGGCTAAATAAGTTAGATAATGTAATCAAGTAAATGTCGTTCCATTTACGTGTTAGGAGCGATCCTAACATTTTGACACAATAGGACCCACTAATCTGTGTAGTTCACTTAAAACCCTTTCAGAATACGTAAGGATCAAATCATAACAATTTACGATTTAGAAATGACATATATATTAAGTCGGGAAAACTAAAATAACTAGAAACTTAAACTTGACAGTTAGTAATACTTGACCACTTTTTCATAAAAACCGAAGTGGTAGGACCCACTATCGGATAAATGGACTCGTTTAACTTTCTTTAAACTAAATAAACTTACACTTGACTTATGGACTGTTGAAAAGGACATAAAACTTAAATACCGAATAACTTATAAAAATAGAGCTCGTAACTATTTTTAATTGGTCAAAACTAAACCTTAACACTCATTTGACTTTACAAGCAATATGTACCAAAGCATAAGTAATATAATAACATGATAAAGCATATTTGCATATTTACTTTATCATTTTAGAACCTAAGACACAGCGTATATTTCTAGGTTACTCGTAGGACTCTCTTGGTTTGATCACTACTTTAATTTGCACACCACTTATCACTTTGCTTTCGGTGAGTTCATAGCCTCACTTTTTATCATTTAACTATTTTATAAACTCCATGGGGGAGGTACATGCTACAACTTTTATTATAACCACAATTGCTTGAAAACTGTATTTTGGACTGAATGTATTATTGCCTATGTACGTACTATTGCCAAACTTATGTCCCCACTATCATGAGCCGTTAATTACATTGCAAGCGCGGGTGTTGTGAGTAGATCTATTGGGGGTAAAATCCCTCGTCCGTGATTGGTCGCACCAACTGGAAACGGATGCATTTCATTTGATGCCATACATGTGTTTGGCAAAGCACCTAGTTGGAGTAATATAATAACTAACTGTTAAGGCTTCAGTGTCATGAGCTTAGTGCAATAATAAGTACTTTATGACTATTGTGGGTAACACAACTATCTCATAAATTTGAAATTTTGTAATCAACTGTTTTACTTATAAACCTATGAATTCACTCAACCTTTATGTTGACTTTTTAGCATGTTGTATCTCAGGTTCCTAAAGTATAAGCTGGCACGCGATGGCGCACGAAAATTTTGAACACACTGCATATCATTATCATTCGAAAACTTTTTAAACGTTTGTGTTGTACTATTTATGTATTCAAAACTTGTTGGGACCTCTTTGAAAACTCTGGTTTTTATATTAATCGAATGATAATTTATTTCAAAACGTCTCATTTAGAGTTGTTTTCTGTAACTTGTACTTTAAGGTATGAAGTAATAACCTAATGACACTATCTTCCGTTGCGATATTTTCGGGGTATTACAGTTTAGACATCCCAATAAGCTCGTGTCACATCTAAAATACTAAAATTAGTTATTTTTACATCTTATGACATTTTTATAAGTTTTTTATTTTTACGGTACCCGATATTGCATTTTTCACATTTTAGGACTTTACGTTTTTATTATACGTACAAACTCTACACAATAACTAACTAAAAAAAGAAAAAGAAAAAAAAAAACATGATGATGCTTGTTGTGGGGCCCAAGGGCCGGCCACCCCTACCCTCTTCCCCATGCACCATTCAAATCTCATGCAAACCAAGTCACATCCTCTTTGTTTATCTCAACATTTCAAGTCTTTATTAATCCTTCATTTCTCTTTGTTTCAAAATAACACAAAGATTTTTGGTTCTCTCTTGTTCTCCCTCTTGTTAATTTTCGTACACCATCACCACCAAAAACCCACCATCAATCTTGATTTTGCTAGTTTGATTCATCTATTGTTGAAGGTTTTAGTTCCTTGGCTAGTATTATTAACTCATTTAACCATAAATTATAACCTATCTCATCCTTATTTCCAAGGGTTTTCTCGAAGATAAACAAGGGTTTTTGCAAGTATCTTGGGTTAGTAGATCAATAATAAAAGTTTTACGACTATTGTATACTCTTGTTAACGTTTTCGGTGTCATGAGTTTAGTGCAATAACAAATGCTTTGTTACTATTGTATGTGTTACAATTGTCACTATAAACACATGAAATCTTGTGGCCCACTTCTTTAACTATAAACCTATGAATTTCACTCAACAATTTGTCGACGTTTTTAGCATGTTTATCTCAAGTCCGTAAGGTGATAGCTTGGTTTGGAGCATTAGAGTCTTTTGGCATGTTTCAAAGACTTTTTTACACTCATGTTTACAATTCAATAATATATTGAAAACAGTTATGTAACTTTGTACTTTGGGACCTCTGTTGTTGTAACTCTGATTTATTTATCGAATGGAATTTTTTTAAACCGTTTCATTTAGAGATCATTTTCTATTACCATCCCTTTGTATTATGAAGTAGCACCCTCGGTTGCTTTCCGCTGCTATAGTGATCATGTTTTATCATCTATACTACTATAAAGTTGAACCCCTTAATTTAATGTGTAAGAGTGAATGTGCACAACAATCTGTACGGTACAATCCATGTAAAGCCATATGATTGAATTTTGAGTATTGAAATATGTAAACTTCAATGAAGGTGTCTAGCTTTAGGAGACGAAAAGTTTCCAAAATCCTAAGTTCAAAGTATAAAAATCACTAATGCCATGAATGCAGAAGCTCAACAATCGTATTGGTGGTTACATGAATACATTATTTGGTACAACATATGCATTGGAACACAAAAGGGTTGCAGTTATGCGCCCTTAAAGAAGCCGAATCACTTATCAATTACACATCTCTTAAATGGTGTCTAATGCATTGTGGCATGAAGACCAATAGGAATAAAACCAACAAGGTCCATTACGTGTGTTATCATGGCTGCACAAGTTGGATGCTCAAATGGTGAGTTGTTCCTAAACGAATTGAATCTTGAATCAACTGGTACCATTGTGGTGTTGTTGTGTAGAATGTGGGATGTGAATACTGCAACAGGCCGGTACTTGAGCACCGATTTCTTGGTGTCTAATGCAAAGGTATATGCATATATACCTCCCCAATACCTGAGTTATAAGAATAGATAATAAAGGATAACAAAATGTATGTATTATTTAACAACAACTTTTAACATGGTTCTGTTGCAGGGTAATGTTATCCATTGTACCGCCAGGGCAAACGTCGCTCACAATTTCTTAAGGTTAAAAGAGGGGGTGTTTACACTGTTAAAAATTTTGTTGTCATGCATAACAAGGAAGACTTTAGAGTTAGGAAGGATGATACCTTTATGATAGAGTTTGATGGATCAACGTCAATAAGAAAATGCTTGGTTGTATCTGAAGGGTTTGTCAGGCATCCTTTTCAGCTGGTGGATTTAGATCAAATCAATCCTACAGATAACAAATATCTCATTGGTAATTTACTTTGTATGTTTGTTCAATTAAATTTCTCTTAAATAGTGTTGCCATAAAAATTGTTACCTCTTAGATGTCGCAGGTTATGTGACGAATGTTGGAAGGATGAATCATACGAAAGCAGGCTCAAAAAACATTGATTTCTACCTGACCAATCAAAAGTTCGTATTTATGTTATTTGCATTTGATGCTGACAAATTTATAACTTTTCTTTGGCCAATATGTGTTAAGAAACTAACCGTTTGTTTATTTTTTCCCCGTGACATCAGAGGTCAATCAATACGGGTGACTGTATGGGGAGGGCTCGCTGATATGTTGATTGAAAAGAAATCAAAACAGACAGCCATGTGCGCTGTTGTGGTGACGTCCACATCTGCAAAGCATTATAACAATGAGTCAGCTTGGGCTATTTACCTTTTCCATAGTAGACACCTTTACCATGCTAATTTGGTTTTTAATTTTACCTCTCAGATATGCTCTATTTATCGAGTAGTTCAGCTACACAAATACTAGATTCTGTTGACATTCCTGCAATCAACGCATTGAAAAAAGACGCCGGGTAGGAAATTGTTTGAATATAGAATTTAAAATTGGTACGATTCGAACTGTTATTAACTTACCAAGATCGTTTACCTGTTTGTTAGAAGTGTTGTGTCTTCAACAGCATATTTGGGTGCACACATCTCTAAACCCAAAGATGGGACAATAGAGAATCTGCTCATGTGGGCCCGCAATCGAAAAAATGATGTCTGTTTCTTTTTCCCCTCGTCAGCTATGTAGCCTCCTTAAACTGCATGATATTGATATATTTTATTTATGCAGTCCGCGACTTTCCTATGTAAAGCCAAGATTGATGATGTGCGTACTAGAAAGGGATGGAATTTTCCGTCATGTGGAGGTGACAACTGCAAGAAAGGAGCTACTAGGAAGGGTGGCCGTTTTTGGTGTGATTTATGTGAAAGGCCGATTGAATACCCTGTGATAAGGTACTATTAGGTTTGTGACTCATATGTTATACATTTGTGTACAATATATATAATTATTGACATTTATACTTACTATCCACTACATGCTCTTCGCAGGTACCGCCTTGAGCTTGGTATCTCGGATGATATCGGCAGTACTGTGGTGGTCCTTTTTGATGAGGCCTCAGTTAACTTGATAAAGTTTCTAGCTTCGGCCTTATTGACGGACGACAAAGAGGTACATCTGAAATTTTAGTGTTTATTTGCACCCCTACTCCCATGCCCCATTACTCACGATTTGATATGCAGAGATTCGATGATCACACCAACTTGCCTTCTCCCATACTCTATCTCATTGGCACAACACACCTATTTGAAATCAAAAGTCATACCTATTATGAGTATGGGAAGTTTGAGAGTTTTACGTGTTGGGCGGTGGACTCACCTCATCCGTCCATTGAAACTGAAACCTCAAGGACCATTGATAATGAAACTGTTGGACCAGTTGCATCATCCAAGACATTAACCCCAGCTCCATCTGTCGTTACACCGTCTAAACCTACAGAGGATAAGAAGAAAAATAGGTAATCAAGGGCTGTAATATTTGTCTCCCAAAAATTTCCTATAATAACAATGTTCGTTCCTTTAGGACTTTTTGCTAATGCAAAAAAAAACATACCTGATAAGCATGGTTTTGTTATTTTCAGAGTGGACCCTGAAGATTCAGACGTTGATGATGAACTTATGCCTTTGGCTGCTGGGCAAGATACTGGGACTATCAATGCAAATAGCAAGCCGAATGCGCCACCGGCCTCATCGTTCAAACGGTTGCTCAAGTCTACCCCTGCAGATGATAAGAAAAAAAGAGGTCATCACGACATAAGACGTTTTGTGACAACATAAATACCAAACATTTTAACGGTTTTACCTTAAACCCATTACTTACGCAACAGAGCTAACATGACAAACATTGTTCGAATATTTTCAGGGCGGATATTGAACATCCAGACGTGGATATTGAACTTATATCTGTAGATGGTGACCAGGATGGTGAGGATGACACCACAACTGACAAGAAGAAAATGAGACGGTAAGCACATGTTGTATACCATATTTGGTCAGCTATGGGTTTATATCTGCCCACATATTAATACAGCCCTCTTTGTATATTTAGTGGTCAGGTTTGTCATGGAAGATTCAGAGTGACCCTGAGCCGGCTGTACCCGAATAAACCTTATCAAAATAAACAATTATGATGTGAATAATAGATTGGATTAAAACTGATTTTGGGATCCTTTGTTTTTCTTGTTTGAAAGGCACAGAACTGTTACGCTTTGTTGCATCAGATTTTATTTTGCTTTGATAATTTATTCTACATTTCTGTCATGCAAAATATTGTTTCTTTTCTGCTTGATTTGGTTTCAGGTACATCCAATATGAACCGGCTGTGAAATGGACACTTTCCACAAGATACCAAATGAAAATGCCTATTAACAATTATTGTAAAAAAACCATAATTTGGGCAAATAACTATTACAAAAACTTATGAATTATATGGAATACCATTGGTTACCATTGCCTTTAAAAGTCCAACAATATCTTATTTCCATATTCATACAGTAAACACATGGGGTTCAATATGGAAATCGTATCACAATACTTACACACACTTTACACACACTTTAATACATGTATAAAAATGTTTCCGTTGAATTTCGTATTTTTTGGAGTTAATTTATTATTTTTAACAAACAATATGCAATTGGTTGTCAAAACCGACCACAAACTCACATACTACAAAAGCATCATACCCGCATAATCCATATTATAAAAATAACTTGGATGATCAAGATATTGAAGATGTTTATGCTACTTACTACATTGAACAAGATTGTCTGAAATTATCGTTGTACCATCCCCAACAAACTAGACATGCCATGCTATATTATGATATGTAAAGCTTTGTGGTTATGGTATCTTAAGTAATTACCAGTGTTAGGTTATGATCGGGGTTGGCAAACAACAAATTGTGAATGTTTAGATATGATATTTCATCGTCATTTATTATTAATTATTATATGGGTTTCCAAAACTCTTTCTATTTATATGTTTTTATGTCCTATGATACATCTGTTTAATTTCCATGTAAATTATTTCCTTTAACCATAACAGTTGTCTTATAAATAATTGCATTATAACAGTGAAGAGTATTCTGTGTTCAGATAATTTGTAAATATAATGTATTATGGTGTAATCATTATATAACTCAACTTTATAAAATTTTCTGCTCACGGCCATTTCACCCATACTTTGATACATGTCTAAAAATGTTTTCCGCCAATTGGTTGTCAAAATCGACCACTAAATGACTTCCAAATTCCAATCGTATAAATCACCATATTAAGAGTAGTTTTGTAAATCGGCACTTTTGAAATTCATGTAGACGATACTTTAATTTAAATATAGCAGTTTGAATCAAGTTATGAGTATAAGTAACCAATGAGATATGACCAAATAAAGTTGAGTTATGTTTTTTGAAAGTAGACTAAAACGCACTCATACTAGGCTTTTTAACCAAATTATTTCATAAAGCTCAGTATCATTATTAAAACTCAATAAGTATCTATAATACATATAAAGACTTACCATGAACTATAAGTATCTGCCTTTTCATTGTACACCACACTTATTGCATCAGTTAAGCAATAGAATCCCAATAGGTGATATACTAAACTTATTCATTCATTATCTTGCCAGATCTGCAATATGATCCGTTGCAAAGGTTAATCAGGTCCTTCAAGTATTAAATGGATACATGTACATTTGACTTTTACAAGTTTACATACCTGCCGATAATGTATGTGATTAAAGCTGTATTTGTCTTTGCGTTGCAGGGTCACACGCTGAACATTCTGAAACTCCATCCCTGTCAGACATATGGAACAAAACTTTGTTTATTCATTCAAGAACAGTTATCAATGGAAGTGGAAAGATGCAGAGTTTTTGTGGTTTACGGATGACACAAAATGTTGGACCATTTACAGGTTCGTCTCATTTATAAAACTTGACTTACATTATGCAATTACAACAAATCTGCAATAATGCATACCTACTTTTGCATTATCAACATACTTTGTTAGGACAAGAATCACACTCGGTAGGCACTTTGACAGACCTACCACTGAACCAAATAGCTTCGACTTCCAAAAATCCGTTTGTTTATAAAAAAAAGAAGCTCGGCATGTAATTAGTACTAAAGTTGCGAGTTTAACGATTTCATAATATTGAATATTACCGTAATGGTTATTCCTATAGGAACACTTTCTCATCGTGCAGCTAAAAAAACCCCACATGGAGCTGCACATGCATCTGCAGGTAATTAAACATTTTATAAGTCTTGCATCCTGTAAGTTAACTTATTATAATGTTGTTCTTATCAATGATATTTACCTTTATTTGCAAGGTATTCCTGTGGTGTACCATGATATTGGCCCTCCAACATTTGAATGTCAAAATTGCAAGGCTGTTATGTGGTACCAGGAAAGAACTAACGTAACAAAAACCGTTGTAAACCCAACTTTCTCTGTTTGCTGCCAAGGGGGAAAAGTGCTTCTTCCGATATATAATGAAACACCTTCGCCTCTTAATGAGCTTATGGACTACAGCACTCCTGCAAATTCAAGTTTCAAAGAACAGATCAGGGTGTATAATGGTATGTTTTGTTACACATCTTTTGGAGCAAGAATAGACCATTCAATTAACACAGGCAGGGGTCCATATACCTTTAGAGTAAATGGCCAAAACTATCATCGAATAGGTTCTCTGCTTCCTAAACAGGGCACTCAGCCTAAATTTGCGTAGCTATACTTTTTTGACACTGGAAATGAACTTAAGAACCGAATGGGAGCTTTTGTAAGCAAAGATAGTGGAGAGGGCGTGGATGCAAATATAGTAGCAAGCCTTATGAAGATGTTCAATCAAACAAATCCAATCACCAAGGCATTTCGAATGGCAAGGGATTGGTCTGAGTCCCATATTTCAGCCCACTTTGAACTACGTCTCCTAAGTGGTCGAGGTGCATCTCGGCAATATAACGCCCCAACCGTACCGGAGATTGCAACTCTGATTACTGCAGATTTTGGTGATGGTATTCCCACGAGAGATATTGTTGTAAGAAAGAAGGAGGAAGGGCTGAAATGTATCTCTGAGCTACATCCGGAATACATGGCCCTCCAATATCCATTATTATTTCCATATGGAGAGGACGAGTATCATGAAAAGATACTGTATCACAACAACAAAGGTGTGCGCAAAACCAAAAGGCCTTTTGTTACAATGAAAGAGTACTACTCATACATCATTCAACATCGAAATAACCAAGGCACTACATTGCTTAGAGGTGGCCGATTATTGCAACAGTTTTTGGTTGACGCATATGCGGCTGTCGAGGAGCAAAGGCTTACCTGGAATAGGAAAAATCAAGATACGTTACGTGTGGATTTATATCACAACGTGTGTGACGCTGTAACAAGAGGTGATACAAATTCAGCAGGGTTGGGAAAACGAATCGTGCTACCAAAAGTTTTATAGGCGGCCCAAGGTATATGATGCAAAACTACCAGGACGCAATGGCTATCTGTCGAACATATGGAAACCCAGACCTATTCATCACTTTCACTGCAAATACAAAGTGGCCTAAAATTTCAGAAATGTTAAAGCACATTTCGGTCCAAAAAGCACATGACCGTCCAGAAGTGTCCACGCGCGTTTTCAAGCTTAAGCTTACTGAATTGTTAAATGATCTTACAAAACACCATATTTTTGGCAAGTCCCGGGGAGGTAATGCACCTTACCTAATAATGGCAATATGTCTACTCTTTTATAACAAATTTATGTATTATCTTATTCGTTTCTCAATTTTCTTTCAGTTGTATATGTAAGAGAATTTCAAAAACCTGGCCTACCTCATGCTCACATCCTACTATGGCTAGAAGAAGAATTGAAATGCAAAAGCCCGTCCCAGATAAATGATATAATTATAGCAGAAATACCATGTCGAGAAAATGATCCAGACGGGTATAAAGTGGTAACTGAATTTATGTTACATGGTCCTTGCGGTAAAGATGCTAAACACGCACCATGTACATCTGAGGGTAAATGCTCAAAACATTTTCCTAAACGTTTCATTGCTGAAACAATTGTCGATAGTGATGGTTATGATATTTATCGTCGGAGGGATAATAAAGCTTACCATATAAAATGCAAATTCAAATATGACAACAGATATGTGGTTCCTCACAACCGTTATCTCCTTCTGAAATACCAAGCCCACATCAACGTAGAATGGTGCAACAGATCAAAGGCAATTAAGTACTTATTCAAGTACTTGAATAAAGGTCCTGATAGAGCCACAATTGTTATACAAGAAAATGTAAAAAACAATGGTGGTCAGGCAGATGTCCAGATTTTGGAGGTGGACGAAATAAAGAATTATTTGAATTGTCATTTTTTAGCTCCATGTGAGGCGGTATGGCGTTTGTTTTCCTATGACATCCATTACTCAGATCCATTAGTCATTAAACTCAATTACCACCTGCCAAATCAGCATGCAATCACACTTCGTGACTCAGAAAGCTTACCAGCCCTAATTCAAAGGGAAGGCATCGATATAACCATGTTCACTGATTGGTTTGAATTAAACGAGCGTGATACAGAAGTGAATAAATACACGTATTCTGAGATACCTGGCCATTATGTGTGGCATGAGAAAGACAAAATGTGGAGAGAACGAAAGAAGCATAAATGCATTGGGAGGATTGTTTACTCGCATCCGGCCTCTGGAGAACGATACTATCTTCGAATGTTGTTGAACATTGTCAGAGGACCTCGCTCCTTTGAGAAACTCATGCCTGTTAATGACAGATTATGTTCCACGTTCAAGGAAGCCTGTTTTGCATATGGCCTTTTAAATGATGACACAGAATGGACGCATGCTATATCTGAAGCAACTGTATGGATGTTCGGACCATAGCTCCGTGACATGTTTGTGACAATTCTATTGTTTTGTGATGTCAGCAGGCCTTTAAAATTATGGGAAGAAAACTGACATTTTTTAGCACAGGATATCCTACACAAGAAAAGGAAAATGTTAGATTACCCTAACTTAGAATTGACAGATGAACAACTTCGGAACTATTGTTTGCTTGAAATACAAGAGTTGTTAAATAGTTGTGGAAGATCTTTAGGAAGTTTTCAAGATCTACCACTACCAGACCCAATGTTGCTAACCAACATGGACAATCGTCTCATAAGAGAAGCGCTGGCTTATGATATGAAGGAAAGTAAGATTCAACATCAACAACTTCATTCATTGTTAAATCCCCAACATCGTCTAATCTATGAGGAGGTTATTGAATTTGTAAATGGTAACAAAGGGAAATTTTACTTTCTGTACAGACCAGGAGGAACCGGAAATACATTTTTATACAAGACTATCATCTCAAGGTTAAGATCAGAACGTAAAATAGTGCTTGTCGTCGCATCTTCAGGTATATATTTATACTAAATTTAAATAAACAAATAACTTGCACATTTAAACAAATACGCAACTGATTAGTGTCCTTAAATTGTATAGGGATTGCTTCATTGTTGCTACCAGGCGGGAGAACGGCACATAGCCGTTTTGTTATACCACTTGAATTATTAGAAAACAGCACATGCGACATAAAACAAAACACGCATATGTCAGAACTCATGCAGCAAGTGAAACTAATTATCTGGGATGAAGCTCCAATGACCCAAAAATATGCTTTTGAGGCGTTGGACAAGACTCTAAGAGATATCTTAGGATATCATGACCTTGACAGTAGAGATCGAATATTTGGGGGCGTGACGGTCTTGCTAGGAGGCGACTTTCGTCAAGTGTTGTCAGTTATACCAAAAGCAAGCAGGTCAGTCATTGTTCAATCATGTATAAACCAGTCTGAGTTGTGGAAGCATTGCAAGGTATTTACCCTTACACGGAGTATGTGTGTCAATGAGTATAGTGAAAATGGACTGCTTGATACTCGAAAACAGGATTTCAATAAATGGGTATTGGCTGTGGGGGATGGCAATTTGCTAGCAAAATGCAAAGAAGATGAGGACGAGCCATCTTGGATCGACATTCCTGAAAGTTTTCAAATCCAATCATGGGATTGTCCTATCGAGAAAATTGTAGCCGAGACATACCCTGATTTTACAACAAGACAGACTAACGATGTGTATCTCAAAGAAAGGGCAATCCTAACTCCTCGGAATGATGATGCTGATACTATCAATGATTATATGTTTAAACAATTAAAAGGGGACTCTGTTACATACAATAGCGCGGATGAATTTTGCAAGGCATCTACAGACAATCTAGATCAGCATGACATGTACCCGATTGAATTTCTAAATTCCTTAAATTTTCCCGGGATGCCCCCACATGAACTTCAATTAAAAAAGGAACTACCCATTATGCTATTGCGTAGCATCAATCCAAGCAAAGGTCTGTGTAATGGAACAAGATTGCTCATCACAGATTTAGGCCAATTTGTTATTCACGCAAAGATCCTTACAGGTTCAAATATAGGAGACAATGTCATTATACACAGGATTATACTAACATCAACGCAATCCAGATGGCCATTTATCCTAAAACAGCGACAATTCCCTGTAAGAGCATGTTATGCGATGACTATCAACAAAAGTCAGGGCCAATCACTTACTTACGTTGGCCTCTATTTGCCTACTCCTGTGTTTACACATGGACAACTTTATGTAGTGCTATCTAGAGTTACCACTCCTGACGGCCTTAAGATACTAATGATTGAAGACAAAGACCCTAGACTTAAGCACTGCACACGTAACATTGTTTTCAAAGAAGCTTTCAGTAGCCTGTCTTAGCATATCTATGTAATGTTCAAATATTAAATATAATAAAGTGGTACATTTTATTTTAGATATACATTATATGTGTTTCCATATTCAGATACACGTAATAAAATTTGAACGCCAACACCTATGCATAGTTCAGCACATTTATTTATTATTACTTGATTACTTGCCACAAACACTCATAAACTTTATAATATTGCTCCAATTCTTAACAGGTGTCCATTATCTGTATTCCCATGTTAAAAGACACATAATAAATTGTGACCACCAATACTTATTCATATAGCATTGTTTTCTGATTTATGAAATAACCTCAAAACCTAACTGCATACTCATCAAGTGCTATTATTGCAGACAATATTAATAGTATGCACAAATGTTCACATAAATATATAATAAATTGATTTTATGGTTGATTAGGAGTTACATATCCTTTATTAATTTCAAGTCAGTTCAAAAGCTTGATGAGACATTTAAAAACCAACTTATCTCAGTAATATAGACATATCAACTCCTTTATTATCATACAAAAATCAGCTATCCGCAGTCTAAAACTATGTCATTCAGCAGGAATGTCATCTCACACTACTTTCATATGCCCTCACCGAGCTGCAAAATGCTTTAATGTTGGTTCGTCTCTTTTTAAAGTGCATTGTCGATCGGTTGGAATTAAATCTTGGCCATATCGAAAACTTCTCAGTTTAGAAAAGTTGATTAACTATTTTCAGGTTAGCAATGAATTGACCCTAACTTTTGATTCTGGTTTTCATACGACAAATCTGATTTAAGAGGAAAACGTTGATCTGCAAGTTTCAATATTTCCAAATAAAAGAATGATTTCAATATTATAGTAATGGTTTTCCCTATTTGCTAATATATACATATTTTAAGTCACAAACATTAACATTTAACTATGTTTTTTATAGTACGCATTCATATGTTTTCTATATTGTGATATCCAAGTTTGTTTTCATTATAGGGCAAGGATGGTGATTCAAGTACTAATGAAAATATTCAAGAGATAATTACAAAACTGCAGGAAGAAAAAAGACGGATAAAGGAAGATCCAGAATTAGCAATTACAAATAACACGAAAAAATTGAGACGACGTTTTTTCAAAGCTACCTACAGGAAAAAAAAACACATCAATTTGGAATTGTCGTTAGCACCACCAATAGTTCTGGATGTGGAACCGTTGCAGGTTATATATCCTAACAATCATGCAAGCTATGAACATATAGAGTTCTCTTATGGCAGCGACTATAAAGAGCAATAATAATGGAAAGCTTATTGATACCTAAACTCAAGTGTTCAAGTAGTCTTTTTAACAAGTTTTTTTCCTAGATTTCTTTCTTGAAGTTTGGTATGTTATTCTCTAAGTTTTTAAAATGAATAATGCTTAAACAAAAAGTTGCGTCCTACGTTGTTTGGTCAGCTTTAATAAATCATACCCCAACTGTTGTTATTATAATACCAATTAAATCAGCATAAAATTTTAAAATTCAATAATTAATAAACTGCATACCTTATTGACTATTATGCGATCAGCGCACGCAGTTTGCTTCGTTGTCTCATTGACGAAGAATCTCATTATTCGCGTATACTAAAGCGAAACACCCATCAAGCCTAAAACATCGTTATAATTTGTGATGCATTCACTAGCCCTGACAATATGAGCAAATCTCCCATTGATCTTACTCACCAACTCTCATATCATCGCAATATCCTCAACTCCCCCATCTTTTGCATCAGCTAAAGGCACATCGATATTCACCTACCCACTGTATGTATAACACGTAATCGTTATTAGCTCAACTAATGAGCCATAATCAGCAAACAACTACGCTTTCCTATGCAAGTGACTAATACCCTGACTAAAAACCAATATTGCCATGACTTAAGCTAAATACAATTTGTCGCGGCTCACCATTATTCACTCACCTATTATCTATATCTAAACCAAGAACAAGATTCAAAACAAAAGGAAAATAAAAGAATATCTCAACTTTGTTCAACACACTTTTAAATATTTAAGGATCTAAAAAGATCTCATGTTCTTGAACTCATAACATCATAAATTCATAAGAAGTCAAGCTTCTTTTTTACAAAAACAAAAATGAAACAATACAAAAACCTTGTTAGGAATTAGAAATTCCAGGTATCAAAGAGTCGGTCACCTCAAGTATATGTACTCGTTAGAAAGCTCGTAGTCGTAGTTATTTCAAGCTAAGTAGTATTTAGTTAAGTAACACCGTGGAGGACGGACGGGTCTTTACCCACTGTATGCCTGATCCACAGCCCGTTGTGTGGCGTTTTATGTAAGGCTATAAATACTCTCTACCTCCCAAGGTAGAGAGTTAGAGCTCATAATAATATCTTTCACTTTCTTTCACTAAGTTCCCTAAACCTCTAACTTTCTCTCTCTAGAATTCCACTTATACGCCCACTTTGTGTTATGGTTTGAAATGTATGTGAAATTAAATATCTTACAATTGGTATCAGAACCAGGTTAGATCATATCTTGCACATCTTTGGATTTCTAGTGGTTTTTAGGTGGTTTTTGAGTTTGAAAAAGTTTAGTGGTTTGTGCATCATTTGGTTGATTTCTTGTGTTAAAGCTTGGATTTTGTTAGTACTTTTTTGTTTAGAATCATCACAAGTGTTTAGGTTTTCATTTGGTAAGCTTGAATCATCTTGGTTGGGTTGTTTTTGGATTGAAAAGTGATGTTTGTGAAGTTTTCTTGCTAGCGACTTGACCTACGTATTACTTTTCTTGCTAGCGACTTGGTTTACATTTTTGTAGTGAGTTGCAGTTTGTGGAGTTAGCGACTTAGACTTAGCGACTAACAGTACAAGTAGTGGATTCTCCACTACGGGTAGCGACTTGGTGTTAGCGACTTGGTAAGTAGCGAGTTGCTATTTAGCGACTTGATTCTTTAGCGACTTGTATCTTAGCGAATTGCTGCCAAAATTTTGCTAGCGACTAGAGGCTTAGCGAGTTGCTATTTAGCGACTTGTCTTTTGTTTAGCGACTTGGGACTTTAGCGACTTGGTGGAATAGCGAATTAGTAGATAGCGACTTGGTGCATAATTTTCTAGCGACTTGGGTGATTTTCTTACGGTTTTCTCTTGATTTAGTAAAATCCCGTGAAAGAATCTATTTACCGGTTTAATCATAGAGTTTTAAAATCCCGTTTAAATCTGTAAACATGTCATCCAACGTTCCTACAATCATTTCCACTGTTGCCGAGGATGTTCAAGCAGCTGGTTCAGATACTCGTCCACCCATGCTTGACAGAACTGACTACGACTCTTGGGCTCAACGAATCAGATTGTACTGTCTTGGAAAGGAAAATGGAGTCAACATTCTCAAATCCATTGATGAAGGACCATATCGGGTTGAGACGACTAGAGACTTAATTGATACAGCTGAAGATGGAACAATGATCTATGGAATTGACAGACCAAAGACATATGATGAGCTCGATGATAAGGAGAAAAAGAGATTTGATGCTGATATCAGGGCTTCTAACATCGTTCTTCAAGGTTTTCCAAAAGACATCTACAAGCTGATCAATCACAACACCGAAGCAAAAGCAGTATGGGATAATGTCAAGATGCTTCTCTCAGGTTCTGAATTAACTATGGAAGACAGAGAATCACAACTCTATGACGAATTTGAACACTTCAAGATGAAACCAGATGAGAGTGTCTATGAGTACTATGTGAGATTTCATAAGCTGGTGAATGATATGAGGAACATTAGAATGACTATGCCTAACATTCAGCTGAACTCAAAATTTGTGAACAACATGAATCCCGAATGGCACAAGTTTGTCACCTCTGTGAAGCTCACTAAAGGATTGAAGAATACAAACTATGAGCAACTCTATGCCTTCCTCCTTCAGAATGAGAGACATGCTATGTTTGAAAAAAGGATTCTTAATCAGTTCAAAACCAACCAGGGAGAGACAAGCTCATCTAATGACTCAACTGCCTTCTACTCAAACATCGGAATCACAACCAAAGCCTCACAAGTCATACCCAAGGGTAATGGTAATCACAAACTCATTCCTGATCCTATGTTCAAACAAGTTGATGCTGATGCACACGTGGGAAACATCATTAATCAACTAGCTCTTCTGATTAGTCAAAACATGAATTCTCTCCCACAAACCAACAACAACCTCAGAACAGCATCTAACCCACACAATCAAGCTACTGTTAGAGATGGGAGGATCGTGGTGCAACCAGTTCAGGAAAGACAGTATGATCAGGGAAGAGGTGGAGCTGGTAGAGGTTATGTTGGTAATCAGAATCGAGGAAGGAATGGTAATCAAGGTCAAGCTAAGCCGATCAAATGTTATAACTGTGGTGGTGAGGGACACATTGCAAGGAACTGCACATCTCCAAAACGTCCACAGAATGCTGATTACTTCAGAGATAAGATGCTGCTTGTACAAGCTCAGGATAATGGTGCTGCTTTGGATGAAGAGGAGTTGTTGTTTCTCGCTGAGGGCAATGCCAAGACCTATGATGCAGATGTGGATGAGCAGCCAATTCAGGAGATAGGTCACAATCATCAGAATGCCTTTCAAGTCGTTGATTGTGATGCATACGACTCTGATGTGGATGATGGACGCACTGCACACACAGTTTTTATGGCTAGCATTTCTCCAATGGTTTCTCCCAAGGTCTCTTCTTCACCACAAGCTGGCCCATCCAATGACAAACTCATCTCAGAGGTATTAAAACTATACGATGATGCTGATGTGCAAAAGATGCATGACAAAGTACAATCATCTGAAACTATTGAATCAAATATTGAAAATATGGGTAATATCAATGTTGTCCAATATGATCAATATGTGAAACAAAGTGAAAGTGAAGTTGTACCAAGTGATGCATCCTCTGCAGTCAACAATGACTATGTTTTTGATGAATTCACTGCATGTGCTCCTGATGATTCTGTAGTTTCTGAACTAAATGCCTATAAAGAACGTGTTGCTATTTATGAACAACGTGCAAAATTTGAGTTGACCACTCGTGAGCAGGAAATGGATGACCAAGTGCGTACAATCATTAGAAAAAGTAATTTTAGAGAAGAAGTATTAAAACAAGAGTTAAATTCCTTGCAAGAAAAGCTTTCTAAAACTGCTAAGCAAAAACAAGAACTTCAAGAAAATGTGAAAATGCTTAAGCAAGAATTTAATGCAAAGGAATCAAAGCTCTTGAAAGATTTTTCTAATCTGAAAACTTTGAAAAACAAACTTGAAAACATGTTGTACATACAAGGGAACACCATTCAGACTGCTCACATGATCACTAAGCATAGAGTCTTAAGCGATAAGCATAGCATTCCCCTTATTGAGGAACCAAATCCAGAGGTCATTAAAAAGGCTAGAAATGCTCATAAGGTTCTTTATGATGGCAATGAAATCCTTAAACCTAGACAGAAACCTAGTTGCGTTGAGTGCACTGAGGAAGATAAGAAATCAGATGAAGTCACTAGGGAAAAGATGAACAAGAAATTAGATGATCCTAAATGTAAAGAGAAGAAAATAAAGATCACACCCCATGATTACAAGAAAGAAAATTGGATTTCCTTGAACATGTTTAAGCCTCAGACATTGTTAACACCGGAACAAGTGTTCTTGAAGAAGGATTTAGATAAGCAAAAAGCAGAGAATCTTGTTGTAACGAACCCTCCCTTTAGGAAAATGCCTAAAGCGACTGTGTATTCTCCCAATACACCAATGCATCTAGTTCCTAGAACTATTGCTACTAAAAGCAAGACCTTAATCAGTCAATATGTTATTTTTCAACTATTTGTTGATTTTGAGAAAACTTGTAAGAAAAGGATCACACCCACTGGGATAACTGAAGGGGAAAGGGGTTTTGAACAAACAAAAGAATGCTATTTAACTTAGGTCATGCCTTTCTTTAAACTCCTAAAAGATCACTTTGAGAGTCTTAAAAAGGGGATAGATACTGATATTAAGGGAATGGAAAAGGAATTTGATGCAATGATAGTTGAAGTTAGTGACTATGAGCGAGCACTAAAATATAATGAGATTGAGAGGAGGAACTTGCATACATTAAATGAGACTCTTATTACTGAATGTGTTGCTCAAGATATGTTTTTCACTGCTACAAATTGTTCTATTAATGCTTCCCAATTTCATGAACTATCTGTTGCCCTGAAAGTCTCCCATGATCGTGTCATTGAGCTTGAAAAAACTAATTCTGAACTAAATGAGAAAATTGAAATGGATGATCACGACAATTTGGTTTAACATTTTTCTAAACTAGAAGTTGAGCATTTTAATTTACAACTAAAATATCAACATCTTAAAGAAAATGTCAAAACTTCAAATTTCAAGACATCCTCAGATGCTCCAGAGTTTGATGCAGTTTTTCAAATTAACAAACGTGATGAACAGATTCAAGCTCATTGCAACACGATCAGAAAGTTGAAAGCCCAAATCTCTCAATTAAAGGGTCAAACGAACAATATGACAGGCTCCCAAATGCCTCCTCCTCTAGATTCTCAGAACTCTCAAACGTTTCATCTTCAAAACTTAGTAAATGCATTACAAAAGGAAAACGAAAGTTTTCTAGAAGAAAATGAAAAGGTTAAACGTCATTTCAATGAGTTATTTGAATCTATAAAGGTCACTCGTAACAAAAATAACGAAACGGTAGCCTCGTTACAAAAAGAAATTGAGAATCTAATGAGTCAGGTAAAAGGGAAGATGCCAATGACCAATGGGGAGAATGGTGTATCAAAGGTTCACTCTTGTAATAAATATGCTTTGTCTGTGAAATATGTCCCCCCTCATCTCAGGAATAACAAACTTGCTATTCAAACTTATTTCTCATCCCTTAAGGATTGTCTAGAATGTCTACGTGAGATTGTTGAAGAGGATAAATTAGAGAAACCACTTGATAGTGCAATTGGGCATGCATGCTTATATGCCAAACGATCTCAACAAATTCTAGAATGCTTAATCACAATATGCCCAAAGTCCTTAGGTGAGAGAGTTAATCCTTTGATTCCATGTTCGATGCCTAATGCCAAGTATGATATTCATTCGATGCCCAATGTTTTGAATGTGAACCTTAGTGTGCTTTTAAGTAGTTCAGATTCCAGATCTGTCAATGCTAAGAAAGAGAACTCAAGTGTGCCTTCTAGGAGTACAAATCCCAGCACTTCTAGTTTTAAGAAAGTGAACCTTGGTGTGCCTACATGTAATTCAGATCCCAGAACATCTAAACAGGAGATGCAAAGAGTAGCGAAACCAACTAATGTTCCCATTCCCTCTACAGGAGTAATCAGTGACATTAAAGCAAGCAGGTCAAAGTCTCAAGATAGTACAAGGAAGGACACGACCTCGCAAGCTAAGAATGTGCATTGGAAGAGAGTAGAAGACCTACCTAGGAACTTTAAGTTTGAGCCGAATAAAACGAATCGTGTTGATTCTAGTATTAGCCATAGGCGTACTGTAATTAATTCGAATTCTGATACTATTTGCAAACCTTGTATTGATGTCTGCTTGAATTCTGCTTCTAATCATGAATGTGTTGTTAATGTTTTGCCTAATGATGTTAATTGTCCAGTTAATATTGTTAATGCTAAAAATCATGCTAAGAAGGCTAAAAGGCAAAAACAAAAGAAAGTTAGAAAACAGTGGAAACCCACAAGAAGAACATTTAGTAAGATAGGCTATCATTGGATACCTGTTGGTCATAAGACTAATCAGACAATGCCCACTAGAAAATGGATGCCTACTGGTAGAAGTATTCCCTTAAGAAGTGAGCACACTTTGAATAGGGCTAATACAGACACTAGTACTGCATCTATTCATAATGATTCCATTGCCTTAATTTCTGATATGAATGCTTCTATTTCTGATGTGGGTGTTCCAACCATTGTAACTAACCAAATGGAACCCATTCTTGCATGGGGATCCCAATTATCCAGTTATCCATTCTTGTCTGTGTTCAACTGCAGATCGTTCAAATCGTTCTGTGGTACCTGGACTCAGGCTGTTCCAAGCATATGACTGGCGACCGGTCGCGGCTCATGAACTTCGTGAGCAAATTCATCGGGACAGTTAGATTCGGGAATGATCATTTCGGTGCTATTATGGGTTATGGAGATTATGTTGTTGGCAAAAGTGTTATCTCCAGGGTTTACTATGTAGAAGGTCTTGGTCATAACTTGTTCTCTGTTGGTCAATTCTGCGATTCTGATCTAGAAGTAGCCTTCAGAAAACATACCTGCTTCGTTAGAGAACTTGATGGTAAGGAACTTTTAAGAGGTTCATGTGGTTCAAATCTATACACCATCTCTATTGAAGATATGATGAAGTCTTCTCCAATTTGCTTGCTATCAAAGGCTTCTAAAACAAAGTCATGGTTATGGCATCGTCGTCTCAATCACTTGAACTTCGGCACCATCAATGATCTCTCCATAAAGGACTTAGTTGTAGGTTTACCTAGACTCAAGTATGAAAAGGATCATCTTTGTTCAGCATGTCAATTAGGAAAAAGCAAGAAGTATGCCCATAAACCCAAACCTACTAACTCTGTCACAGAAGTTCTTCATACAATTCATATGGATTTATGTGGACCAATGAGGGTGCAGAATATCTTTGGGAAGAAATATGTGTTAGTTGTGGTTGATGATTACTCTAGATTCACCTGGGTCAAGTTCTTAAGGACAAAGGATGAAACTCCTGATATCATCATCAAACTCATCAAACAGCTGCAGGTTCGACTTAACAAAACCGTCAGAATTATTAGAACAGATAATGGAACTGAGTTTGTTAACAAAAAACTTAGTGAATTTTATAAAAATGTTGGAATCAGCCATCAAAGAAGTGTTCCAGGAACTCCTCAACAGAACGGTGTAGTTGAAAGATGAAATCGAACTCTTGTAGAAGCAGCTAGAACTATGCTGATTTACTCAAAGGTTCCAATGTTTCTCTGGGCTGAAGCTATTGCCACTGCATGCTACACACAAAACCGTTCCCTGATTCACACTGTTCATGGAAAAACTCCATATGAACTTGTCCACAACAGAAAACCTAACCTCTGTTTCCTTCGTGTGTTTGGTGCATTGTGTTATCCAACTAATGAGGGACAAGACTTAGGCAAACTTAGAGCTAAAGCAGACATTGGAGTATTTGTTGGGTATGCATCTAACAAAAAGGGATACCGAATCTACAACAAAAGAACCCGAAATATCATGGAAACAATTCACGTTACGTTTGATGAGTTGACCGGTCAAATGGCTTCTGGACAATTCAGTTCAGGACCCGCACTTTAAAACAGTCCCATTGGTTTATCCCTTGTTCCAAACTCTTCTCAAGAAACTCCATATGTACCTCCATCTGAAGATGATTTAAAGAAATTGTTTGATCCTATGTTTGATGAACTTTATGATCCAAGTACTAATGAGGTGTCGATTCCTACAACAGAGGCTGCTCATATTCTTGTGAATGAGGTCAATCCCTTAGTCTCAATATCTTTAAGTCAAGAAGCACCTGCTGCTGATCCTTCAGTCTCATCAACAAATCATCATTCTTCAAATGTACATCATGGAACTGTTTCTGGCATCAATGATGAAGTTAATCCCTTTGCTACTCCTGAAGATGCTCCATTTGAAAACGTATTTGCTCCTGAATCTTCATCAGAACCATCTTCTTCAGGAGACATCGACTCTGCTATTTCAGTCCCTCAACAACTACCACATGAACACCTCAGAAAATGGACTCACGATCATCCATTAGACAACATCATTGGAAATCCTTCTCGTCCGGTATCCACTCGTAAACAGCTTGCTACTGATGCCTTATGGTGCTTCTTTAACTCTGTACTCTCAAAGATCGAACCTAAAGATGTTAAAACTGCTATGAATGAAGACAGCTGGTTCAATGCCATGCAAGATGAAATTCATGAGTTTGATCGATTAGATGTATGGGAATTAGTACCAGCTCAAGATTGTGCTATGATCATTGCTCTTAAGTGGATCTTCAAAGTAAAGCATGATGAGCATGGTGATGTTTTGAAAAATAAGGCTAGGTTAGTGGCTAAAGGTTATCGTCAAGAAGAAGGTATAGACTTTGAGGAATCTTTTGCTCTAGTTGCTCGTATCGAGGCGATCAGAATCTTCTTGGCTAATGCTGCTAGCAAGAACATGGTTGTTTATCAGATAGACGTGAAAACCGCATTTCTTAATGGAGATCTGAAAGAAGTGGTTTAATTTCAGCCAGCCAGAGGGTTTTGTGAATTCAGAGCATCCTACTCATGTTTATCGCTTGAAAAGGCCCTATATGGTTTGAAGCAAGCTCCTAGAGCATGGTATGATACGCTGTCAAAGTTTCTTCTATCTACTGGATTCAACAAAGGAGCAGTTGATCCTACTTTGTTCACCAGAAAGTCAGGCAAACATTTAATTCACGTTCAAATTTATGTTGATGATATTATTTTTGCCTCGACCGACCCAATGGAATGTGATCGTTTTTCTAATGAAATGGGTTCAAATTTTCAAATGTCAATGATGGGACAAATGTCATTTTTCTTGGGATTACAAATTTCACAAAGTCCCGGAGGCATTTTCCAAAATCAATCTAAATATGCAAATGAGATTTTAAAGAAATTTGGATTTGATTCTAGTGACCCTGTTGACACTTCCATGATTGAACGAACTAAGCTGGATGAGGACCACTCAGGGATCATGGTAGATCAAACGAAATTTCGTAGTATGATTGGATCCCTGATGTACCTCACAGCTAGTAGACCAGACATCTTGTTCGCTGTTTGCATGTGTGCTAGATATCAGTCTAAGCCTACTAAAAAGCACCTTGAATCGGTTAAACGGGTCTTTCGGTATCTCCAAGGAACCATCAATATGGGACTATGGTACCCGAAGGACATCGGTATGTCACTAACGGCCTATGCAGATGCTGATCATGCAGGTTGTCAAGATACACGTCGAATTACGTCTGGAGGTGCTCAGTTTTTGGGTGATAAGCTTGTGAGCTGGTCTTCAAAGAAGCAAATGAGTACTTCTATTTCCTCTACAGAGGCTGAATACATAGCCATGTCATCTTGTTGTGCTCAAATCTTATGGATGAGATCTCAATTATCTGACTATGGCTTTGAATTCAACAAAATCCCTCTGTACTGTGATAATAAAAGTGTTATTGCTCTCTCATGCAACAACGTTCAACACTCAAGAGCAAAGCATATCGACATACGACATCATTTCATCAGGGAACAAGTGGAAAAAGGTGTGGTAGAACTCTATTTTGTGAGGTCTGAATATCAGTTAGCAGACATCTTCACCAAAGCTCTTCCAAGAGAACGTTTTGAGTTTATTCTTCCACGTCTTGGCTTGAAAAGCCTTCAACCAGAAACACTCAAACGTCTTCAGGAGGAAGACGAGGAGTAAAGGTCTATCTTCATCTATCTCTTGTATATATCTATTCGGAAAAAAAAATTGTCAATTTGTTATGCTTTTTCTCGGTTCGACAATATCTACGGTCTTTGTGCTGTCATTCAAAGAATGACACGGGACTTTAGATGTTGTTCGAATTCTTTAAAAAAAATAATAATAATAATAAAAATTAAAAAATCAAAAAATTATTTTTAGGAGAAAGAGAAACAATGGCTTATTGTCATCTCAGGCAGTAACCCGCCTTTTAAAGAAAGAACAGAGCCATACTTTATCATGTTTTCAAAATTCCATGCTCTGATTCTATAAACATTTATCTGATGAAAACTAACTGTTTTGAAAAATAACTCGGACTCTATTTTTGATAATCATCTGGACTTATTTGTCAAAATATCAATCTCTCAATCAACAACCTATGTCATTGATTGAGGGGGAGAATGATTTCAATTAAATTAAAAATTTATTTGGCATTAAATTGTTTTCTAAAGATATACATGCATGTTTTATCAATGGAGTTTAAAGTCTTAAAATCCGATCCTTATCAGTTAAAACGCTTTCATAATCAAGTCACAATTCCCCTTAAAAGCTTTCAAAATCAATTTAAATCAATAAGAGATCACAAATCTCAAATGATTTGATAATTGTGATCGGGGGAGAATGTGTGATTTAAATTGGATTTAAACTGATAATTCGGTAAATGGTTTTATAAGGATGTACATGCTATCCTTCCCACATGTGACAAACGATTTCAAATTTTCCATGCACATGTTGAGGGGGAGCATCTATCTTAAACCTATGATTTGAAACGTGATCACTTATCTCAATGTGCAGGTTCCCTCTAGTATGTGCAAAACTCTTTTCAAATCTCGAGGCACATACTGAGGGGAGCAAACTTATGAAAACCTCATCCTTCCCAAAAATGCTTTATCTACTTGTCTTGATTAGGGAAGTGATGTTGATATCTTTTAAAAAAATGGTAATCAAAGAAGTTAATTCTTCCTCTTGCCTCCGTGTGCAAAACGATTTCAAACATTTAATGCACATGTTGAGGGGGAGCACTTATTCTAAAAATATCAAAAACAATTCATGTACAAAATGTTTTGATAATATATCACAAGTATCTGGATTGATTTTCAAATGGTTTTCAATTGGTTCAAAGGGCAGATGAACAATACCAAGTAGACCGACCAAATTTACTTTATGTACGGTGATATAAGGATGATAAGGTTAGGTATTGGTTCCCATGATCCACCAGAACCGGAGGGATCTACCCAGGGACAATCCACTAGTTAGTGTAGAAGTCCTTAGGTATGATGATAAAAGGAGAAAAATGAGATATGGGAAGAATGCGGACTGAGATAGAGCTAGTACTGGAACAAACCCAACAAGGTTCTAGCTATGAAGTCTCGGTAAGCACTGAAGGGGTTGAAGAATTAAAAAGAATTGAATAAGAAAAGGGTGAAAACAAATAGCCCTCCATATATTCAACCTTAGGGCAGAAACCGGGTTCAATTCATATGCTACTGATGGTAACATCGGTATTGAAGACAAGACGTCATGGACCCAGTGACGCACTGCACTTCAACTTTCCAAACCACTCAAGTTCCACTTAAAAGGACTTGTTTCATTCTCACGGGGAACCGACATTATCTATCGACTTTCTCTTAGAGATTGTTGATATTGAAGAAGGAGACCCTCTCCCTAGTCTCCGGCACAGGATCCAAATATGCACAAATTGAGTCTAGAGCCACGAGATCATCAATAAATCTCATTAGGACACTTTCAAATGAAGACTCTCTGTTTCACATAATGTGGAAAGAGAGATTATATCTTGAGTCCTACGCATTATCCTTGTGGTATTGCCAGAACATCTTAGTGATGTGTTATCATATTCACAATGAAGATGGAAAGCCTTCTGGAGCCATCACCAAACAAGCTCCTGGTAGGTGGCATGTGAGATCTATTATATAGATCAACCATGTGACAACTGAACAGAAACGATGGGGTGATTCAATCTTTTGAATCAATCCTGGTTCAGGTTATGGATTGACGGATACCTTTGAAAAACCGGTCTTTGTGCTTAAAAACTCTTTTCTTTAGCAAATCGACCGTGTACGGATATTTCAAATCAAAAGGTGTTTTATGATTGATAATTGATGTTCATTAAAACCTTCGTTGTATTGCAAAAACAATTTCTATTGAGCAATACATGATTGTTTTTCAAATCTCTTTTCATCAATCAGTGGACTTAAATTCGCTGGTTCACTCACTCCGTGTTGTCTTCTTTGAGACGTTCCGGTTTGAGAACAGCTTGAGCAGCTGCGAAACCCTGTCAAGGAAATTCTTCGGAATTATACCTGATCACAGGCAGTACTTGTACTGATCAACGGGGAACCGTGGGCCGTGTACCTCAATTCAACGAAAGTGATCAAAGACACTTTCGTGCGATTTATTGCTAACTGTTGTATGCAGGTACACCCGACGTTTGCAGCTGATCAGAATGAAGCGGTCCATCCATAGCCGCATGCTCACTTAACACAGTCATCTCAAAAGAAATCATGATTAGTGCATCAATGACTCTGATATTTTCACTCCATGCTTCTGCTACGCTGCTGCCAATATCATGAATCAACGAAAGCTAATGAGAAGATACCATGATCCAGAATGTGAGCATGTCGGTCCGAAAGTCACAACATCACATAATACCAACACCACAATGGATGTCTCAGAGATTTTTGTTAGCTGATGGTCTCAAAAGCTGGCTCAAATTTATTATCACGTGGATTAGTAAAAGACCTCCACCTGGAGTAACCAAACATGCAATGTGATGAATCAATGACTACGAGCTTAGGAGCAAAGTACTACATCAAGAATGCAAGAACAATTGTTAATGTAATATCTATTTGTATTCAATGTAATTTTAGTACATGATTGAGG
The DNA here is from genome assembly GCA_019973895.1 of Chrysanthemum seticuspe. Classification (NCBI taxonomy): domain Eukaryota; kingdom Viridiplantae; phylum Streptophyta; class Magnoliopsida; order Asterales; family Asteraceae; genus Chrysanthemum; species Chrysanthemum seticuspe. Next base: position 277,207,414 of record BPTQ01000007.1, read on the forward strand.
TGACCTCCCTTAGGGGGAGATTGTTAGGAATTAGAAATTCCAGGTATTAAAGAGTCGGTCACCTCAAGTATATGTAATCGTTAGAAAGCTCGTAGTCGTAGTTATTTCAAGCTAAGTAGTATTTAGTTAAGTAACACCGTGGAGGACGGACGGGTCTTTACCCACTGTATGCCTGATCCACAGCCCGTTGTGTGGCGTTTTATGTAAGACTATAAATACTCTCTACCTCCCAAGGTAGAGAGTTGGAGCTCATAATAATATCTTTCACTTTCTCTCACTAAGTTCCCTAAACCTCTAACTTTCTCTCTCTAGAATTACACTTATACGCCCACTTTGTGTTATGGTTTGATGTGTATGTGAAATTAAATATCTTACAAACCTTCACCTACCTGAGACATCATTAATCTTTATCGAAGCTTAGCTTCTATATATATCCGAAAAATTAAAGGGAAAGATCAAAACATAACTTTTTAACCTCCCTTTCATTCGGTTTAATCATAAACAAAACAATAACACACGTAGGAACCTACATGAGATCCTCCAAAGGATCTTGAAGCAATAAAGGTTCTTTGTTGATAGACTATGCTGCAGATGACAAACTAGGTAAAGGTACGGTTGTGAGTTAATGTTTGTGATGTCTGATTCATAGAGTGCGTTAGATGATGATGGATAATGAGATGAGATGAGTTTTTGAGTTGTGATTAGATGTAGATTAGATGGTTTGGTGGATGAACTTGATGAGGGCCACTTCAAGATTGTTCGCACCTAGCAGGAACTAAACTTTATAATGTAAAATCATTGAACCCCAAAAAAGCTCAAACCCCTAACTGGATTATCACTACAAAAACAAACTTTACCTTACACTTATTCTAACCCAGTTCAGTGATTACCAATCTGAACATAAAAACAACAAAAAGATTCAAGCTTTATATAATGCAACATTGATAAACTCTGATCAAATTATCATTAACAATTGAAACATTCTAACAACTATTATAAAAATCTTCAAACATATTCCAAATTTACTATGATATTTAAAACATATACTTGATTTTCAAGATTGAATCGAAACTAACATAACACAATATCATTTATAAATCAACAAACATCCTAAAGTAACAAACTTGCAATAAATTATAACGTTTTAACATTCGCCCTTTCAATCTATCATATTCAAATCGAATACCTGAGATATTAGGCTCAATCAGCAGAGAATCAAGCACTTTATAATAGCCCTCAATAATATTTGATTGCTTAACATTTATTTTCATTGATTTTGTGTTTGATTGAAAACCCTAAATCGGATGTTTGAATGTAACTGTGTGTTTTGACCGAGTGTAAGTGAGATAGATGTGTGAAATACTGAAAGTCAACACATACACTACTTGACCATTTTCTAATAAAAGTAAATAACTAAATAAAAATAATTACTTTCTTCAAGGTACTAAAGCATTAAACCTAAAACCATTAAACTGATCATTGATCAGTTTAATCCATTACCAATATATTGTTATAGTTAAAATAATAGAGTAACAGTCAATAAAAGCTTACATACAACCATAAAATTTACATCAAAACACAAAAAAAAACTCCCAAATCTTCCTATTCTTCATCTTCGGAATCATCAACCTCATCCAAGTCTTCCAAGAACTCCTCCTTCTCCGCCAAACTCCGACGACATAGCACCAAAAGCTGAGCCAGCAAGTCAATCTTTCTTTGATCCTTCAATTGTATCTCACGAAGGGCAAACTCACCTGTTGTTGCAACGGCATTGAAACGAGTAAAAAATCTTTCAGCCTCATCGATTGTTTCTTCTTTTTTGGCAACAGTTTCCCTGAGAATGATGCTCTCTTCTCCTAGCTTCTCGATCAACTTCTTCTCCTCTGCTATGTCTTGCAATATCAACAACCTGAAAGCATCGTTGAGCTTGCCTGATTCAGTGGCAGCTTTCATTTCATCAATGTTAGGTGTGGAAGACATTTTACGATTAGGGTTAAGTTATGGATGGTTTTGTTTATGGTTATGTAAGTATAAGTAATTACAATGTACTAACTCACAACTTGCACAAATAATCACAAAAAAAACACTCAAGAGGCATTGAAAAATTTAATTTGGGTGTTACTGTAGCCCTTTCATATTCTTCATGCAAAAATGTGATATGCAGTATTTAGGAAGATATCTAATATTGCAATTTAAACCCTTCATTTTTTCATTGGATCTAAACCAGCCCCTATATACATAATGTTTTAGCATTAACATCCTAATCTTAAAAAAAATAATAACTTATAGATTATCTTTATATTTATATACTAACAATTCCACTATGTGTTAAATGAAACTTTAAATAAAATTAAGCTAATTTAAATACACCAAGTTTATCATTTGCCATGAAATAAATATATATTTCTTTGACATATCATCATCCCAAAAACAAACAAAACATTCAAATTATTAGAACCAACAAAAGTACCTAAACTCAAACAACTACTTAAACTCATTCATCTTAATAGCATTAGCTTCTTCCTCACGGGCACCCACTTTCGCTTCATCTAACAAATAGTTTAACTCTGCAAGCAATAACTGATGCCTATCTTGGGTTTTTCTTAAAGCTTCAAGTGACTCCAAAGCAACCCCGTTAGCACCATAAGCTTCCATGTTTGCCATCATAGTATGGTTCTTCGCTATTACCCGCCTCAAATGTTGGCAACAACCGAATAACATTTTGGATAATGCATCATCTTCACTTGCCTGTTGCACAAACCACAAGCGCGTGCAATTATGCAATTTTGAAGAACCAGCGACATTCGATAAATTACCTATCAACTCGAAATTTGCCATTGAAAATAAAATATACAAAAAACCAAATGGTTCTATAACTCATTATGAAACAAGCACCAAATAAATAGGCCAAACATTATTTATGTAACATACTAATATTAAAGTGTTACATATGAAAGGTCTCTTTTTAAATGTAACATATTAACATAAACCTCTTCACATATACTCTTATAAGGTTAATTGACTATCTAAAATAATAGGAACCTAAATTAATTAATGAGTTTTGTTCAGTAATAGGCCATGGTACAAAAAACAAATGTAGTCATCTTTACAATGTAGGACATTGACCAAAATAAAAATTAGTCATCATTATTATGTAGTCATCTACAGTAGAACTGAAGAAGCAACTTTGGCAGATAATGAATGCGGTGGTTATTAATTTGCGAACCATGCAAATTTGCATAACGAAACCCACGTAAACATTACCCGACAAGGTTACAACAACATTATGCAACAAGAATTTGCCTCTGACCTACGATTACAAATCTTATGATAACATCAATTGCAATATCTTATATGTAACTACTTGCATACAATATTACGTAAAAAAACGTATACATTCAACCCTTACCCAATCGTTGCAACGCACGAGTTTATGTAGCCTCGTACTACATATAATGGGCAGAGCACTCTCTCTCTCCATTAAATACACACAAAATTAAAATTAAGATTTACATTATATTAAGCTTGTGACACAAACAACTAATGCACACATATACCCTTTCTCCATTAAATGTTACAAAAGTTTTAAAATTAAGACATAAAATATATCAAGCTTTTAGTAAAAATCAATTAAACACGCATATCAAAATCCTAAAAATACAACAATACACACACTACATATTGGTATTTTTAAAACACTCATATAATGAAAATTACATGTTATTAGACACGTTATACAAACAAATAAAACACATAAAGCTTTATATAATTTATATGCTCACAAGTTGATGGTACATATGATTTTAAAAATTGGAACGGACCAATGGGTTCAACCGAAATCTGGAGTTGCCAACGGTTTCGCTAACCAATAAAAGCCCTTCAAAAACGAAACGGAAGAGGACCAGTTAGAACCGGTAAAAACGGGTGAACTGGGTCGGACTTGAATCATTTTTTCTTTTCGGTTAATCAGTTTGTCATTATTATTTTATTAGCACCTAAACTTTAATTACACGATACCCGTCGCTGCAACACGCGAGTACCCTGCTAGTATTTAGTATAAATGATTGATCTCTCCTCTTTTACGTAGTCGTTTTTTTACGTTCTAACTACATGTACTTGCACGAATTGTGATTGAGTTATGCTTTTAAAACACATTCTTAGTTGTAACTTTGATGAGGGTCTTTCTCAATGAAAATTAAACACAAAATATGTTTTATGGATGTCTTTGATTTCAACATCATACTGGGATTGATTTATCTTTTAGTTTTGTATTAAATATTATAATTAACTTTAATCACCTATGAAATAAAATTTGTTTAACGAAAACAATATTTATTAAAGCAGAACAAAAGCTTGGTTTAGTCTCAAACGAGATGGAAACGTCCGCCGTGTTGCGGCGGAACTTCACCCAGTTGTTAAAAAACATTAGCAGCAACATGTTCAAAAACTTATCATCAACAACAATTATATTTCACGAATCAATCAAATTGTTGGGACAGTAATCAAAGTTCTCCTAGGAGCTGATTAACGCTGATTACTTGGCTGAACAAAAATATTGTCCTTTCATTTTGTTGGGCCGCAACTGATACACATGGCTGTCCTCCTGTTGCAACCTTGCTCTATCTTGTGAGCCATTACCTTGTGCCTTTACCCGACGCAGCAACTGCATGGAACACCACAGCAGTTAAGAGTGATATTAATGTGGATATATAAAACAAGGGAAAATGACACAAAAAGGCATCAAAGTTAGGGTTCATTTCCAATCAAGGTGTTCTACTTTTTTTCTTGCATAAAAAGGTTGCCAACAAAAAATTTTAGCGGATTTGGGTTTTTTCATAAACTCCGTTAAGTACTAACCTTAAATACAATTCGAAGCTTTTATAAAATTACAAGGGCCAAAAATAAACTTTTTTAAAACTTAAACAAAAACGTTTTCTTCTTCCTTCTTCCCCATTATCCAGTATTCCCCAATTTTCCCCAACACATAAACCCTAATTAACTGTTCACAAAATTGAACCTTATTTTGTGGTCGTTAAGGTAATTAATACTTACTGTTGTTTTTAATTATCTTAATAATCTTTATTTATTGACCTTTGTGTTCATTAATTTTTTTTGCAGGATGGCTTCTTCATCCAAAGGAGCTACATTAACATTGGATCTTTATTATAACGGGTATTCCAGTCTGAAACCTTTAACCTATCATAATGCTGATATGCTCACAACTACTGTTGATGTGTCCCCTTTAACCTATAATGAGTGGAAAAATATTGCTCAAAACAACATAGCTTCAGTAGTGTCTGTATTGTATTACTTTAGTAATGGGTTAAAAAGTATTAAGTCTGATGATGATGTTAGGTTGTTTGCTGAAAAGTGGCAAAGTAGTGATGAAGGTCTCATAGCCTTATATGTTACTCATAAGAAGGAATGTTTAGTTGAATACATTGGTGATTATGTTCTTGTCATGTTAAGCCCTGTTAGTTATTACAAAGACTCAGACTCAGATGTTGCATCAGTTGACCATTTATCTGAGGGTGAAGAAGAGTTGAGGCAGGTTAGGATAAAAGAAAGGAAAAGTTTAGATGAAAAGAACAAAACAAATGAAATTGTTGAATTTGATGAAAGTAGGCTAATGTTGGAAAATGACAGTGATTTAGGTGATGAATCTCAAAAAGAAGTAGATCCTTTATTTTTTTCAGACTTAGGTGATGAATCTTAAAAAGAGAAACCTCATGTTGAACCAAAAATAACCTTAGATGAAGATATGCCAATCAGTTATGAGAATGAGATTGTGTTTGACCCTAATAAAAGAGATTACCCTATCCATGACCCAAACACACATTGGAAGTTAAAAAAACCTATATTAGATGAATTGTATGCAGACTTAGATCAAGTAAAAGATTGTCTTACCTTTTATTCTGTTGCCAATGGATACCAAGTTTGGTATGAAAAAAAGTGATAGTGAGAAGTTGTTGGTTAGGTGTGGCTTTGATGAAAAAGAGAGAAGAAAGAAAAAAGTTCCTAGAGATCCCAATAAGCCTTGTTGTCCTTTTAGGTTAAGAGCTGTGAAGATGTATGATGGCAATTCTTGGCATATAAGAACCCTAGTTAATGAGCACACTTGCAGTAGACAGTGTAATTTTGGTTATTTAGTGACTTCAAAATGGATTGCAAGACAACTTGTAGACAAAAGCAGAATGTATCCTGATATGAAAGTGGTTGATCTGCAAGACATGGTAATGAAAAACTATAGGGTTAAGACATCACACAATCAGTGTAGTAGAGCTAGAAGGATTGCACTATATAATCTTAAGCAGAATCTTGGAGATCAGTATGACAGGTTGGTTGATTACTCTGCTGAACTTAGAAAGACCAACCCTGGTACCACAGTGTAGTTACGCATTGATCCTCTTGCAGATGGTACACACATGTTCAATAGTTTCTATATTTGTTTTCATAATTTGAAACAGAGTTGGAAACCATGTTGTAGAAAGGTTATAGGTTTGGATGGGTGTTTTTTGAAAGGGGTGTGCCAAGGTGAATTGTTGGCAGCTATTGGGAGGGATGGAAACAATCAAATATACCCAATTGCATTGGCTGTTGTACAAGTTGATAATTCAGACACTTGGGAATGGTTTATTAAATTGTTAGCCAAAGACCTTGAGTTAGCAGATGGGAAAGGGGTCACATTTATATCTGATGGCCACAAAGGACTTTACCAAGTTGTTAGGAGAGTGGTCCCATTGGTAGAACATAGGTTATGTGCTATGCATATTTATGCCAATTTTCCAAGCTCTACCCTGGTGTTCTATTTAGAAACCTGTTTTGGCAAGCATCAAAGGCTTCTTATCATCAGAAATTCTTAAATACAATGGAAGAAATAAAAAATGCAAGTCAAGAAGCTAATCAGTATTTGAAGGATAACGATCCATGGACATGGTCAAGATCATACTTCAAAGAAGGTAAAGGTCTTAGTGAATCTTTCAATTCTCACATAAAGCTAGCAATACTAATTATTCTACACTTGTATTATGTTGACAGGAATGGATTATGATGCAGTTGAAAATGGTCTTAGTGAATCTTTCAATTCTCAAATAAAGAATGCAAGGAGAAAACCAATCATTGGAATGCTTGAAGACATCATATCTTATGTGATGACAAGGAATTACACTCTAATGAAGGAATGTCAAGATTGGAAAAGTGATATTTGCCCTAACATCATCAAGGTTTTAGAGTTTCATAAGAAGATTCAAAGGTATATACTTATGTTGATCAAATAACACTAGCATTAGTATTATACTTAGAGTATTTCTGCTAACTTGTAGTATACTAACTGGAAGTGGAGTTTGAATCCAAGTGGATGGCATCAGTTTGAAGTAAGGCAAGGGAATTTTGAAGCCTTTAGTGTGGACTTACAAAAGAGGGAATGCAATTGTAGGCAATGGCAGTTGACTGGCATACCATGCCCTCATGCAATCACAGCCATTTACTTCATTAGCAAGCAGCCAGAAGATTATCTGAGAAACTCATTCAAGGTAAGCACATACAAAAGTATCTATGAGTTCAATATTTTTCCAGTTGGTGGTATAGATATGTAAGAAAAAAGGAAACATGTGCCAATGAAACCTCCATTAGAAATAAGGATGCCAGGTAGGCCCACATTGAATAGGAAAAAAGATAGGTCAGAATTGAAAAAAAATATGTAGCAAGGCCTCCAAGAACAATGACATGTCAAAACTGTGGTGAACTTGGTCATAACAAAAAGGGGTGTACTAAACCTAAGGAAACAGGTGAACCATCAACAAAAACACCTAATAAACAAGGTAATCCACCAAAAAAGAGGGTCAGACCTATGGTTCAAGACCCATTCAATGCTAGAACCCCAAGTTGTAGTAGAAAGAATAAATTTGTGACTGCTAGAGGTGGTATATGGATGGGAGGAACAAGTGCAGGTGATAGCAGTGGAAGGGGAAGTTCTAGTGGATCAAATAATGGGAGGGGCAGAGGAAGTGGTAGTGGATCAAGCAGGGGAAGAGGAAGGGGAAGTGATAGTGTATCAAACAGGGTAAGTTTCATTTACTTGTTTATTTTTTTTGTTACTATGATTTAATTGATTTATATTCTAACTAAGACAACCATTATACAGAATGCCCAATACAGACTCTTTGATGATGATGATTTGGTTGATGTACAACTTGAGGAAGCAATTGATACAAGGGCAAATAACCAGTCTAATGATATACCTGCTTTTGATGATGATACTACTGCCTTGCTCCTCGGCTCCATACTGTTCCAGCCGCTCGCTGTAATAGCTTGCTTCTCGGGTGGCTCGCACCCAGGGTGGTACGGCTTTGGTTGATGTACAACTTCATCAAGCAAATACAGAAGATATGGATGTCAATGTTGATGCTGCAAATGTTGATGTTGTTGATACAGCTGCAAAAGTGGATGCCAATATGGATGCCAAAGTTGATGTAGATGCAACTGCAAATGTGGATGCCAATGAGGATGCAAATGTTGTTGATGCAGCTGCAAATGTTGATGTGGATGCAGCTGCAAATGTGGATGCCAATGAGGATGAAACAGCAAGGCTAAAGAGGAGGTATGATGAATTTTGGAAAGGTCAATATAATGCAGGATATCAGCCCCCTAGAAGGACTTCTCAAAGATTATCAATGAAGAATTATAATAGGAAAATAAACCAGGACTATGAAGGTCAAGGTCTCACACCAGATGAAGCATTTAAAGTAGACTAAGTATTCTATTGTTTGTTATATCAATCTCTTTTGTAAGAATTTAATATCAGTCTCTTATGGTCCATAAGAACTTGTAATAGCAGTCTCTTTTGTAAGTACTTAAGAACTTATCAGTCTCTTATTGTCCAACTTGTAATATCAGTCTCTTGTGTAACAACTTGTAAAAAATTAATATCAATCTCTTATGGTCCATATCAGTTCCCTTTTTTTTTACTTAGAACATAAGCATGATACCATTGCATTCATAATATTGTAATTGGTTACAATATTAAACCATGATACAACATATTTATTTAATGGCATTTAAGCCATACATACTAAACCATGATACTAAACCATACATACTAAACCATCTTTTTTTTGCCCTTACATTTTTTACTGCTACTTGCTTCTGTAGCTTTTTTGAGACCAAATGGCTTGATTCCAAATGAAGCACAAGTTTTCTTGTTTGGCAAGCCTAGCACCTTAGCCCTATCAGCAAAAGCTTGTTTTGCATCCACTTTGGGGGTTGGATTCATGCTTGCAGCAACCTTCTTTGAGCTTGTATCAGAAGAATCAGTATCTTGGGGTAAATACTTAGACCATGGTAGTGGGTATGATGCATCAGAAGATTCCCAACAGAAGAATCACTGGAAATGCAAATGATTTCTGCACAAAACAAAAATAAAAAATAATAATTCTGAGTTAAAGAGATATGAGAAAGCAAATTATGCAGTCAAATACAAAACATGGTTTCTTGTTTTTGCTCATTTTTTCAGTTGTAGGTTTTCTTAAAGGTGTGAGATGAAAATGAGGTGTTGCTTATGCCTTTATATAAGGTGTAGAGTCATGTGGCAGTCAAACCATAACAGTGCTAGATGAGAAAAAATAGTGTAAAGGTGTATAGGCATGTGGCAGTGTGTTTTTTTATCATGACTGCCCTTTTATCAGCAATGTCATTAGCTTGGCATTTGTATAACTGTCTTTTGTATCATGACTGCAAAGTTCTTAGCTTGGCATTCTTATCACTGTCTTTTATCAGTGCCTTTTATCAACAAGGACTGCAAAGTTCTTAGCTTGGCATTAATCAAACTAAAACTCTTTTCAATACCTCCCCTGATCACTGACTTTTCAATACATTCATTAATCACTGACCTTTCAATACATACATTGATCAACGATCATTGAATTTTCAATACATTCATCAAGCTTTTCAACAATGGCATTTGTATCACTGGCTTTTCCAATACATTCATTAATCAAAGTAAAAAGCTTTTTAATACATTCAAAAGTTAAGCTTTTCAATACATACATTGATCAAACTAAAAAGCTTTCATAATCATCAAGAAAAGCATTCCTAACAGTACAAAGATAACTCTAGATTGCATGTTAACTGTAGACTTCAACACTGCTACTTCTTCTTCCAATCTCTTTTTTTTCAGCTCAAATTCCACAGCTTCCTTCTTCATTTGTTTTTCCACATCTGTCAATCTACCTTTGTAATGCTCAGTTGGAAAATCTGGATCCCACCAGCGAAAGAAATCACACTTCTTTCTTGCCTTATAGTTAGGACATCCCAAATATCCTCTTGCATGGATTCTGTTCAGTCTAAGAAGTCTACTTACCACTAACATCACCACATTCGCACAACACACAAACACGATTGATCAAATTGTCTTTTTCCCAACCTGCATTTCTTCGATTCCAATATACCCAATTTGATGAGTTTGATGAATTAGATGAGTTTGTCATGCTTTGATATTTGGAAACAAATTACTTTGCCCTAATTTGGTTTTTAGGGAGACACAGTTTGCCCTAATTTAATTTTTAGGGACAAACATCTTTGACCTAATTTGGATTTGGGGAAGAAACGGTTATAATTTTGGGGAGGGATGGATAACGGTTATAAAAAGAAAAAAAATAGGCCCTTCAAATTTTACAAAAGTTTCAATCTATACACTTAACTGTATTTATGGTTAGTACTTAACGGAGTTAATGAAAAAACCCAAATCCGCTAAAAAATTTTGTTGCCAACCTTTTTATGCAAGAAAAAAAGTAGAATACCTTGATTGGAAATGGACCCTAACTTTGATGCCTTTTTGTGCTATTTGCCCATAAAACAATAGTATGTTTAACATAGCAGCAAGGATGCAGTCGAAAGCTAACAAAACACCCAATACAACCACAACTACATAATAACACCCAATATTTACCTATGTAACAAATGTTTGTCGCCCACAGTCAACAACAATCCCTACATATGATTTAGAAGTAAGTTAACCACCAAGTTAAAAATTAAAATAAATAAATAAATGCCCTCCTCAAGTATTGTTTTTTATCGAACGCCTTAGGATTGTTGTTATCTCCTCTACCATCTTTAAACGCTGAAAATATAGCATGCAACGTGATTAAAGTTGATAGTTTAATAGTCATTAACTGATTATGCCGTTAGGAAAAGATTAAAAAAATATATAATTTGCTCACTGCACAGACTATAACGAAGCATACCAATAAAACCAATTATAACCGTTTGTTTAGTTGCAATCCAGGTTTGTTAATTGGATGCCATGCTAGACGTGGTATCATTTGTTTGTTGCTCAGTTTTAATAGCCTTCATTTATAGATGATCACATTTCTGAAATGTCATTCAATCAAGAAAGCTAAATTGCAAGATATATTACTCTTCATTCTTGTGATCCAATGATTCTCTTTAGTCTGCAAATGTAAAAGAACCACACTGCAACGTCAGCTAGCATGAGTTTACAAACATATGTAAATATTAGAACACGGCTATGTATGTTGTATTACAACATAATGTCTCTTATCTTCAATCATGATGTTGCTTCTCTGCTTCGCACGCACAACACTACACTGGCCTGCTAACATATTTTTCACGCTTTGCCCTATTTTTGTGAATGGCTGACCAACCGGATGCACGCCACTGTAAACCACCCCTCCTTGTTGATGGTTGGAGCCGCTTTCTTTTTCGAAAATTTGTAACCTTATTAAAAAAAAAGAACGAATAGAATATTAAACATGTATTAGTTCAATGGAGATAAGGATTGCGGTTCCACTTACCTATAGCTGATGATTATATGCAATGATCAGGAACTTGCAAACTATTAGTTGCATTAACATTTCATCAAACACAAAGGAAATCATAAATATTATTTCAGTTTTTCAGCAGCCTTGAACACCTATTTATACCACCCAAAATGCGTTACAAAAATAACTCAAATGCTAAGAATAATCGTAAATATTATTTCAGTTTTTCAGCAGCCTTGAACACCCATTTATACCAACCAAAATGTGTTATAAAAATAACTCAAACGCTAAGAATATTAGGATACTAGGTTTTTCAGGAGCCTCTCAACATTTAGACGACATGAATATACATTAGGGATATTAGGTTCTCTAAGATAGGATAGCGATTAGGAAAAAACTGACATGTCCACCATGGCTGCAACCGTAAGAGGTTGGCATGCCAAATTGGGAATCTAGGGATGAGCATTTCGAACAGAATCCTGGAACCGTACCGAAACGGTACCGATTCTTGAAATACGGTACGGTATCGGGGACTACAAAATAAGGTGAAAAAATTCGGGACCACTAATTCGGTACGGGACCGGTACCAAATCGGGAAATTCTCGAAAAAAAAGCGGGAAAAACCCGATTTCCCGGTACCGATATCCGAATCCTGTTCGGTACGGTACCGGTACCACTAATTTATGCTCGGGAAAAAATCGGTACCACAAATTCGGTACGGGATCAGTACGGGATCAGTACGGGACCGGTACCGTGCTCATCCTTAGGGGAATCTAAGTTTGAACGAAAGCAGTTCAAACTGATTACGGACATAGGTTATTCTACATTACATTCTTGATATCAGGTTTCTTGGTTTAGGCTCAGATAGGATACCAATTCAGAAAAAGCGGATACACCCGCCATGGATGCAACCCTTATAGGTTGCCCTGCCAAGATACGGGTAATCTCGGCTTTAACCGGACCCATTCAAATTCATCACAGCCTCAGAATATTATCTTTATATAATATTATATATCTATACTAAAGCACGAGTTCGGTCACTTTTAATAATTTTATATAACATAGTGTTATATAACACACATGCAAACCCAATACACAGCCTCAGAAAGCGAACATGCAACAATGAACTGAAGATCTAAAAACCTGGCTACATACCAAAAATTCTGGAAGAGAAGTGCAACACAATTAGTTTCACACTAAAGAAAACGAAACGACATGTATAGTCATTCAAAAGAGCCAAACCCAGCGATAGTATTTTGGGCTAAAGATTTTGGGCCATAGGTTATGCATATTGTTTTATACTAAGCCCAACTTCAAACAATAAAAAAAAGACCAGCGCTAATTATTTATACCACGGGCACGTTCTTTAAATAGATGCGTTACTATTTTAAACGTCCGACAACCTTTTTTAATATGCACCGACCTGATGCTTTAGTATATATACATGGCTTCAACCCCAAGCTCAGTGAAGCTACCGCTCTAAGATACCGGTGTCTGCAAATGATGGCCATGAAACTTATAGCCGCAGACACACACCATTATCAGCTTACCTAAACAAACAACTAAGATCAGGAATCTTAAGCGCACACATGCTCTACAAATGATGTTGATGTAGGAATACATTTGCCAAGGCTGTCAACAGCTACTTCGGTTTCATTTTTTGCCAGCACTTGCAACATAAATACCAAACCATACGTCCTTGCAAACGTGGAACAACCGTCATGGCTGCGTCTGTATAAACACCATGCTAAGATACGACCATTCCGACAACTCAAACACTTTACGAAACTGCACATGCTCGCAAACGCAAAACTATGTAAGAAAGTGGGGTCATATTTGGCTGCAAATCCAATAACTTGCCCTGACAACTTGCGAAGAATCTCAGATTTAACCAAACCCATGGAGACTCATCACAACCTCTTTAACATTGACTGCATAGCATCACATGTGAACTGCTAAAACACTTCAACCAACAAGTCCATTACAGATTAGAGAATAATGGATGAAATACAACATTTTTCCTTTGTTGTAGCGATGCATAGGCTCAGATACACAAATACACCACCATTATAAAACCCATTCTATGGCTGCAGACACATCTATAATGTGGTTGCCATGCCAAAATACGTAGTTAAGTAAAATGTGATGATCATCATTGCCTGAATAATTTGCATCAAAGTTGTTTTCAAAACATACTCTTTAATTTTATGATAACTTGATATTCCATTGCACTGCTCTAATGACCTAATTTTGCTATAACAGTCACACGGGCTTTAAT
>BPTQ01000007.1:277223843-277278590 GCA_019973895.1 Chrysanthemum seticuspe
AGACTTGAGTTGATGGATCAAGTCTCCAAAGCTTGGTGTAATGAGCTTCAATGTTCTAAAACAAATGTCATGCAAAGCTTCATTGTCCAACATACACTCATCTGCGCTCTCAACAAGCTGGTGTTGATACCTTTCTAGGGTGATTCTACAGTTTTTTTTATGCCGGATCACACAGGATTTTGAACTTAATGCGGCATTCGATCCACTTGCAGAAAAGGTTAGGTTCATAAATCGTAATCAAGTTTAATGATGTATATAACTGATTATCATGAAAAAAGTAGGTCCTGATTTGGATTCTGATTGCATTCTTTGGTAGTATAACTTCTATATAGAAACTGTTAGGTTCATAAATAGTAATCAAGTTTAATGATGTATATAACTGATATCATGAAAAAAGTAGGTGTTGACTTGGATTCCCATTACATTCATTGGTAGTATAACTTATATATAGAAAGTGACGTCCGATGCGGTTCTAGGACAATCAACAACAATCAAATATATAGAAAACTGAAAAAAAAATGACGATAAATTTAGATTAGTCACTAATATAATTTCATTAGTAGAGTTGTCATTTTGACCCGTTTACATATGAATTGGTCAATTGGGTCAAACAGGTTTATTTTACAATAAAATGTAGCTGAATTGGCAATGGGTCAATCTGCCAAACAGATTAAAAGTTGCCAGCAGCATCCAAACATCCCTTTTAGCAGCAAACCACGTGCAATTCTTGGGAATGCAATTGGGATTGCTCCTAAAGATAAGGTATAGACTAAAATTTCAAGTTATTAAGCATTTTACTGACTTTTTTAGTATGTTCTTGGTCTGACTACTAAAAATCACAAAATTTCAAGAAGTATATTGAGATTGAGTTGCACCTTGGTAACATGGACCGTTGTCGGAAGCTATACGAAAAGTATTTGGAGTGGTCACCTGAGAATTGCTACGCATGGAGCAAGTGTGCTAAGTTGGAAAGATCTTTAGTGGAGACTCAGCGTGCCCGAGCCATTTTTGAGCTTGCAATAGCGAAACCTGCACTAGACATGGCAGAATTATTGTGGAAGGTAAATACTTCTTTTTATAACCTTAGTTGTATGGTAACTTCTCATATCTCAACACTATAGTGAGAGTTTCAGATTTTGCATCTCTGTTCCTATTGTCAGCCTGTGTAAATGAGCCCACCAAGTAAATTGAGTTTCTAAAAAAGAATATGTCATCACCATGTGTTACTGGTTCTATGGATTCATTGTCATTTTATTGTTTAAACACTAATGTTTGATTTATTTGATTTCGCCATTTTTGTGGGTGCTTATTAGCTCTTAAACAAGCAATCGTAGGCACCCTCTAAAGCTATTATGAGTTAGCAATGTCGTTATTAATGTACATAGAAGGGGTTAATTTAAATCTTGGATTATATAATTTTGGTATGAGTATGTCTTTAGCTTGGTTCAATATGGTTGGGTTGGATAATGGGTAACAATGGGTTTTGATTGAAACGGATAATTTTAGCATGGGTCGGGATGATTTGACAAGAGCGAACATTTGTGTCCATTTCATAAAATAGATAACGGCCTGGTGTTCTTTAGCATTCTTTGGTTTTTGCTTCATATAACTCTTATTGTGTCACAAAGCTTATGTATCTTCTCATATTAGTTATGCAATTTTGTATTAACATCAATATGCACTCGCGTAATTAAGTTTGTAAAATTTGACAGGAAACTATCAAGTGGCTAAATGGAATGGCACAATTTTTTTTTGTGAAGATACTAGACAAAGATAGCTATTTTGAACCTGAAAGCATGTATGTGCCTATATATCCCATTTTTTATCAAGTAATGTATACAATATACTATAAGTAGTTGAAATATTGATTTTGTTAGCTCTGCATGGTTGCATGTATCTTTTTGCATCTTCTCTTGGATCACTTATGTAGTACTTATCGGCATCTCTGGACTTACAAGGCAAAAGAACCTTTTGATAAATCACCTAATTTGATGGCATAATCTAATGTAAATATACCTTTGTTCTATAATTAGATGTGTTGAAACCAATGTCTATATACCTTTGTTCTACTATTAATTCTTAGTGTTGATTGTAGATGCATTGTTTGAGAAGGTATGTACTTTGAATCATGTATATTATACTGTTGATATTTTGTGGTAATTTGTACCAAAATGAGATTATTGTTTCCTCTTTAACCATGTCTCTGTTTTTTTAATCCGAACACTCTAACAGTGAACATCATGTTATTTAAATATAGAGCCTAATATGCCATGTACAATTATGCAGGTGGTAAAGTGGGTACGTTTTGCGCTATGCCTTGCAAGATAATAAGCCCATCCGATAAAAAGATGCTTTTTGAGCTTAAATGAAAGTCATTGTCAAACGTTATCAACGGTGGCACTATATTTGGAAGGCCAACTTTTTCACATGAACAACTATATGTATTATGTAGCTGATTCATAGGTAAAAATCAAGAAGGGTTTAAAAGTGCTATGTTGTGACAAAGATGACAACCACATCAATTTCACAAACAACGTTGTCTACAGAAGAATTCCTTCATAGATTATAAGTTTGCTTTTATGTGTTATTCTCCGCAATCATATATATGCAGTTTTCCCGCGGATTTTAACAAACATCAATATATATTTTTTTTAAATAGTACATTTTGCAATGTGATTATATCAAGCTTTTTACATATATTACATGAACACTAAAGACGAAAATATTTGTTTTATATTGACGATGACTGGTCACACAGGGAGTGTTTCATTTTTATTGGTTGGTCTGTCCTATTACTCTTGAATTGCTTAAATTCATATTAAAGTTCCTTTGATTATTACCTATGTTTTAAAACGTAGTCATGCCCGCTTTCCTTATATATTAGTTTCCGTTAATTAATACCTTTCAACAATAGAATAAACTTTCTTATAAAATTTTACAAACTTAAACTAACACACTAACAAAAATAAACAAAATAAAATGAAATCCTCATACTTTAAAATAATTTTCCGTTAACTAACACCATCTAATCACAACTCATGCACGCGTCCTTAAAACTAATTTTCCGTTAGCTGACACCATCAAAATTAATAAAAATTAACTTTTTCTTAAAATTATTCAAACGTAAACTAATATCATAACAAAATGAAATGAAATCAAAAATTTTCAACCGTAAACTAATACCATAAAAATATAAAATGAAATCCCCGTCCTTACAAATAATGTTTCGTTAACTGACACCATCAAAATCATAATTACAATTCATGACCACGTCCTTAAAGCTATTTTTCAACTGACACCATCAAAATTAAAATTACAAAAAATATAAAATGAAATCCCCGTCCTTAAAAATAATTTTCCGTTAACTGACACCGTCAAAATCATAATTACAATTCATGAACACCTCTTTAAAAATAATTTTTCGTTAACTGACACCATCAAAATTAAAATTACAAGTCATGCCCGCCAATCGGGCGGGCTTTGACATCTAGTATATATATATATATATATATATATATATATATATATATCCAAGTGATAGGATAACTTAGCAAAAGTAATTAAGAAAAGAATAATGAAATATTATAGAGAAAGTTAACCGGAAAAAAAGTTGAAAAGAGAGCACCATTCTCTTTCCACTATAAAAGTACTTTGTACTAATTTTCTTCTACTTCAACGTTAGGCTGCATCCGGGGCTTCAATCACCTTCATTTTCAATGTCACGTCAGCTTTCTTTCTTCAACGACCTTCAGGCGATTGGATGCCATTATATTTATTAATACACACATAACAACATACCCCGCAAATATACCTTTTATATTTATTAATACACACATAACAACATTTTTATTCGATCGCCTGCACGACCAACTTGGGATGCAAAGGACCAACGACCGATTCCCCACACAAGGGAGATCGATTACCCAATCGATCTTCTAGTCGATTTTCTAGTCGATCCAAGCCTCTATTGGAGGCAGCCTTATCAAAGAACTTGTTTGGTTTGTAAGTGGGTTTAAATTTGGATTTAAATTTAATTTAGGATTGGTTTGTAGGTGGGTTTAAATTTGGATTTAAATTTAATTTAGGATTTATATTTTGATTTGATTTAAAAAATAAAATAAAAAAAAGAAAATATATTTATTTAATATTTTTTTAATTGATATTGTAAATAAAGTTGTACTATTTAAATTTAAAATTAATAAAAGATATAAGAGAAAAAGAATGTGTCTTACATGTTTAACACAACCTAGCTATTATGCTAGGAATTGAAAACCCCTTGTAACAGAGGTTTTGAATTGTAAATTCCATCAATTAAACAATCATTTTTAACTATCAACCTCAATTTTTACACCAAAACCCTTAAAACAAACGAACCTTTTGATAATGAACTATTTTTCATGTACATATTTTATTGGACAAATGACAAAAAAATGCATCGAACTTGACATTTTTTATGAATGTGTGTAGCCAACTATTTTTTTTCTTATTGTGTGTACTGAACTTTCAAAATTCAATTATTGTGTGTATTTTGTGACCATTTTACCTTTAATTTTTTCAAATTTCGAAGGGTAAAATTGTTATTTTACCTGGCAGAATAGTCACAAAATACAAATAATGATCAAAATTTGAAAATTCAGTACATACAATTAAAAAAAAAAATAGTTGGCTACACACAATCACATAAAATGTCAAGTTCGATACATTTTTTTTTAATCATTTGCTCTATTTTATTTATAGAATAGGTAATTAGTACCATAACATAACTTCCAACTTTAGGAAGTATTGGTAGGAAATAAAGTATACCTGATGAACTCGAGATGAGAGTAGATATTGGTACCCTCTAATGCTCCTCATTATAAAGAGTATCCTCACACTGTGAAACCCTAACTCACGCACCAAAATCTTTGGGTCCCTCCTTTTGTCACACGCTACATGGCAAAAAGAAAGCAAAACATGTGAGGTGCTCACCTTGTTAGTGTGTGCGCAAAGTGGAGTCTCTTTGAATATTTTTATTATTAATTATTTAGGTTGCGAATGTGTATACAGTATTTTGTATAAAAGTAATTATTTTAATATAATATGAGGGTGATGTGACCATTGGAGATGAAAATTGAGAAGGAGTATGGGGAGGTAAATGGTAATGTGGCGTTGTGGTGGCAGGAGTAATGGTGTGACCATCGAAAGTAGCCTAAAATACAAGTAATAGCCTTTTTAACTTTTTAATTTTTTTATATAAATTTGTTTTTATTATAAACAGCAAAATATAAAAACGGATCAATAAATATAAAGTTTAATAAGTTAAAAGTATTAAAACACAAAAATTACGATGAAGAAAACAATAAAAGATTGTTTTGTCTTGTTAATAAAGTGTGCAAAACTGTGAAAAAACTGTGAAACATAAACTAAAGTCCAAAATAGTAAAAGTCAAAAGATATGAAACCTAAAAATATAACAAATTATCTTATTCTTAGGGTCAGCTTTATGGGAGTGCAAGAGATGCGATTGCACAGGGCCACCGCTTGATAAGGGCCACCAAATTTCATGCACTTCTATTATATATATGAACACTATATGAGAATCGAGCTTAATTAATTCATGCACTACTTATACATATGTATAATCTGTGTGTGTTTGAGGGTCTATTTGTAAGACTAAAAGTGAGTATTAGAAGGGTAGTCGTTGTAAGACTAAAAGGAGTTGTGGTGACTGGGTCACCGCCACATCAACTTTCTCTCTTATCTCACTTTTCTTCACTCCCTCTCATCTTTCAGTCGTTTTGGTCACCTTCTCATCACATTTCTTTAAAATACTCATTTTATACAAATATACCCCACTAATATCACACACACTCACATAAACAAATAAAAAAACATTTACTTTTACAATGAAACTCATGATTTTTGTTTTATCACTTTGGTGAGCCAGTCACCATACACACAACAAAATCACTGTGACCAGTGTTCCGTTTGATTGATGGCGTGTAAACTTTATACTTTAGTGAATGAGTCACTCCTACTCCGAATAGTCTAAGAGGTAATTATAATAAGACCCACTCTAGATATCAAGATTAATAACATCTTTTGTCTATGAGACTATGACAATCTAAAAAGGATTAAACCGATGTCGATGATAATCTAAAAGGATTAAACCGATAAGGAACTTGATCATGTATACCCATGAGTGTCAATTGATCTTGTCATAGAGTCGAAATTGGACCCATGCAATCTTTTCAAAAAAGCTCTTTTTCTTGTTTGTTAGGTAAGAGGTCACAAGAAAGACGTCGATCAAATTATAGGTTTTCACTGAAGTATTTCATGGCCTGATTAATGATACATTTTGCTTTTGTAGGTGGTGTCTTGCCATCACTTTTACCCCTCTCACCTCTTTTATTACATGTATTATTAACATGAAAGGACAATTTGTTAGCAAGACCTCGGTCAAATCATAGGTTTTTACTGAAGTATTGCATGGCCTAATTGATAATACATTTGCCTGGTTGATGATACATTTGAACTATTTAAGTACTTTATAAAACGTCCAAAAGTATTGCATGTCACAAACCAAACTACAAAGTGTTGCTACAAAGTGAAACTTGCTGATGAGTAATGAGAGCTAGAAAGTGAAAGCAATGTGATAATCTTGAACGCTGAACCAAATCTAGAGTCACATTTACAAAATTTCGAGTCCTACATTAGTGTCTAGGGGCTGACGAACCTTGTTTGAGAGCAAGTTTTTTTTTTTTTTTTTTTTTTTTTTAAAAAAAAAAAAAAAAAAAAACCTCTTAGAAAGAGAGGGCAATTTTATTCAAAATTTTATGGTACTCAAATTTATCCAAATACACAATTAAATTATACTTAAATGATTCTAATATACAAAACACTAATTTAACAATTTATATGACACTTTTGCCTATTCTCAAATATTTATCAACAACTAAAAATCTAAAACACATACATTAAGAAAATATCAAATGCATCATGAGAAGATTATTCACAAGACCAATATAATCACCACCACTGTACTTTATTCTCAAATTTATCATTGGTAAACAAGAGACCAAATTAATAATCTCATATAAAATTTTTTACTTCATCACATGCAATTCTTATAACTAATAATTATTTCAACAATACTTATTAGCCTTATTAAACATAACTTCATTTCTATTTTCTGGGTAACCAGGTATACATGTTTGTTACTACTGGAGTATTTTTTTTTCCTATCATTAAAGCAATTTTTTAAGGCAACTATTATGTTCTTTTAAATTACATCTCAGTAATAGAGTAGCATATATGAATTATAATCAAACAACTAATGTTATAATGATATGTTTCGTGACTGAACCATGAGATGAAAAATATGTACATCGGTAAACAAGAGACCAAATTAATAATCTCAGATGAAGTTTTTTTACTTCGACATGCAATTCTTATAACTAATAACGATTTCAACAATACTTAGTAGGCCTTATTAAGCATAACTTCATTTCTATTTTATGGGTAACCAGATATACATGTTCTTTTATATTAAGGCAACTATTTTGTTCTTTTAGATTACATCTCAGTAATAGAGTAGCATATTTTAATTATAATCAAACAACCAATGTTATAATGATCTGTTTCATGACTGAACCATGAGATGAAAAATATGTATATTATTGGGGGAATGCCATTGAAGAAAAAGAAACGTCGGTCTTTAGGTGAAGAGTACGCTTTGGTTTCTTTAATTTTGGGTTATAGGGTATAAAGGTAATCTATTGTGTTAATTAATATTTAGATAAAAATATATACTCCTTCCGTTCTGAAATAATTGTCCACTTTGACTTTTTTGAATCTTTCTTTTTCAACTTTGATAATTAATATATTTATTTGTGTTATATAATACTTGATGAAAATTATACCAAATGAAAATACATTTAAAACCCAATCTATTCATATATTTTTCATAAAGTATTATATTACACAAATAAAAATATTTATGATAAAAGTTGAATAAAAAAGATTGATTTAAAATCATTTGAGAACAAAAGATTATTTACATATCAAGAGATCAATCTCCATCATCCATTGTTATTTTATCTAATGTATGAGATTAATCCCAACAATTTAAAAAACTCACTTTCATCCTCTTTTTTCAAATAATAATAACTTTTAAACCGTTAATCGTTAAGCGAAAAAAAATATATCATTGCGACAAGCATTTAATTATCTTTCTATAGATAGGCACTTTGATATACTTTCGATAAAAAAAAATCGTATTTTTCACCTTTTTTTTTTAAGTTTTTTCGTTTTTTTACGTTACTGAAATTTGCATTAAAAAATCATATATGATTAAACACTAATTTGAATATCACATGTGATATTAGTGTTATATCATATATGATATTAGTGTTATATCATATATGATATGTAATATCACTTGTGATATTAATGTAATATCACATATGATATACATATCATATCACATGTGATATCACATATCATATATGATTTAACACTAATATCACATGTGATATTCAAATTAGTGTTTAATCATATATTATTTTTTCATGCAAATTTCAAGTAACGTAAAAAAAAAGACGAAAAAACGTGAAAAAAACGATTTTTTTTTTCTTTTTTCGAAAGTATATCAAAGTGTCCGTCTATAGAAAGATGATTAAATGCTCTTCACGACGGTGTAAATATTTTCACTTAACGATTAACGGTTTAAGAAATATTTAAATTATAAAAAATATGTGAAATTATAAAATGTTTTTAATCTCAGCCTTTGATTTTTGTTTAGATGGATGGTGGAGATGAGTCCCTTGGTATGTAAGAAAATT
Source organism: Chrysanthemum seticuspe (assembly GCA_019973895.1). NCBI lineage: Eukaryota > Viridiplantae > Streptophyta > Magnoliopsida > Asterales > Asteraceae > Chrysanthemum > Chrysanthemum seticuspe. The sequence goes on from BPTQ01000007.1 coordinate 277,232,665, forward strand.
TTGGTATGTAAAATAACTCTCATAAAAAAAATTAAAAAAGTAAAAGTGGACAATTATTATAGTAGAGTTATTTTACATACCAAACTTTTTTTACATACTAAGGGACTCATCTCCACCATCCATCTAAAAAGAAATAAATGGCTGAGATTAAAAACATTTTATTCTTTCACATATTTTTTATAATTTAAATATCTCTTAAACCGTTAATCGTTAAGCAAAAATAATTACACCATCGCGACGACCATTTAATTATCTTTCTATAGACGAGAACTTTGATATACTTTCGAAAAAAGAAAAAAAAATCGTTTTTTTCACGTTTTTTCGTTTTTCTTCGAAACTGAAATTTGCATGAAATATCATATATGATTTAACACTAATTTGAATATCACATGTGATATTAGTGTTAAATCACATATGATATGTAATATCATATGTGATACTACTGTTAAATCATATATGATAAATCACATATGATATACATATCATATATGATTTAACACTAATATCACATGTGATATTCAAATTAGTGTTAAATCATATATGATTTTTTCATGCAAATTTCAGTAACGTAAAACGAAAAAAACTTAAAAAAGTACGTGAAAAACAAGAAAAAAAATATTTGTCGAAAGTATATCAAAGTGCCTATCTAAAGAAAGATAATTAAATGCTCGTCGTAATGGTGTATTTTTTTTCTCTTGACGATTAACGGTTTGAAAGATATTTATATTCGAAAAAAATGATGAAAGTGGGTTTTTTTATTGTTGGGATTAATCTCACCCATTAGATCTAATAAAAATAGAGGGTGGAGATTGATCCCTTAGTATGTAAAGAAGTTTTTGTCTTCAAATGATCTTAAATCCAATTATTATAGGACGGAGGTAGTCATATAAAACTAATTGTTGGGTTCAGTAAATACCCAAACCCCTTAATCTAGGATTTGAATAGAAAATAACCTAAGTGTTTAATCCGTTAAACACTATCAGGTCACTGAATGCATAGTCTCTCAGTGAGCCATCTTCAGGATACTCAGTATGAGGCGAAGAAGAAGTCTCTCCACTCAGTAAGGCGGAACTTAATGGGTGAAGACTAAGTCAAGAAGAAGATGGTGGATTCAGTGAGTGATGACAATAACTCACTGAATCCCTAAGACTCCTCTCCAACTGTTAACACTGAAGACAAACTGAAGGAAGAGACTGAAGGCTTTGAATACTGAAGAATGAGCGGGACTAGGCGGGAAAAGTTTACCCAGATAAAACTAAGTCCCCAAATGTATACCCAGATAAAACTAAGTCCCTATCTACTAAAGCCATATCTTCCCATTTATAGTAAGCGGCGATACTAAAGGATTCTCTGTTAAGGAAAGAAGCCTCGCCGCCTGACTATAAATAGCAAGGTGAACAGCAACCGAATATATCAATATTCGTGTTTGCTGTGATCTATGTTTTTGTCTTCTAGGTTAAAGTTAAAACTATACTTGTATAAATAGCATAAGAGAGTGAGTGAAAAGTTTAAGCTTGTGAATTGTAAAAACACACACACACACACAAGCAATCTTTTCACTCCTCCAAATACAACTTTATCCTTGAGATAGCTCAGTGGGTTCTAAGAGTTGTGCTCAGACTTAGCCTGAGCTTAGAAAGGAGTCACCAACCTTTGTCATTTCAATCCCATGTACTATTCCGCAAGTACTTGGGTAATGTATTCTTTTGATTCATTTCTAATAAGAATATAAACGTTGAAAATTTATAAGTTTGTTTTACTTACGTTAATTTCAGTCATTATTCACTATTAGTTTGTTTTATTTACTTAAACTGTTTTATATGATAGTGAATAGGGAACAACAAGTGGTATCAGAGCAAGGCTAATTATAAAACTCGTTTTTTTGGCCGCTCAAAAGTTTTTAAATTAGGATCCTAAATGGCTGAAATTGATGTACCCCAACTAGTCGATAAAAAGGGTGGAGCTTATTCAGTTGTTGCCCCTAGACTTGAAGTTGGCAAATTCATTAAATGGAAAAAGCGAATGCTTTGCTATTTGATTGGGATGGAACCTTATTATATCAAGTGTATAAATGAATGTCCATTTGTCCCAAAGACTGCTGAAGGGTTGCCCAAACCTGAAGCTCAGTGGACCCAGGATGAAAGGAGAGTGGTCAACCAGGACCAAAGACTCAAAAGTATCATAATATCTTGTCTTCCTAATGACATTATGGAGTCTGTTATAAGCTGTAGTACAGCTAAGCAAACCTGGGATGACCTAGTTCATATTCATGAAGGACCATCTGATACCAAGGAAAACACGATAATGGACCTAAAACTTGAGTATAACACCTTCAGGGCTAAGGACTCAAAAAATCTCTCTCAAACTTACACCAGGTACACAACTCTTTTTAAATGAACTGTCAAATGATGGTGTTAAGTTGTCCAAACATGAAATCAATGTTGGTTTTGTCAACAGTCTCCCTGAGAAGTGGTTGAATTTCTCTCAGGGACTTAGGAATGCTAATCATATCCAAAATCTTGAGCTTCCTGAAATTTATGGGAAATTTGTCTATGAGGAAAACCTCGTCAACAGACGATACCCTGACTTAAAGAAGTCTCAGGAAGTCAAGAAGTCCCTGACCACCACCTCATCACCAATATCAACTGCTTTCTATTCTAACAATGTTGTTCAAGATTTTCAGGAAAATTCTGATGATGAGCCTGATGAGAGATCAAGTGAGGAGTACCTAAATGACCTGAACACTGAATTTCAGGAAAGGGCACTCCTTGATAACTCTCGAAGGTTTATAAAAAGAAACAAAGGTTTTACAAATGCCAAAGCAAATGAGGACACTGAATGCTTTAAGTGTTACAAAAGAGGTCATTTTATAAAAGACTGTTTTTCAAAAACAATTTCTGAACCCTCTTATAAACCATCAGGGTCAAATCAGTCCTCAGGCTTTAGCAAATTTCAACCAAAAATCTATCAGTGTCATCAAAACTTTCAAAACAAATCTGATCAAAACAAAACTGTTGATTTTGAAGCTAAGTATAAGAAAGTCAAAGCTAAGCTTGCATTGCTCGAGGCCAGTCCCTCAGAAACAACAAAAAGTGTTCAATCTGTGTAGGGTAAAAACAAAGGCCTTGTCGCTGAGACCTACGACTGGGATGAAGAGCCAGTGTCATCAGATGATGAAATGGTGCATGTCAGTGCACTGATGGCCCTCTCAGAACAGGACAAGCTAGCTGTTGGAAAGAATCATGCCAGAAACGGGGAATGGGTCAACATCACTATGAAGAAGGTAAACATCTTACTTTCTATGGATGATGACTCTGATTGGCAGTCTTATATGAATTATCTTAATGTTGACCTTAAGTTTGTAGAAGAGCAAAGATTAAATCTTTTTTCAAAATACAACAAGCTAAGTTTTGAATTAAACAAGTGTAGAGATGAACTGCTTATTTTAAAACAAGCCAAGCTTATGGCTGTCACTTTGAAAATTCAAAACACTGAACTAGTTAAGAGAAATCAGGCTCTTCAAGATGAACTTAAAAAGGAACAAGATATTCTTGATAGTTGGACTGCTAAGAATCCCAGGGTCTTTGATGTTGTGGGTGCCCCCAGTAGCAAAATGAGAGTCATAGGTGAAGATCATCTCCCTGACTCTCGCAACAAAGACCAAAGTCCTAAACCATTTGTGTCTGGTGGCATGATTACCAATATGTTGACTGTTCCCAAGCCCAGTGATTGGATTGAAAGACTTAATCCTGAGAGTAAGCTTCCTAACTTTGACTCTGAAAGAATTCTAGAGCCTGAAAGTCAAGCTCTAAAGAGCATGCTTGGACTCCCTGATGTGCCCAGTAGTACTGAACACTCTGAGTATGAAGATGAATCTCAAGCACCACTTCCACCTTTGGAACCTCTTCAGGGTGCTGATCCTAGCTCTGAGCTTACTCCATTACAATACAATCCACACTCTCCTAAAGAAAGGTCTAGACTTGGTAGAACCATCCTGAAAAGACCATCAAAACCCACTCAACAAGAATCTACCCCCACTGAAACTTCCACATCCTCAGTTCCCACTGAAGCTGACCAAATTCAGCAACTGACTGAACTTGTGAGGAAGCTAACTGACAAAATGGAATCCATTGAAAAGGTCCCTGAATCAATTAAGGAGACAAAGTCAGCTTCCTCTAGTTCCTCAAAGTCAAAAGCCACCACCAAAAATAAGCAGAAGTGTGATCTGTGCCACTATACCAGTCATACCACTGATAACTGTTATAGAATCCTTTTTTGTATGATCTGCAAAAAGGATGATCACAGAACTGCTGATCACTTGCAATATGTAAGTTTTCTCAGTCAAGCAAACTACACCAAAGTTGGTCATCAGTATGCTTCTTCATCCAAGCCTGCTCAAAAGTTGAGAGCCAAGCCTTTTCCTCCTTGCCCACACTGTGGCTTTAATGATCATCGCCCTGATGATTGTCTTATGAACACATGCTGCGATATTTGCGGTAACACAGCTCACAAGACATCCCAGTATGACAGTGTCATCCATGCAAGGAGGAGTTCAAAGCAACCAAAATTCACTGAGTCACCCTCAGTCTCTAAATGCAAAACCTGTTGTAGCACAATGCACTCCACCACTGACCATGAATCAATTGCTCAATTCAAAGAGACCATGAGACCCAAGCCCACTAGTAAGTGGGTCACGAAGAGAAACTAATTCAGTTTACTGCTTGTGCAGAGGCATGCCAGGGAGCCTATCTGGCATCTAGACAGTGGATGCTCAAGAAGCATGACTGGAGTGAAGGAATATCTGCACAAGTATGTAAAGGAACCAGGACCCAAGGTAGTATTTGGTGATAACTCATCATGTCCCACTGAAGGTTATGGTTCAGTAAACTACAACGGAATAGTTTTCTCTAGAATAGCTTATGTAAATGGTCTCAAATACAATCTCATCAGTGTCAGTCAGCTATGTGATGCTAAGTATATTGTGCAATTCAATGACAAAAAAGGTACTATTTTCAATGCCAACAAGGAAGTTGTGTTGATTGCTCCTAGGAGAGATGATGTTTATGTCTTAGATATGTCAACTCTCTCTAAAAATGGAACCTGTCTCTTTGCCAAAGCCACTGAAACCATCAACTGGCTGTGGCACAAGAGACTCTCACACTTAAACTTCAAAAACATCAACAACTTGGCAAAACAAAACAAGGTCCTTGGCTTACCATCACTGGTTTTTGCTAAAGATAAACCATGCTCAACCTGTGAAAAAGGCAAACATCAAAGAGCATCCTTCAAAACCAAGCAAAATTTCTCTATCAAAAGCTGCCTTCACCTATTGCATATGGATCTCTTTGGACCAGTCAGTCCTAGATCAATCCAGCATGGGAGGTATACACTTGTCATTTTTGATGAGTTTTCAAGATACACTTGGGTATACTTTCTTTCCAAAAAGAGTCAGGCAGCTGATACAATAATGTCATTCATCAGAAAAATTGAAAACCAGAATGACATTACTGTTAAAAAAATCAGAACTGACAATGGTACTGAGTTCAGAAATCAAGAGCTTGAAAGCTTCTGTGATGAAAAAGGAATTTCTCAAAATTTCTCATCTCCTTATACCCCTGAACAAAATGGGGTTGCTGAAAGGAAAAGCAGAACTCTCATTGAGGCAGCAAGAACCATGTTAAATGGCTCAGCTCTGTTAGATATTAGTTTTCACATACACATCAAACCATAACAACAAGGTGGCGTATAAGTGGAATTATAGAGAGAGAAAGTTAGAGGTTTAGGGAACTTAGTGAGAGAAAGTGAAAGATATTATTATGAGCTCCAACTCTCTACCTTGGAAGGTAGAGAGTATTTATAGTCTTACATAAATCGCCACACAACGGGCTGTGGATCAGGCATACAATGGGTAAAGACCCGTCCGTCCTCTACGGTGTTACTTAACTAAATACAACTTAATCATAAAAGAACTACGACTACGAGCTTTCTAAAGATTACATATACTTGAGGTGACCGACTCTTTAATACCTGGAATTTCTAATTCCTAACAATCTCCCCCTAAGGGAGGTCACCTCAATCATGTACCAAAATTACATTGAATACAAATAGATGTTACATTAAAAATTTGTTCTTGCATTCTTGATGTAGTCCTTTGCTTCTAAGCTCGTAGTCATTGATTCATCACATTGCATGTTTGGTTACTCCAAGTGGAGGTCTTTTACTGATCCACGTGATAATAATATTGAACCAGCTTTTGAGATCATCAGCTATCAAAAATCTCTGTGACATCCTTTGTGGTGTTGGTATTATGTGATGTTGTGACTTTAGGACCGACATGCTCACATTCTGGATCATGAAATCTTCTCATCAGAGTAGCGGAAGCTTTAGTTGATTCATGATATTGGCAGCAGCGTAGCAGAAGCATGGAGTGAAAATATCAGAGTCATTGATGCACTAATCATGATTTCTTTTGAGTTGAATGTGTTAAGTGAGCATGCGGCTATGGATTGACTGCTTCATTCTGATCAGCTGCAAACGTCGGGCGTACCTGCATACAACAGTTAGCAATAAATCGCACGAAAGTGTCTTTGATCACTTTCGTTGAATTGAGGTACACGGCCCATGGTTCCCCGTTGATCAGTACAAGTACTGCCTGTGATCAGGTATAATTTCGAAGAATTTCCTTGACAGGGTTTCGCAGCTGTTCTAGTTGTTCTCAAACCGGAACGTCTCAAAGAAGACAACACGGAGTGAGTGAACCAGCGAATTTTAAGTCCACTGATTGATGAAAAGAGATTTGAAACACAATCGTGTATTGCTCAATAGAAATTGTTTTTGCAATACAACGAAGGTTTTATTGAAAATCAATTATCAATCATAAAAATACCTTTTGATTTGAAAAATGAGTACACGGTCGATGTGCTAAAGAAAAGAGTTGTTAAGTACAACGACCGGTTTTTCAAAGGTATCCGTCAATCCATAACCTGAACCAGGATTGATTCAAGAGATTGAATAGCCCCATTGTTTCTGTTCAGTTGTCACATGGTTGATCTATATAATAGATCTCACATGCCACCTACCAGGAGCTTGTTTGATGATGACTCCAGAAGGCTTTCCATCTTCATTGTGAATATGATAACCCATCACTCAGATTTTCTGGCAATACCACAAGGATAATGCGTAGGACTCAAGATATAATCTCTCTTTCCACATTGTGTGAAACAGAGAGTCTTCATTGAAAGTGTCCTAATGAGATTTATTGATGATCTCGTGGCTCTAGACTCAATTTTGTGCATATTTGGATCCTGTGCCGGAGACTAGGGAGAGGGTCTCCTTCTTCAATATCAACAATCTCTAAGAGAAAGTCGATAGATAATGTCGGTTCCCCGTGAGAATGAAACAAGTCCTTTTAAGAGGAACTTGAGTGGTTTGGAAAGTTGAAGTGCAGTGCGTCACTGGGTCCATGACGTCTTGTCTTCAATACCGATGTTACCATCAGTAGCATATGAATTGAACCCGGTTTCTGCCCTAAGGTTGAATAAATGGAGGGCTATTTGTTTTCACCCTTTTCTCATTCAATTCTTTTTAATTCTTCAACCCCTTCAATGCTTACCGAGACTTCATAGCAAGAACCTTGTTGGGTATGTTCCAGTACTTGCTCTGCCTCAGTCCGCACTCTTCCCATATCTCACTTTTCTCCTTTTATCATCATACTTAAGGACTTCTACACTAACTAGTGGATTGTCCCTGGGTAGATCCCTCCGGTTCTGGCGGATCATGGGAACCAATACCTAACCTTATCATCCTTATATCACCGTACATAAAGTAAAGTTGGTCGGTCTATCTGGTATTGTTCATCTGCCATTGGAACCAATTGAAAACCATTTGAAAGTCAATCCTGATACTTGTGATATATTATCAAAACATTTTGTACCAGAATTGTTTTTGATATTTTTAGAATAAGTGCTCCCCCTCAACATGTGCATCAAATGTTTGAAATCGTTTTGCACAAGGAGGCAAGAGGAAGAAATTAATTCTTTGATTACCATTTTCTAAAAAATATCACCATCACTTCCTTGATCAAATCAAGTAGATAAAGCATTTCCAGGAAGGATGAGGTTTCCATAAATTTGCTCCCCCTCAATATGTGCCTCGAGGTTTGAAAAGAGTTTTGCACATACTAGAGGGAACCTGCACATTGAGATAAATGATCAAGTTTCAAATCATAGGTTTAAGATAGATGCTCCCCCTCAACATGTGCATTGAAAACTTGAAATCGTTTGTCACATGCGGGGAGGACAGCATGTACATCCTTATAAAATCATTTACCGAATTATCAATTTAAATCCAATTTAAATCACACATTCTCCCCCGATCACAATTATCAAATCATTTGAGATTTGTGATCTCTTATAGATTTAAATTGATTTTGAAAGCTTTTAAGGAGAATTGTGACTTGATTATGAAAGCGATTTAACTGATAAGGATCGGATTTTAAGACTTTAAACTCCATTGATAAAACATGCATGTACATCTTTTGAAAACAATTTAATGCCAAATAACTTTTTAATTTAATTGAAATCATTCTCCCCCTCAATCAATGACATAGGTTGTTGATTGAGAGATAGAGATTTTGACAAATAAGTCCTGATGATTATCAAAAATAGAGATCGAGTTATTTTTCAAAGCATTTAGTTTTCAGCAGATAAATGTTCATAGAATCAGAGCATGGAATTTTGAAAACATGATAAAACATGGCTCTGTTCTTTCTTTTAAAACCGGGTTATTTCCTGAAGATGACAATAAACCATTGTTTCTCTTTCCCCCAAAAATAATTTTTGATTTTTTTTTTTATATATAAAAATTCGAACAACATCTAAAGTCCCGTGTCATTCTTTGAATGACAACATCAAGACCGTAGATATTATCGAATCGAGAGAAACATGACAAAATGACAATATTTTTTGAATATTTTTTGAATTTTTCAAATTTTTATGGATTTTGAAAGTTTTATATTTTTCTATTTGATTTTTGAAGGTTTTATAATTTTGTATTTTGTTTTTCGAATAGATATATACAAGAGATAGAAGAAGAAAGACCTTTAATCCTCGTCTTCCTCCTGAAGACGTTTGAGTGTTTCTGGTTGAAGGCTTTTCAAGCCAAGACGTGGAAGAATAAACTCAAAACGTTCTCTTGGAAGAGCTTTGGTGAAGATGTCTGCTAACTGGTATTCAGTCCTCACAAAATAGAGTTCCACCACACCGTTTTCCACTTGCTCCCTGATGAAATGATGTCGAATGTCGATGTGCTTTGCTCTTGAGTGTTGTACGTTGTTGCATGAGAGAGCAATAGCATTTTCATTATCACAGTACAGAGGGATTTGTTGAATACAAAGCCATAGTCAGTTAACTGAGATCTCATCCATAGGATATGAGCACAACAAGATGACATGGCTATGTATTCAGCCTCTGTAGAAGAAATTAGAAGTACTCATTTGCTTCTTTGACGACCAGCTCACAAGCTTATCACCTAAAAACTGAGCACCTCCAGACGTACTTCGACGAGTATCTTGACACCCATGCCCTTGGAGCTTGCTTTAAACCGTAAAGAGCCTTCTTCAAACGATAAACGTGAGTAGGATGCTCTTGATTCACAAATCCTTCAGGTTGGCTGACGTAAACGACTTCTTTAAGATCTCCGTTCAGAAATGCTGTCTTTACATCCATCTGATAGACTACCATGTTCTTACTAGCAGCATTAGCCAGAAAGATTCTGATTGCCTCGATTCGAGCAACTGGAGCAAAAGATTCTTCAAAGTCAATACCCTCCTCTTGACGGTATCCTTTAGCAACTAATCGAGCCTTGTTCTTCAACACATCACCATGCTCATCAAGTTTCACTTTGAAGATCCATTTAAGAGCAATAATCATAGCACAGTCTGGAGTAGGTAGTAATTCCCATACATCAAGTCGATCAAACTCATGAATTTCATCTTGCATGGCATTGAACCAGCTATCTTCATTCATGGCGGTTTTAACATCTTTTGGTTCGATCTTAGATAGTACGGAGTTGAAGAAGCACCATAAGGCATCGGTTGCAAGTTGTTTCCATGTGGATACTGGACGAGAGAGGTTTCCAATGATGTTGTCCAATGGATGATCATGAGTCCATTTTCTGAGGTGTTCATGTGGTTGTGGTTGAGGGACTGAAGTAGCAGAGTCGATGTCTCCTGAAGAAGATGGTTCTGATGAAGATTCAGGAGCAAATATGTTTTCAAATGGAGCATCTTCAGGAGTAGCAAAGGGATTAACTTCATCATTGATGCCAGACACAGTTCCATGATGTACAATCGAAGATTGATGATTTGTTGATGAGACTGAGTGATCAGCAGCAGGCGCTTCTTGACTTAGTGAGATTGAGACTGAAGGGTTGACTTCATTCATAGGGATAGGAGTAGCCTCTGTTGATGGATTTGACATTTCATCAGCATTTGTTTCATAATGTTCATCAAACATTGGATCGAACAATTTCCTTAAATCATCTTCTGATGGAGGTACATATGGAGCTGTTGGAGAGGGATTTGGTACACGGGATGAACCAATGGGACTGTTTTGAAGTGAGGGTCCAGAACTGGATTGTCCAGGAGCCATAGGACCACTGCGATAGAAACTCTCTCTGACTATCTTTATCAACCCATATTTGGACAATTTGAAGTGACCACTGATGAAGAAAACCTGATATACCAAACTTGAAACTGAAGAAGAATTCCCTGCATTTGCATCTTAAGCTTGCACTAATGTTGGAAGAACAGTGTCGAGAATTTATGCTTCAAGCAAATCTCTAAGTACTCAATACTCAACCAAAGTATGAGACTTTAACACCTCTTGCGGTTTTCCACAACGACATATTCGTGTGTCACTGAGTAAAACTACGTAGCTCCTTAAAGTGATAGTTAACCAGATCTCCCGACAGCTGGTAACTAGATAAACCAAGTCTTCAACTTAAAATTCTTAGACCCAAGCAAGTTATCAAATAAGAACACGCCTTTGAAATTTAACTTCAATCTCAAATAAGTGATAATTGATTAACTCCGAAGTAATCAGCTTTTGTCAAATGCCCAACATGTGAATAAACGTACAACCGGATGTACGTCGATCCACTGAATGAACCGGAACAAATGATTTCTCGACATTAATGCATTCTTCCTAAAGGTATACATGTAGAGACTGATCTGGAAGATTCACCACAAATGTCTTCGAGCGAATGAGGTAGTCATTTTCCTTAATGTTCATGTGGTTGATTTATAGCGAGCACAATGAGAGGAACAATAATCCGTAAAGATTTGGCAAAGGAATACCAAAGATAGGATCATTATCCATGAACAACAATCCGTGAAGATTTGGCACAGGAATACCAAAGAGCGGATCATTATTCAATAGTGCAACTTACAATATCATGATAGTCATTATAAACGCCTTGTGAAATAACTGGAGATAAGGTTTCTTGAGAATTCCAAGAAGTACTTCTTAGATGGTGAACCAGTTGAGTCAATAGAAACCGGAGCATGAGCTTCAGAAGCTGGATGATCAACATTCGTCGTAGGTTGAAAGTACACATCAAACATATCTTTGAAAAACAATGAATCCCAAACATTGATTCCCATTTATCCTTAGTAAGTGAAGCATTAGGCGTTGGAGGAGAGTCATCAAAAATCAAAACACTGAATCCCAGTTATCCTTAGTATATTCATTCTTCATCAAAAAGAATATACACTCATCATCATCAAAAATTAAGTCGTATAACCATTATTCAAACATCCATCATCATGTAGTATATTCACTCTTCTCCCCCTCAAAAGTTGCATCTGAAGTTGCCATTTTTGATTTAATAAGTGAATAAGAGTATACACCAATGAACGTAGATCCACTTGATGACTGAATGAGCGTGGAAAAACATGAAGCTTGTTGATGAAGAATGTAGATGAGTATGGCCATTCATGAGAGAATTTCTCATTAGCTGAAGATAAAGCGCACAGAAGAGCGTACACTTTTCTTTTCTATGAGGAACGGGGCCTGAAGTGTTATCTGCAGACGCCATTATGATGAAGTACGAGGCCTGAACTGAAGTGAACAGACGTCATTGTTAAGAGCCCAGTCAAATGTTTAGAGCCGCCCGAATCCAAATACCAAGGGACGATTTGTACGACCTGCTTTGGACAACAGACGAAGACAGAGAATTGGAAACATTGGATCCCCACGTGCTGATGGGTTCCTTTTGGTTAGCACAAACAGTCTTTGAATCAGCAGAAACCCTAGATGCAATGGCATTGTCCCTAGGAGCTGAACTAGTAGAAGCATCAGACTTAGTCAAATGACATTTTGTGCTTAAAGGGATTATTCTACCAGTTGGCTTCCAAACCTTAACAGGCACTATTCTCGGCATAGTGGATCTAGTTAAAGAGCAAGGTTTGCCATTCGTGAACATTCGACCTGTTGGCTTCCACTGAAATCCTACATTGGTAAAAACCTTCCCTGTAGGTTTCCAGGATTGCTTAATCTGTTTTGCTTTCCAAACTTTCTTAACTGGGGTATGATTCTTAGATCTCAGAAATAACACATCACATTTATCATGATTACCAGAAAATAAACATTTTTTATATGTTTTGCAGACAGCATAAGACCTCGAATTAATTTCAGTAAGCTTAGAGCTAATACTAGAACTTACACGATTCTTTTTGTTCAAATCAAACTTCTTGTCCCTATGGTGTTCTTTTACTTCCATATCATGATCACTTTTAGTTTGCGTAATCCTATCCTTCTTTGCATTGCTTCTAGGTTTTGACCCGCTAACTTTAGTGTCAATCTTAACATCTGTAGAAGTAACGATGGGAACATTACATGGCTTCACTACTTTCTGCATTCCTGGTCTAGAAGTGCTGGGATCTGAAATTCTAGGAGGCACATCAAAGGTTGCTTGCTTGAATTTCGACATGGAACAAGGCATATCAAGGGTCACATGCTTGGCTTTAGGCATAGAACAAGGCACAACTATTCTATCTCGCCTATTGTTAGATTTCGGACTTGTGACAATTACATACTCTAAGAGTTCCTGAGATCGTTTGGCATCCATGCAGGCATAGGCAATAGTACTATCAAAAGGTTTTTCTAATCTTTCATCTTCAACAATCTCACGGAGACCCTTCAAACTTTCCTTAAGGTATGAGAGATATGCTTTATGTGCAAGTTCATTATTCCTAATGGGAGGAGGAATATATAACATATCGATAGCATATTTATCACAATCAGAAACCTTAGGAACAGAGTATTTGCAATTGGGGATTGGCAACTTTCCTTTCACCTCACGCTTCAGATTCTCAATATTGTTAAGTAAAGAAGTTATCTTTTCAATTTGTTTATCATGATTAACTTTAAATGAATCACATAACTCTTTGTTTTGATCATTAACCTTTGAAATTTCAGCTTTAAAACAATCATTTTCCTTTTGCAAGTTATCAATTATGTTTTGAAGTTGGAAATTCTGAGAATCTAAAGGTGGAGGCATATGGGAACCAGTCACATCCTTCTTTTCACCTTTCAGTTGTGAAATTTGGGCTTTCAATCTTTTGATCGTGTGGTAATGAGCTCGAATTTGTTCATCACGTTTGCTAATTTCAAAAACTGCATCAAACTCAGGAGCATCAGAGGATGTCTATTTGAGGTTTTAACATTTTCTTTGAGATGTTGATGTTTTAATTGCAAAGCAAGATGTTCAACTTCTAATTTAGAATAATGTTTGACCAAGTTATCATGATCATCCTGTTCTATTTTCTCATGCAATTTTGAATTTGTTGTTTCAAGCTCAATGACACGATCATGGGAGACTTTCAGAGCAACAGATAATTCATGAAATTGAGAAGCATTAATGGAACAATTTGTAGCAGTGAAAAACACATCTTGAGCAATACATTCAGAAATCAGATTCTCATTCAGTGTATGCAAGTTCTTCCTCTCAATCTCATTATATTTTAATTCTCTCTCATAATCACTAACCTCAACAATCATTGCATCAAATTCCTTTTCCATTTCTTTAATGTCTGAATTCATTCCTTTTTTAAGACTCTCAAAATGATCTTTTAGTTGTTTAAAGAAAGGCATGACTTCAGTTAAATAACATTCTTTAGTTTGCTCAAAACCCCTTTCTCCTTCAGTAATACCAGTGGGTGTGATTCTTTTCTTGCAAGTTTTCTCAAAATCAACAAATAGTTGAAAGATAACATATTGACTAATTAAGGTCTTGCTTTTAGTGGCAATTGTTCTAGGAACAAGATGCATTGGTGTATTTGGAGGATACACAGTCGCTCTAGGCATTTTCCTAAGGGGAGGGTTCGTTACAACAAGATTCTCTGCTTTTTGCTTATCTAAATCCTTTTTCCAGAACACTTGTTCAGGGGTTAATAGAGTCTGAGGCTTAAACTTGTTCAAGGAGATCCAATTTTCTTTAGTGTAATTATGGGGTTTAATCGTTATGTTATTCTTTTTACACTCAGGATCTTCTAACTTCTTATTCATTTTCTCCCTAGTGACTTCATCAGATTTCTTATCTTCCTCAGTGCACTCAACGCAACTAGGTTTCTGCCTAGGCTTAAGGATTTCATTACCATCATAAAGCACCTTATGAGCATTTCTAGCCTTTTTAATTACCTATGGATTTGGTTCCTCAACAAGGGGAATGCTATGCTTATCGCTTAAGACTCGATGCTTAGTGATCATGTGAGCAGTTTGAATGGTATTCCCTTGTACGTACAACTTATTTTCAAGCTTGTTTTTCAAAGTTTTTAGATTGGAAAAATCATTCAAAAGTTTTGATTCCTTAGCCTTGAATTCTTGCTTAAGCATTTTAACATTTTCTTGAAGTTCGTGTTTTTGCTTAGCAGTTTTGGAAAGCTTTTCTTGTAAGGAGTTTAACTCTTGTTTTAATACTTCTTCTCTAAAATTACTTTTTCTAATAACTGTACGCATTTGGATATCCATCTCCTGCTCACGAGTGGTAAGTTCAAACTTAGCACGCTGTTCGTATATGGCAACTTGATCCTTATAGGTATTGAGTTCAGTGGTCAAGGAATCATCAGGCACAAATGCAGTGTACTCATGCAATTCATAATCATCACTTTGAGAAGAAGATGCATACCTAGGTACTGCAGAAACTTTCATGCAACTTTCCTTTGCATTAACGTGCATAGGTTGTGGCCGGTGCATCTCTATCTTGGGTACATCCGAAGCTTCCATGGAGCGTTCCTTTGCATTAGCTTGCACGGGTTGTGACTGGTGCACCTCTCTCTCTTGTGAACATGAGCATGAAGATTCTATTTTAGCATTGTCCGACTCATCATTATTCGTTTTCTCTAACATTCTGCATTCAGCAACACCCGATTCTTCCATAGATACATTACCCAACTTATCACAACAATCTCTCAACTGCACCTGACACTCATTCACTTTTTCATCCTTTTGTGCAGTTTCCTCAATGTACTTTTTCACATTATCCATGAGTTGGATAAATGTCTCAATGAATTCCTGAATTTCCATTCCAGTATGTTTTTTGAAGGAAATTCCAGTCAAGTGTTGATCGTAATCTGCTGAATATTCCCCACTGATGAATGGCTGAAATTGTTTGTAGATTACTTGAAGAGCTGCACTGGAACCATCTTTTTGAACTTCTTCATTGGTAAGTTGCAGCTTTAAATGCTCTAAGTTCAACAACAAGCTTCTTGTCAATGTAGGTAAGTCCTGGCGGAAAAGAGCACTACATGTTCGATCCCCAACTATGGATAACAACTGTATGAGGTGCAGATGAAGTAGTTGATAGGGCTCAATGCTGCATTCCATTTGCATGGCATTCTGTAGCAGGTGCAATTCATTCTCATTGTACTCAGAACATGAAGATCTCACATCCTCGTTGTTTAATTCAAACATCTTTAATCGTTCAGTGTAGCATCCTTTATCATTATTATCCACAACATCATACAATTTAAGCACTTCTGAAATCACTGGGTCAGTAGAGTAAGACATGATGTGGTAGAATGCACGGGATTTTACAAGTCTATGATTTAAACCGAGAAATAGAATCTTTCGCGGGATTTTACTAAAATCAAGACTAAACCGTTAAGCAATGACCAATGGAATGTGTTAAGACGACTGATGGATCGACACAATGATAGACAATTGTGTGTTAGGTCTTATGATTGTTTGTGGGATAAGCAGAGATGTTGTTTGGTTGTGATTTGGGTTGGTTGTTGCACGGTTTTATGGAGAAATTTAGGTCTAAAAACTTAAAAGCTCAATAACTTCCTTTCAGAGAGGATTTGGGCCTCGAAAAATTCGTTTCACGACATCGTGGTGAAACCTCACAATATTCAGGCTGTTCCGGTCGTTTTGGCAGGTATTTCGCTGAAAACGGAGTTACGGATCAAAAGTTATGGCCGTTTGAAGTTTTGACGTAAAAAGTCAACTTTGGTCAAACCTCTTCTTCGTAAAAATCAACCAAGTCGCTAAACCCCTTGAACCAAGTCGCTAAGTACCAAGTCGCTAAGTACTAATTCACTAAAGCTCCAAGTTGCTATATAACAACTCGCTACAATCCAAGTCGCTAACAAAATTTTGGCAGCAATTCGCTAAAGATTCAAGTCGCTAAATAGCAACTCGCTACTGACCAAGTCGCTAACACCAAGTCACTACCCGTAGTGGAGAGTCCACTACTTGTACTGTAAGTCGCTAGGCTTAAGTCGCTAGCTCCAAAAACTGCAACTCGCTACAAAATTGTAAAGCAAGTCGCTACTAAGAAACAAATCCGTAGGTCAAGTCGCTAGCAAGAAAAACACCATAAACATCACTTTTCAATCCAAAAACAACCCAACCAAGATGATTCAAGCTTACCAAATGAAAACCTAAACACTTGTGATGATTCTAAACATAAAAGTACTAACAAAATCCAAGCTTTAACACAAGAAATCAACCAAATGATGCACAAACCACTAAACTTTTTCAAACTCAAAAACCACCTAAAAACCACTAGAAATCCAAAGATGTGCAAGATATGATCTAACCATGGCTCTGATACCAATTGTTAGATATTAGTCTTCACATACACATCAAACCATAACAACAAGGTGGCGAATAAGTGGAATTCTAGAGAGAGAAAGTTAGAGGTTTAGGGAACTTAGTGAGAGAAAGTGAAAGATATTATTATGAGCTCCAACTCTCTACCTTGTAAGGTAGAGAGTATTTATAGTCTTACATAAATCGCCACACAACGGGCTGTGGATCAGGCATACAGTGGGTAAAGACCCGTCCGTCCTCCACGGTGTTACTTAACTAAATACAACTTAATCATAAAAGAACTACGACTACGACCTTTCTAAAGATTACATATACTTGAGGTGACCGACTCTTTAATACCGGGAATTTCTAATTCCTAACAAGCTCTCTCAACGCATTTCTGGACTAAAGCAGTCAAAACTGACTGTTACACTCAAAACAGGTCAATCATTGTCAAAAGACATAATAAAACCCCTTATGAGACCTTCAAAGGTAGACTTCCTGACATCAGCTACTTTCATGTGTTTGGGTGTCCTGTGTTTATTCATAACCACAAGGATCACCTAGGCAAATTTGATGCAAAAGCTGATGATGGATATTTCTTAGGCTACTCACTGATCTCCAAAGCCTTCAGGGTGTTTAACACCAGAAGACAATAAGTTGAGGAAACCTTTCATGTCACCTTTGATGAAAGTTCTGAAAGCATCAGGTTCACAAATACCTCAGTGGAGGAAATAGGAATTGATGACTCATCAAGATATCCTCCTGATGAGTTCAATACTGAAATCAATTCCTCATATCAAGCTGATGCTGACATCTCATATTATGTCTTACCTCACAACCTACCCCAACCAACTATCAGCGAGTTCATTGATAATCAGTCAGTCCCTGCTAGGATAGGAAACACTGATCCAAATGATCAGGAACCTGTAACTCAACCTGAACAAGACATCTCTACAGATGATCTAAATGATTTCGTGGCTCTTGCACCTGAACTCACATCTGAACTCCCAGTGACATCTTCAAGCTCAGATCCCAGACCACAAAGTAAGTGGACAAGATCTCAGGACATTGAGCTTGTAACACATCATTGGTGAACCCACTGAGGGCATGCTCACTAAAAGCATGGCTGCTAATTTAACTGCAGCTTCGGCCAATGAATGTCTATATGCTGATTACCTATCAGATATAGAACCCAAAAGTGTCACTGAGGCTCTAAAACACCCAAGCTGGGTTCAGGCTATGCAAGAAGAACTGCAAGAGTTTGATAAAAACAAGGTCATGACCTTGATCAAATGTCTTCAAGATGTAGTAGTCATAGGAATGAAGTGGGTTTTCAGAAACAAAACTGATGAAAACGGAACTGTCATTAAAAACAAAGCCAGACTTGTATCCAAAGGTTACAGTCAACAAGAAGGCATTGACTATGATGAGACATTTGCTCCTGTTGCAAGAATGGAAGCCATCAGGATCTTCCTTGCATATGCAACATACATGAACTTCAGGGTCTACCAAATGGATGTTAAAAGTGCATTCTTAAATGGTGATCTCAAGGAAGATGTGTATGTTCAGAAACCTCCAGGCTTTGAGAGTAGTGAATTCCCTGACTATGTCTGCAAGCTTGACAAAGCTCTTTATGGACTTAAACAAGCTCCCAGGGCATGGTATGAAACTCTCTCAGCCTTCTTGATACAAAACAAGTTTGTCAGAGGAAAGATAGACAACACATTTTTTGTCTATAGAACTCAACAGGATGTGATACTAGTCCAAGTGTATGTTGATGACATCATCTTTGGCTCAACAAACTATAAACTTTGCAAACAGTTTGAAAAACTGATGACAAAGAAGTTTGAAATGAGCATGATGGGGGAACTCACATACTTTCTTGGACTACAAATCAGGGAAACTGAGAAAGGAATATCCATCAGTCAAGAGAAATACACCAGAAATCTCTTGAAGAAATATGAGATATCTGACTGTGCCTCAGTGAAGACTCCAATGGTCCCACCTAACAACCTTGAACCTGATCTCACTTGCAAATCAGTCAATCAAACTCATTTCAGAGGGATTGTAGGCTCAATGATGTATCTAACTGATTCTAGACCAGACATCCAATTCTCAGTCTGTCTAATAGCAAGATATCAGTCCAATCCTAAAGAATCCCATCTCACTGCAGCTAAGAGAATTCTCAGATACCTGAAGGGAACCCCAAATCTTGGACTCTATTATCCAAAATGCTCAGGGTTTGATCTCAAGGGTTACTCTGATTCTGATTATGCTGGCTGCAACATGGACATAAAAAGTACCTCAGGGTCCTGTCAATTTCTTGGAGGAAAACTGGTTTGTTGGAGTGCTAAAAAGCAACAATCAATGGCTATGTCCTCAACTGAAGCTGAATATGTAGCTGCAGCAGGATGTTGTGCCAATGTATTATGGATGAAAAGTCAACTCAGTGACTATGACATCCATTACAAAATGGTGCCCATCTTCTGTGATAACACCAATGCTATTGCAATCTCCAACAACCCTGTCCTCCACCAAAGAACCAAACACATTGATATCAGATATCACTTCATCAGGGATCACATAATGAAAGGAGACATAGAACTTCATTTCATCCCTACTGAATATCAACTGGCTGATATCTTCACCAAACCCTTGGATGAACCTACCTTCAGGAGACTGAAAGCTGAATTGGGAATGCTTGACATTGAAAGTCAGGTATCTGAAAACCAATCTCAGTAAGTTCTCTGAAATGGTTCATCCTCCCTGAACACCCAAAATAAACCTCTCACTGAATGAGTAAGACTCATTCAGGGTCCCTGACATTTGACAAAGAGCATTGAATGAGTAACTAAATGATCCAAGTATCAATTACTTAAATGTCCTAGGTTGGTAACTATGTTAATTTAATATAGGAATATATGTCTCTTTGTCTTACTGTCATCCCACTTGGCATTTAATGCCTCCTCTCACACAAAAAAATATCAAATTGATATTTTATCTCTGCAAAAGTGCACTTTTACTGTGCACTGCAACTGTTCCCTTGAAAAAGGGGATTTTA
The DNA here is from genome assembly GCA_019973895.1 of Chrysanthemum seticuspe. Lineage (NCBI taxonomy): Eukaryota > Viridiplantae > Streptophyta > Magnoliopsida > Asterales > Asteraceae > Chrysanthemum > Chrysanthemum seticuspe. The sequence continues at coordinate 277,252,822 of BPTQ01000007.1, forward strand.
CTACGGGTAATGGAGTGGTAGCATTAAATGTGGAAATTCAAATGTTTTTCAAAAACCGACTCTTAATATTCCCATTTATGCACAAATCACCCTTCTCACCACTCTATAAATACCCTCTTCCAAAACAAACAAACACACACAAATTATTTTCTGCAACAAAACTCTGTCAAAATCATTTCTAAAACCCAGAAATATTTGTGTGTTCTCAAAAACTCTTCAAACCTCTTTTGGAAAACCCTTCTTGTAAACATTTACAAAATTTTTTCATCACAAAACTTGAGAGATCTAAAAACCTTGATTGTGCTAGTCAAAAGAAATCATTTTCAAAAAAAAAAACTAAAATCTTTAATGGAAATGGCTAGAACACAATCTCTTCAGTTTGCTTCTCAGTAGGTAGGGGATCTTACAAATGTTGAATTTAAAACTAATAATGTCATAGGCAATTTTGAATACCCTAAAACTGTCCCAGCCTACAAAGACATTATGAAATTTTTGTTTAACTGCCCACTGAAAACGGCCTTTGTTCAGTGTCCCTCCATTGTTTACCAAAATCTCCTGCGGGAGTTTTGGGCAACAGCCAAGGCCTTTGACCCGACACCCTCTACTGATGAGGACAACCTTAGTCCTCTCAGGGAATATCTCATCAGATTCAGTCTTCACGGGGGGCAACAACAATTCACCCTGGATTATAAAACGTTTTGCGCTTCAACAGGGTTGGATTATAACAAAGGAGTTTATGTCGCCCATCCTGAACCCTCCACAGTGAAGGATGGGTTAAAACAAATCATTTTAGATCCAACTTTTTTGGACAAGACCCCAGTCACCAAAAGCTCATTTCCCGTGGCTTGGAGGATCCTATTCACTTGTGTGATTTGGGTCCTCGGCGGGAACCACTCATCCACTGAACAAGTTAACTCTATTAAGTTGATTATGGCATACTGCTTGATGAATGGGGCCACTGTCGACATAGGGGAGATCATTTACAGTGATCTCGTAACCAAGCTACAGAGCAAAACTAGGACGAAAAATGTTTCGTATCCTAGGTTTGTCTCTTGCTCTTTGCAAGTGTTACTGGGTTCAAATTATCCTCAGGAAGAAAATTTTGGTGCTTTACCAGGCATCCTGAGCCAATCAATTTTTCAAAAAGACCCATCCCTTGTCACTCCTATTGAATTGACGGCCCATATGGTTGCTGTAAACAACCAGAAGGAATCAGTGTCTCCAAACCCTGCTCCTAAAAAGAGAAAGGGGAAGTCTTAGACTGGGACTAAGACTAAACCCAAGTCTCAGGGCCCCGAGGCTTCAGGAACACAACCTAAAAGGCACAAAAGGCCCGAGACTAAATAGACACCCACTGATGACCAGGCAACATCAACCCCCGTGACAACGAAGGACACTGATACATCACAGTAAGTGCCCTTGGTCACAACCACTACTCCCCAAGATCCAGAGGGAAACAAACAACCCGTTGGTAGGGGAGTGCCTTCCACAACGCCTGATGATCACATTAGCCAATCAAAGCTTTTGTCAGAGGGCACACTGATCGATCCCAAAGACTCAGAGGGGATCAAACAACCCGCTGTAGGGATACAACTATCGTTGACTCCGTCAAAGGCACTGGGAAACACCCACCAGTGTCTTAGGGGTCACTGGGGGACAAAGACTAGGAGGGAAAGAAACAACCCGCCAATACGGAACCTAAAACCAATCCTGACTTCGGAGAAGGCACTGGAAAACTCCCACCAGTGTCTGAGGGGTCAACGGGGGACAAAGACTCAGGGGAAAATATACCACCCGCTGATATGGAACCCATCACCAACCCCTTGCTAACCATTGCTGATGTCACTGGTATACTATTCTCAGAAGATGAGCTTGCTGAAACTGAAGATGAAATCTTATCAGCTGGGGAAGAAGTGGACGCTGAGGTTCAATCTGAACAAGAGCCTCAGCCTGATCCAAAGGAGCATACTGAGTCACCATTTCAACCAGAAGATAATGACTCGGACTCCTCATCATCCAGCTCTGGAGAATTTAACCATTTTGATAACATTCTTCCAGTCACTGAAAGACAGCTGGTTCAGTGGATAACTGGAGCCTCCCGGAAGCTGTATACTGGGGTTACTGAAAAATTTTGGGATCAACACACTAAAGCCGCTGCCAGCTACGCTGATCTTAGATCCGATGTGCTCACCTTCAATGAAAATGTTCATGAGCACAGAGATCTTATGTACCAACATCTTCTTAGACTGGATGAAAACCTGGTTAAGTTTCTCAAGCATCTTCAAACGTGTGGGGTTAAAATTGATGAAATAAGGGATGCTGTCAAAGAAGACCCAACACTAAATGCCAAAGTGCTGGAGGCCACTGAGGTGTATGTGAAAAATTCATCTTGAATCACTGAACTAATAGAGATGCTCCAGTCTGCAAATGTTCAGGGTCTCCAAACCTCAGTTCAGTCTCTTCAGACCACAGTGGACTCATTGAACACTCAGGTAGCTGCTTTGGCTCAGGCCTCGTCTTCTATGGCCTGGAATCTTGGTCCCAGAGTGACTGCATTGGAGATATCTCAGGCTAACTTGGACGCAAAGGTCACTGGTATTCAGGCAGATACTTCAGAGGTTAAGGCCATGATCACTGAAATTTATCAGGCTTTCAAGGGTCAAGCAGCTCAGTCCCCCTCAGTACCAACACCAACTCTTGCCCTCATTGAAGCTCCGGCAATAGTTGAGGGGGAGAATACTGCTGAAGAAACTCCTCTTCACACTGAGGGGGAGCAAACACCACCAGTCTCTGCAACTCCAACATCATCATCTGCACCAGTCTCAGCAATACCCATCTCATCTCTACCACCACAAACATCATCAACAACAACACTAACAGTGATTACACCAATAACAACAACACCACCACCCTTGGTTGCATCATCTTCCTCAGGCCAGGACAAAGGAAAAAGCATAATGACAACACCTGAGCCTGAGAAGATTCCCTTTAAGATCGGCAACACCATGTACCTGCTCACACCACAACAGCTAAGTGCTCACGTTGCTAAGGAGGAAAGAAAAAAGAAACTCGCTGAAGAAGAAAGAAAGACCAGAGAAGCACTGGTACAAGCAGTTGCCGAAGAAGCTGAGAATGTGGGAATTGATCCAAAGAAGCTTCAAAAGGGTCAGGCAGGACAAAAGTTTAAGGATGCTCAGGCAGCTAAGATGGCAGAAATGAAAAAAACAGTTGGAAGAAAAGAACAAAAGATCTGCTGCCATCAGGAAAGAAAGGATTGACGACTACAACTGGTCAATGACAAGCAGAAGGCTGCCTGAGAAGATCACTGATGTTAAAATCATTCCTAGGTCCAAACCACTGGCTATGAATGTCTACAGGGGGGATGATAAAAGACACTTCAAGGTTCATGATCCCCTAAAATTCACTGACTTTAGGATTAGTGAACTCTATGAACTCAGTCCAATAATTGAAAAGAAGCAGAACAAGGTGGTTAAGGAGCTGATGAAGATGCTCAGCAAAAGATATGAAAGGCTGAGAGATGCACCAGCCCAACTTAGAATTCAGCCTGCCTTAACTGCACCTCAAGGATCTCAACCACAAGCATCCACTGGCAAAAGGAAGAGAGTTGAGTTCCAGCCTGAAATTAAAGTGCCTGGTCTCGAATGCAACAGGGAACTACCAGAAGGTGTTAAGTTTGTGAACTGTCTAGTGATTGAGAAGCCTGAAAGAGGGCTATTCCACATTGATGTCTATGGAAACCCTGCATTTCAAAGATGGAGTGATATTGATCAGGCTGGTGTAGCTGCAATGCTGAGCTACATACCAGTGGCCCCTCAGATCCAAACCCCAGCAAACATCAGGTTCTGCCAAGACCTGAATGCCAAGATAAGAGACCATCCTGACAAAGAAACACTCATCACCAAGAAATTCAAGCTTGAAGCATTGGGAATCCATCTGGACTGACATCATTTTGCTTTATCCTTTGTACTAGTGATAGGAACTATGTAATCTGATCAATAAAAGATGTATGTTTTGTTAATTTACTTAGTGTTCCTTATTGTATTCATTAGTACATTCAGTGTAAGAAGAAGCCATTTGCTCACTTACACTGATCAAACACTTAGGCTATTTGTATATCCAAATAGGGGGAGACTGTTGGGTTCAGTAAATACCCAAACCCCCTAATCTAGGATTTGAATAGAAAATAACCTAAGTGTTTAATCCGTTAAACACTATCAGGTCACTGAATGCATAGTCTCTCAGTGAGCCATCTTCAGGATACTCAGTATGAGGCGAAGAAGAAGCCTCTCCACTCAGTAAGGCGGAACTTAATGGGTGAAGACTAAGTCAAGAAGAAGATGGTGGATTCAGTGAGTGATGACAATAACTCACTGAATCCCTAAGACTCCTCTCCAACTGTTAACACTGAAGACAAACTGAAGGAAGATACTGAAGGCTTTGAAGACTGAAGAATGAGCGGGACTAGGCGGGAAAAGTTTACCCAGATAAAACTAAGTCCCCAAATGTTTACCCAGATAAAACTAAGTCCCTATCTACTAAAGCCATATCTTCCCATTTATAGTAAGCGGCGATACTAAAGGATTCTCTAAGGAAAGAAGCCTCGCCGCCTGACTATAAATAGCAAGGTGAACAACAACCGAATATATCAATATTCGTGTTTGCTGTGATCTATGTTTTTGTCTTCTAGGTTAAAGTAAAATCTATACTTGTATAAATAGCATAAGAGAGTGAGTGTAAAGTTTAAGCTTGTGAATTGTAAAAACACACACACACACAAGCAATCTTTTCACTCCTCCAAATACAACTTTATCCTTGAAATAGCTCAGTGGGTTCTAAGAGTTGTGCTCAGACTTAGCCTGAGCTTAGAAAGGAGTCACCAACCTTTGTCATTTCAATCCCAAGTACTATTCCGCAAGTACTTGCGTAATGTATTCTTTTGATTCATTTCTAATAAGAATATAAACGTTGAAAATTTATAAGTGTGTTTTACTTACGTTAATTTCAGTCATTATTCACTATTAGTTTGTTTTATTTACTTAAACTGTTTTATATGATAGTGAATAGGGAACAACACTAATTTAATTGTATATTAATATCTATATTAAACCAAATTTAAAACGTTGCCGTTTTTTACGCTAAATTGTCGTTTTGATGATAAACATTGTCGTTTTAATGATCCCGGTTGTAGGCTCCTTTGGCCCAACCTGTGAACATGATCCGGGTGGATATGGCCCAATCCATGGATAATTTGATAAGATGCAGAAGAAGCTAGAAGAATCGATATTTTATCAACACAGATTCAAGTGGCGGTTATCTCCTGAAGCTTCTTTCACTGCACAAAACACGGGTTGGATGCAGCCAACCACCAACCGGAACCATTATCAGAGATACCCCTACTAACGAGTCAGAGATGAATAACTAGGAATAGGATATGCTGTCAGGAAGGGAGCCTAGGTACTTTTTTTTTTTTTTTTTTTTTTTTTTTTTTTTTTTTTTTTTTTTTTTTTTTTTAAGATTTGGTTGAAAACGTATGTTAATTGATAGGTTTTTGGTTTTTTTCTTTGTGATATCTACCGACAAATAAATCGAATGGTGATTCACACCAGATACTCAACAATGGGGTGCTGACAATCTTCTACTTCCACAGTTGAGACTTCTACTTCCACAGTTGGAGTAATAATCATATGTTACAATGTAAGTTTATCAATCTTAATTAAATTATTGATTTACTTTATATGGATTTGGGTTTTTATATGCTTATTGTAAATTATTAGTATATTGATTTTACTTTTAGGGTTTAAGTTGGGGAAATTTAGGGATTACTGAATTGGGTTAGTTTTAAATGTAAAGTGGTATAAAAAATACTCTGAATTTTTAGTTTTTCTTTTTAGTACTGTTATGATCACGCTTTAATGATGGTTTTTAGTTTTCTGTTATTAGAAATACAACAATGGAGCTTGCTCCTATACAAAACTTGCGGCTATGGCCGACTTTCTAAATGATGTAGACAAGTGCATAGAGTTTTATTCAACAATCTCAAAAGGATACACTAGAAAAAGGTGAAATTTAATTTGGTTTTGTTATGTTTTCATTATGATTTATTTCTTCTTAATTGTACATGGTTGGTGACGTGACGGCATGAGTACTAGCAGCAGAAGAAAATACAAAAGCTAAAAAATGATAGCCCATCAAGATGTAATAAAGATTAAAAAGCATATACATCTATTAGTGGAAGGTACACGTGTATATGCTCTTTAATCTTTATTGTTTATTTTGGTTCTAATTAAATGAAGATTAAGGTTTCATTGTGTTTGTGTTTTCATAAATTGCTTCTTTTTAAAGTGAATAGGATTTTATGTTATGTGTTTCATTTTTTGGAGTCAGTAGAATTTGTTGGGGTACTCATTTGCAGTGGCGGAGATAGAAAAAATTTTGTGGGAGGGCCGAAACAAAATTTTTTCCGGAAAAACATTAGATGGGAGGGCCGAGATGAAACAATTTTTTTTTAAACACATGAAATCGCGAAAAAATAAACTAACGGACTTAGGCCTAGGGGGCCGGGACCCTTCCTGGTCCTCACTAAGCTCCGCCCTTGCTCATTTGGATTTCGCCTTTTTTTGTCCTTATGATTCTTTAAAAAATGATGATATAGGTTTTCGATTCGTGTTTTTGGAGATGGATTTTATTTCTTTTTTGGTTATATAAAAGTATGATGATTTATTTATTTATTTATTTATTTGATTTTGGGTTTCTGTTCATAGGTTATGAGCTTCAATTGGAGTATCTGCAACAATGGTTGGCAGTTAAAAAAAAGGAAATGGTCAATTCCCTGGGATTGAGGTAATGAAATGGCATTTCTTTGACATTAATTCAGTTTGCAGGGGTTTTGAGAGGAATAACATCATGGTTGTGATTAGGTGCAGGGTGGTTGTGACGACGTGCAGGGTCTTGCCTTAGCCTATGACAACGTATTCAACAATTTCTTCAAGAAAGCTGTCTGCTTTGATTAAAAAGGTATGAGTTAATTACATAACTAGTCCTTAAGTTTTACCGGATCTTGCAGAGAATGTCCCTGTGTTTTTTTTTGAAGGGTCATGTCCTTGTGGTTTTGACAAATTACGGGTTTGGTCATTTGACCAATAATTCTGTTAGTTAACCGTTAACTTGAACGATATTTTTGACTTTTCACATGTTTTGGCAAACCACAAGGACGATTTATGTAACTAACACAAAAAAAAAAAAAAAAAAAAAAAAAAACTTTAAAACAAAACATTAATTTTTTTTTATTATACTTAAATTGCTTATATATAATGCAAGGGCCTAAGAAAAATATTTTTTTTTTAATTATTATACTTAAATTTTGAGCTTATGTACAACACGAGGGCTTCAATTTTTTTTTATTAACACTTAAAAAAAAGTTTATTATACTTAAATTTTTGGCTTAAAAATTTAAGTATAATAAACTTTTTAAAAAATGAAAAATAAAAAAATTGGGCCCTTACAACGTGAAGGCTTAAATTTTTTTTTGGCTAATGTACAACGTGAAGGTTAAATTTTTTTATTAATACTTAAAAAAAAATTAACCTTCACGTTGTACATTAGCCAAAAAAAAATTTAAGCCTTCACGTTGTGAGGGCCTAATTTTTTTATTTTTCATTTTTAAAAAGTTTATTATACTTAAATTTTTAAGCCAAAAATTTAAGTGTAAAAAACTTTTTTTTTAAGTGTTAATAAAAAAAATTGAGGCCCTCATGTTGTACATAAGCTCAAACTTTAAGTATAATAATTAAAAGAAAAAAAGAGTTTTCTTAGGCCCTACATTATACATAAGCCCAAATTTAAGTATAATAATAAAAAAATTAAATGTTTTTCTTAAAGTTTATTTATTTATTTATTTATTTTTTACATAAATCGTCCTTGTGGTTTGCCAAAACATGTGGAAAGTCAAAAATACCCTTCAAGTTAACGGTCAACTAACAGAATTATTGGTCAAAGGACCAAACCCGTAATTTGTCAAAACCACGAGGACATGACCCGCCAAAAAAAACACAAGGACATTCTCTGCAAGATCCGGTAAATCTTAAGGACCAATTATGTAATTAACTCAAAAGGTATTCACTTTTTTTTTGTATTATAGATTTTGACCCATTTATGTATGTATAGGTGGATTTGGGTTACGACAAGAGGTACTTTAATAAGTTATCGTTGCCATTATTGGTATTTATTTTCGGTTAATTTCATTCTTATGAAGCTGTAACCAAGGTTGTAAAAATCGCTAGGCGTTATTGAGGCGGTCGGGTAAGGCCTAGCGGTTAATCGGTTAGGCGGGGATTAATCGGATTGAAATTTTTATACACAAAATTGTAATATTAGATATTATATTATATTATATGTATGAGATAAGCATATGGCATGAAAGTTCAAATATTTCAAGTGTTCAAATATAAACATAATACATAATTTTTCAAAGTTTAAGTCAAACATAGATATTATTCGATTTGTTGACCATTTTTAAGCGATCTTTGACCGATTTTGTCCGATTAATCGGTTTGTTGACCCATTTTTAAGCGATTTTGTCTGATTTTTAAGCAATTTTGTTGACCGATTTTTCAGCGATTTTGTTCGATTAATTCGATTAGACTGATTTTGTCCGATTAATTGGTTTGTTGACCGATTTTAAGCGATCTTTGACCAAACCGATTAAATAGGCCGATTATGATAAATCAAGGCGCTTAGTGAGCGATCAGTGATTATGCGAGGATTAATCGGCAGCCTGGACCGGTTTTACAACAGAGGCTGTAACCCACACGCCACCGGTAAAATTTTCTTATTAGTGTTCATTGATGTTTATTGAGTATTATATATGGCTTCAAATACTGACTAAACAAATAGACATGCGAAATCTTTAACTCTATGTAGTAAGGGATATAGGATTGATTAATTGCCTGTAATGATCAACTGACTGCGTATGATACACTTTCAATGCTTATACAATGTATGCTTATGTAGGTTGCAGCAGTATCACAAGATGCACGTTCAGACTTTAACATATATCGCCTTTCAGCTTGTTAGAAATTAGAAATTTTATAAGGAAGTGTCGGTCACCCCAATTATAGTCTAGCATATGTTAGCTCGTAAACATATCGTTATTTACTTGTTTATTAGTTAGTTATTAGCATAGTTTAGTTTAGAGCAACACCGTGGATGAAGGACGGGTCTTTACCCACTGTATGCCTGATCCACAGCCCGACAGGAGGGCGTGTAGTTTGTAACTATAAATACCCCTTCCATCCTTGAAAGGGTTGGTGTTTCTCATTCAATCTAACCTTTTCTCTTTTGTTTATCTCTCTAGAATCACCCTCTCTACTCTCTTCATCTCTCTAACATGGCATTCATATACTATCACCATCCTAGACCACCCGAATCATCAAACAACATAATATGTATGATCCTACAAATGGTACCAAAGCCTAGGTTTTGTTGTTTGTATTGATTCGAATGGTTTTTAATGCGGTTTGCTTGGTTCTTGCATGCGGTTTGTGTATCTTTGATGCGGTTTGATATGTTTTTGGTGATGTTTAAATGAGTTTGATACGGTTTTGTTGAAGTTTGTTGTTGCAATAATCTGGTTTTAAAAGTTTTATCAATGGGTATGTTTGATATGGTCTTAACAGTTTTTATAAGCTAATTAAGTCATGAATCTGCTGGTGGCTCATACTGTGTTTGTACAAGTCTGGTTGTCGATTACTGTTTTTCTGATTAGTTCTGGTTGCTGCTGGTCTATGTGCGATTTGTGTGTTTTTCTTCAATGCGGTTTGACTGAGATTCTACAATGCGGTTTGTCAATAAAGTTAAGAGTTTTGACCCTTAACTGGTGTTGTTTGAGACCAAATTCATCGATGCGGTTTGTCACATTTTGTCCAGGTTCAATGTACCTGATGCGGTTTGACTTTGGTCAACTGCGGTTTGTCATGAAAAAATTAGATGAGGTTTGTACTTATATGCGATTTGTCCAGATTTGGTTGCAAAACTATGCGATTTGTTACCTAACTGATGCGTTTTGACGCATTGGTTAACATGCGGTTTGTTAACTGGAAAAAGTCATGTGCAGTTTGACTCGAAAAGTCAACTGCAATTTGTGTTGATGCGTTTTGAAAAGATGCGGTTTGATTCACTAAACTCATGCGTTTTGATAATAAAAAGGGTATGCGATTTGAAAAGAAAAGAGATGAAGATGAAGGAAAGACTAGATCAAAACCATCTCATTCAAGACTCGAACCTCAACAAGACTTAATCTTTTTAACACCAAGAATCAACTCACAAGACCTCAGTTTACTTAACCAACATCATCAGTCGTATTTCATCAACATCAAACATCTACCACTGTTTCGTATCTAATCTACAAACATGCATTCTACATCAACAGATTCATGAATACATCATCTACTACTTCATCCACTTAATTGATCTAGAGGTCAAAGTACTGTTTTGATCTCAGATTATGTTCGAATTCATGATTTATCAAAACCTCGAGGGTCATCTATTTCAAACTCATCTTCATCGATCTTATTATTCAAACATAAGAAAGGAATATAACATGAAGATTGATGACAAGTACTTTCTAGCCTCTAACAAAATAAAACATTTAATGGTCTTTTCAACATATAACTTAAAAGATCTCGACCCTTATATTTCTCGAAATAAAAATGATTTAAAACTCAGTTTATATCAGGAATTAATAGATCTCAGTTTTTCTTAAATTTCATGGAACTCAAATGTTACATCAAGACCTAATTTAAGAAATCATCACGGATATGAAAACTTGTTTGAAGACCAAGCTCCAATCAATATTCGAATCAACAAGAAAAGAAAATATAACAACTTTGTTACTTTTCTTTTTCTTAATTCGTTATATGACACAAGTAATGGAACACGAATCATCCTACCTTGAACCCTGGTTTGACTTCTCGTTGCCAACTCAAGACCTTTTGCCATCCCTATGGCAAAGTCATGACCTTGAATGATCATCCGTATCCAGGACTGTGTCGTGTCTTAATCAAAGGATGGTATGTGTTTTGATTGTGGATACTTGATTGTGAAGGATTAGGGATTGGTGGAGATTAAAGATGTGATATGAGATTGGTTATAACTAATAAGTTGCGTTTTAAGATTTAGGGTTTGAGATGCGAAGAAGAAGATGGAGGCGTGCTACTTTGAGAGAAATTTTAGGGTTTGAATGTTACTTGAGATTAGGGCTTTGTGTGGTTAAGAGTGCTTTATACTCTCCTAATAATTAGGGTAAAACTTGTTACCGGCTTTGATTGTGAGTTGGACATGGGCCTATTTTGATTGTGTATGGTTGATTGGGCCTCGTTAGGTTGTCTTGGATCCGGATAGTGCATGGGTTGAATACTCAGAGGTTTTTGTTGGAGTATGCTTGTGTCATAATAAATAATTATATGGCTAGTCATATGTGAGCCTATGGGGTCACACACATATACACTTAGACACCATTTAATATAATGTATTTATCGTAATTATGTTATAAACGACCTTCGGAACTCGGGATCAATAACGGGCCATTAAGCATCGAGTTAGACTTTGTGTTTCTGGACTCAGACCAACAATGGGCAAGCCCATTGAAGGCCTTATAGTGGCCGGCCTCATGAGGGGTTTTGGGGAAATGGATGGACTTGTTTAAGGACTTAAGTGTAACTTATTATTTGATATCAATTAGTCATTATTGGTGATTAATGTGATTTGATGATAATTGGAAGTTACATTTTTTCTTCTTCTCCTCCCTCCCCATTAAAAATGACGCCTCACTTTAAACACCCTCTAGGGTTTTTGGTTTTGATCTCCTTCCTTGCTCATTCTATTGTAGTCTCTTGCAAGGTGTTGGTGAAAAGGTTAGACTAGCATCAAAGTGGTGATTGCTTGACGTGTAGTGTGTTTCAATCATTGGGAAAGGCCAACATCATTGGTCTTTTGGTTTCTTGATTCAATTCTTGGAGGTGATTGGTCTCTTGTAACCGGAATCACGCTACAAAGGTATAAACTTTATGTTTGTTTTATTTGATTGATCATATGGCTATATGGATCCGTTGTTGGTGATGATTCCGCTGCGTTTATATGTTTACTTTATGTTTTTTATATTCATCATCACCTATAGTGGTTTCAGAGCCATCATATGTGCCATATGATTATCGGGTATGCGAAAAAATGGTCAAAACGCGTGTTTTTAAGTGTTTTTTGTAACCACTTTCAAAACAGCCCCGAAGGCTCCATTTTTCATGGATTAAGAATGTTATTAGTAATATAAAGATCTATGATTTTTTGTCCTATGGACATTGGTTTCGCATACGTTAATTAAACAATGTGTTCGGTACGCTAAAAATGGCTTTAATCGCGTTGTTTTAATCGATTCGCAAAACGATTTCAAAACAGCCCCAAAGGCTATATTTTCTGTGGTAAAATGATTTTTAGAAGGTCTAATATCAGTAGGTTTGAGAACCTAAATCCATTTTACACGCGTACCAATCGGGGTTTTAATTCTTGTTGATTATTTCTTCGATTCGTTGGCTAATTCTTTTATTTCATGTCATTTAAATTGTTTCCATGGCAAATACATGCATGTTTGCTCATGGGATGAGCCAACACCTTGTTATGTTCATAATTTTATGGTATTATTATGAGTATATGCAAAGCAGATGAAAACCTAGACCACTTGTGCCATGTATGATTGTGATTGTCGTTTATTTCTTGTTATTTGGGGTTTGCCATTGTTTCGGCCTTTATGTATGTATTTTAATTTGGTTTTTGCCATTGTTTGGGCATTTTACAATAGATAGATAGTAGATTAGTTGTATTTTACATTCTATATATTGTAACCGATGCTTGGAATGGAATGGCGAAGCATAAAAGACATAAAGACGCAAAATGGCTGCTCGTACAAGCTGCAGTAAAACGGCGTTTCCCGGTGATTGATGGCGTATTTTTTAACCAATGTTTTACTGCAGGTAGACAACTCATGGGCCGACAACTTTGTAGTTTGGTGCTAAGCTCGGGGATGACTCCTTCTAGGCCGTTTGGGCCTCCGAATGCAGAAATTCTGGGCTGGCAGATTCACTTTTCATATGCATAATGGGCTTCTACTTGTCCTAGCTTGGTCTTGGAGCAAGTGGGAGTCCTCCGTGTGGTTGTGGTTTATGTCCCTAGTTGACTCTTGGTTCTCGTGATGGCTCACGAGACCAAGCATAGGTTCTTTCATCGGTTGAGGATTTGCATATTGTGGTTGTGTGTTGGTTGTTTGCTTATTATGTATGTTGGGAATGTATATAACTTGCAAATTGTTTTCTAAAACTTAAAACGCAACACAAACCATTTTTTAAACTAAATCTTATGATTTAGTTTAACTAAGTTTAAATACGGATTTAACTTAAAATCATTGTTTTAAAAATAACACTTAACTTGTTATGTATGTTATTCGATTTATGTATTGTCCAATCTCTATTATAATCTACATAGGTTCTATATTAGACTTGAAAATGGACAACTTGACACACATAAATTAAAACAATGATTAGACTTAAGTTAAGAAGAGTTTTTAACTTGTGCTACGAAGAATGAATGCATGCTTTTTCGTACACCTTTTTTTGATTCACATCAAAATATTTTACCCGTCACAAATTTAAGTCATGCTGTCCAATCGCTTGAGAACACTTGCAATTACTTTTTGCCTATGCATGGGACCTAGGTTGAATTGTAACCCAAGGTGATTATTGTCTATGCGTGGGACCTAGATATATTTTCGCACGTTCTCAAATTGGATGACTTAATCGAGTTAAGCGGTGAGACCTTGACCCGAGGCAAGGATGGGACTAAACATGCCTACTTGACACTAGATGCTTGTTCACTAGTGCCATGAGTTCCATAAGGATCTAAGAGTTGCACATGTAATGCAATTGGTGATCGTCGCCTACCAATTGAATCTACTATTGCTAGCAGATCAACTGATGTGATAGTAGAAGCACAATGTGGATCTTAGCCTTTTTTCGTAAATTAATTGTTTTAAACATGGGGTAATTAATTTGTAAAAGGATAATTATCGAAAATACTAAAAATTGAACTTTTTAAATTCATATTAATGATATAATGCATCACATCCGTAAACAAAAGTTTGTTCTTTTCTTGTTAAAAAGACAAACTAAGTACTTCTTTCTTGTAAGAAAGAGACTTGTTCCTATCTGTTTTCTTTATGAGGAAATGCCATAATAGGAATATTTGAATTGTCCTAAATCTAATCAAACTCAAAGAACACCTACTCTAGAAATTGTGATGTCTTGCAAAAGTCAAAACGGTTAAGTATGGTTGCACATCTTATTCTTTCAAGTTTGTTTTATAACCCTAGTTCCGGTTCTGAAACATTGAAGTAAGATAAGATATTTGGATAACTAGAGAACACGTTTTCTATAGCTACCAAAATAATATGAGTTTTAATAATTAGAAGATGGAAATATCAATAAACCGCAAAATGGTAAAGACAATTACTAGCATGATTACCTAGCAATTATCTTAACCCAATAAACCTAATAAGGTACTATACACCCTTGTGGTAAAATAGACCTTATGGAGGAATTGCATGACTATTTTCAAGTTAAAATATCAATGATGGCTAGCCCGTCATCTATATGTTAGAACTTGATGCACTTCATTGAATATCTAAGTACATGTTTACTAGTCCAAGTGACTCACATTAGCAATAATGGGTAGATATTCAAAGAAAGAAGGAAAGTATCCAATCGACACTCAGTCTCCACTGGTGACATAGCATTTATAATGTTGTATAATCCAATGGGAGCTATGTGACTTTAATACTGGTGACGAAACACATGTAATGTTGTCTAATCCAGTGGGAGCCGTAATCTTTATTACCTTGCAGGTTGCCCATATTATTTCTTGATTGTCTTGAAATAATACATTACTTTCCACACGTGAAGCATCATAGTTTATATAAGAACCATTGCATGAATTTTATTAGATAACTTGTCGCGTTCCTGATGTTGCTTCCTGAAATGTTATCAATAAATTGTTATGCATGATTCATTATTACAACAATAAAGTTCTACATATCTATATTTTGATTTTGTATAAAATCATATCTGTGACACTGTCATATTACGCATGATGTTGTGCCGTGCACAAGTGGGAGAAATATTCATTGTGTGCAAGATACAACATATAACAATATGACTAATAGTTTTTCTTGAATGCAAGGTAAGAAAACTAATATTCTACTAGGACTTCTGCACATAAAATGTATGTTGCCCTAATTAGAACAAATGTCAAGATAATATGAAAAGCTACTTCAACATATTCACCGAATTGTTCAGTAAATATGTTTATGTATTATTGTAAAGTCATAATCTTGAAGTATGAAATTAACTTGAAATTACTATTGAGGCCAAGAGTCGGCACTCTAAATTGCTTTACTTGAATATGTTTAGGTCTCTTGTAAAGACTTAAACATCAAGTCTGTTAATTGTTGAAAGACTTATAACGTAAAGTAAGACGTTAACTTGTTATGTATTCTTGTTAAATACATGTACATGAAGTCATTAAATTGTAAATGATGTATGACGTATAGTAGAATATTAAATGTTTATGTTTTCTAGTCAAAACATGCACATGAAGTTATTGACTTGGTCAACGACTTGTAAATTAAGTATGCAATGGGCTGAAATCACTGTTGATGCCATCTGGTTTGACTTGGTTGGCAGATACGTAAGCCAAAGAGTATAAGTTCATCTAATGAGTTGTGGGATAGTCTCACAACATTAATCCTCATGGAATACCACATCATTATGGTATGTCCATCATGGAAAATCAAACTCTATTGATATTGTTTGATCTTTGATGACTTAAACTCCCTTACCTCCAAAGCTATCAAGGTTAGAAAATTGAATGTGCCATGGGTACACTCAATATGGTTCCAATCTGGAAGGTATTTAAGACGCCATTGTGTTATGGAATGGGATGAATTCCATTATGTCTTGATTGAAGTTCTTAATTTGTTAAATACCTTAGAGTAAGTAATTAACAAACTAGAGTCAAGAACTACTAATGTATTATGGATGTCCCAATTGAAAACAATTTATTGTTTCTCAAGATGCTGTGTATCTAGAGATTAGTCTCTATGTACAAAGCAAGTGGGAGCACCTTTAGATCTTGAAGTTGTTCAAGAACTAATATACACAACCTTCTAGGTACACTTGCTGATGTCACACTAAGGTTGAACATGCATATGTTAAACCATAGTATGATAACTCTCATTCATAGATCCGGAAGAAAACTTCTTGCACCTGAATGATATAGTCTTATATCAATGCTAAGGGATATAAGTTAGAGGGTCATTGTGAACCTGCTAACTAAGAGCTGCATTATCAGATTTTGAATCTGATGAATGGCTCAAAACTATGAATGATAAGATGCAGTCCGTGGAAGACAATCACTCATGAAGCTTGATTGATCTCTTACTAATCAGTTAGATTGTGAGGTTAAAAATGAGTTTCTCAATGAGAAGACTCAAAAGGACAAACTTGTACACACATTTAATTCACGAGTAGTGAAATGAGTTACTCATACTCAAGAAATTGACTATGATTAAATCTTCCTACATGCAAATATTAAATGTATAAAGATGATGAATTGTCATACTTATCTTCATGTAAATGAAATGTGACAATAGGATTTCAAAACTCTTTTCTTATTGAATACATTAGCGAGGACGATGTGTATTCAAAATGGTTTGTGAATATATATATAATCTTTATTATGTCTATAAGATACAAGAATCCAAGTGTGGATAAGATCATGCATCTCCGAGCTAAGATCTTTAGTTTACCATAAAATCATTAATTTGATTTTGATTAAAATAAGATCAGTACGAAGTACACTAAGAGCAAGTGGGAGAACTGTATTTATTTTCTTAAATCTCATATGTTGATAACGTATTAGAAACATTATTCCATCTAAGCTAGAATTTATTCCTTAGTTTGGAATGAAGTTTCTCTTGAGAGTTTTAGAAAAGAAAACATGCAACCTTGTTACATATGTTTGTTTGAATAAACATAAGCGGTTATTAAGTCTGACACAATATGACACATTATTGAGGGGAGTCTCAATAATCAATCTTACCTGATGAGATTGAAAGCATGAATAGAAACCTTAAGTTTAACTAAAGGATTCATTATGTATATCGTATTGTGCGTTGGACTAATTCTATCATTTGCATGAATGCAAGATGAGTTGATAACAACAAATATCTAAGTGAATGTCATTAGGTAATTGTTAAACGAACATTCTAATGGACCTTGATGAGTGTGCAAATACTCATAATTTTTGTACCTTTTAGACTGCAAAAACATCTGAAAACACTCAGAAATGCATCAAAATGATAAAAATATCACAAATAAGTGTTTTATGTGTTTCAAATGCAAAAATACCAAAATCAGGTGAAAAACATATCAAGTTTGCATAATTGGCAGTTTTAGTCCCCCAAGTTTCAAAAGTTGTCAAATCTAGTCACTGGAATCCAAAAATATGGAGTTTTATCATTCAAGGTCCCTGAAATATTCTAAATTGTCAAAAATGGTCCTTGAATGAATCTTTGGGCAAATGGCAGAAAAGGTCCCTCAACTTTACAAAAGTGTCAAAATTGGTCCTTGGATATTTAAAAATGGAAAATAATCAAATGTGGTCCTTGTACTATTAAAGATTGGCAAATTTGGTCCTTTTGATAAGTTTGGAAAAGTTGCTTTTTCAGTCCATCAAAAATCCAGAAATTACAAATATGGTCCTTGTGTTAATACCAAACCAAACGGACCCTTTTGTATTTTGAACCCCAGCCAAACCCACTTGATCCCTGCCAATATCCCATTTGAACCCCCACCCTATTACTAATACGGGGTCAACGAAAGTCAAAACCCACACTCACTGTACATCTCCCTCACAGTCCCGCCAAAACCAGAAACCACCATGGTTTCTCACCACTTGCTTCTACCACCTTTCCACCTGTCTTCCCAGCTGTTTAACCACCCCCTTCCACCTCCACAAACACCAAAATTCTTTAAATGCTAAAAACCTGCTCAAATGACTTTTGGCGCCAAAATGACAAATGGACGAATTTGATGAGTTTGAAGGATCCAATGGCTGGAATGAAGTGGGAAAGTCTCAGGGATGTCGACAGAGCCTAAAAGATCAATATAAAGAAGAGATGAAGCAATGTGAAGCATATCTAGTGTAATTTAATTTTGCTTATCTCGTTTTTAAATAATTTAAGTTTCCAGTGTATTTCAAAGCTTTCAAGCACCTTGTAATCATATTTCAGTGTATTTTAAACTTATTTACAGTTTCAATTTCAGCTTATGTACACTAATTCAGTTTATGCAAAATTTTTCTTGTTCAAATTCTCAAAATGTTAATGCTGTTGTTAGTTGTTATTAAGGACTGAATAAGCTCATATAAGCTCCTAGATAGCTTCTAAAAGCTATTAGAAACCTTTAAAACTCAGTTTAGTATCAAAAAGCAAAAATACCAAAAAAATACAAAAAAAATTAGTTAAAAATAAAAAATCAATGTTGAAGGTTATCACAGCTGGAGCAGGGTAAATCTTGGATTGCCTTGGGTTTAGAAGCTTAGTGGTAAGCTAATAGGGTTGATATTTGGACCTTGTTCTGTGTTTTCAGCTCAATACAAGTTGTAAGCCTTTTTAAGCTATTCTTGCATTTCCCTGTTAAATTCATTTGTTAGCTTAAATCTTTGAGTTTTTATGTTTCTTAGTTATAGTTAAGTAAAATTAAACAACAAAACAGTTAGCTTGTTCTTTAAAATTTGTAGTTACTAATAATCTTATTTTAACAGTTATTATAGAATAATTGTCATTTCTTAGTTTAATGATGTTATTGTTGTTATTTAGTGCTTATATAGTCTAATTAAGTAATAATATAAAGTCTTAAATCAGTTGTATGGTCTTAATCTTTGAAATCATTTGAAAATCACCAAAACAGTCCTATAAAGTGTTGTTTGGATATACTGTGTTATCTGTGCTAGAGGCCAGTTGTGTTGTTGTTTGTTGTTGTTCTATGTCACAATAGGATATTATAACTCAGTGCAACATTAAAAACCAGTCCTTGTTTGATCAAAAGTCAAAATCTTCTTTAATTTCACCTAGGTTGTTAACTGTTAGGATTTAGGAAACGAAAATCATCATAGTAGCTTATAACTTGGTAACATAGCTTATTTTCATCATAACTTAGGTTAATACAACATAATCAGTTAGTAGGATCAATCCAAAGTTCATTTTAGTCAACTTTTTAGTTCATCTTAAAAAGTCAAAATTTTCAGTTTAGTCGTTTTTGAATAAAATTGATAATTTTATATAGGACTTAATATTGAGTTTCATGTTTTAAGCTTTTAGGTTTATAAACTTTAGTTGCTCATCTTTATCATAGTATTTTTTATAATTACTAATTAGCTTGTTAAACTGCTTATTTCTTAGCTTATTTTAGACACCTTTCTGAAAATGTGTCCTGTGCACAGTTGAGCTAGCTTTTTCACAAGCTCATAAAAAGCTTATTAGTAAACCATAGCTTGTGTATTTTGGTTCTTTGGAAAGCTAACCTAGCTGACTTGAAGATCCAAGCTTAATATTTTACTTTCTAGCTTATTTGATAGGGCTGCAATAAGCTTTTAACTTGTCCCATTTCTGTGTACACATAACAATCAGTGTTTTACCAGCTTTTTCTCAAGCTTATAGCAAGCTTATTAGTGGGCCCCATTGTGAGAACCTTGGCTTTTTGGAAACCCAAATAAGCCAGCTTCTTATATCAAGGCTTATTTTTGGCTTTGGAGCTTTTGCCCCTAGCTTAATCTTGCCTACAAAATGGCTGTAGGCCTGTTTGTTTCATAGGTTTAGTATAAAGTGCTTATTTCTTATTTTTAGCTTATCAGTGTGACTCTCTGTGTTTTTTAGCTTAATTTAAGTTCATTTAGCTTGTTTGTATCTTATTTCATCTTTTGTTTCTTTCTTTGAAGCTTGTTTGAGCTTAAATCATCAAAATAAGCTCATAAGTTCACTGTTAAACCAATAAGCCTTCAAATAGCTTATTTTTAAGTTGTAAAATTTTTGTTTTCATTAAAGTTGCATATTATCAGTAGTATAATAGTTTTGAAAAAGAAAAATCACAAAAACATCATTTTAAAAATAGTGATAGCGTTTATTTAATAGAATTTAGCTTTTTAATTTTTCTTTTCAGCTTATTATTAAGCACTTTCTGTTTTTATAATTTTCTTAGTTTTCTGTTATCATAGGATAATTTTATAAAAAAGTTCATAATTTTCTTAGCTTGTTTAGTATTTATTAGAATTTAAAATAGTTAAAAGTATTAAATAATTAATAAATAAAAAACATAAAAAATATCTTTTCAGTTTTAAAATTAGTTTTCTGATATTTTTGATTTTTCTAAGTTAAAATTTTATTTTTCTAGGTTAATTTTGTATTTTCTTGTATTTAAGTGTATTTTAAATAATTAATAAATAGTAATTAACTAATAATAAATAGATAAAAAGCGTAACAAATATAATTTCAGTTTTAAAATAAGTTTTATAATATTTTAGATTTTTCTAAGTCATAATTTCATTTTTCTAGCTTTATTTCATATTTTCTTATATTTTAGGGAATTATTAAATAGTTAAAAATAGTTTTTAATTAATAATAATTAAATAAATAGTTATAAAAATAATTTTAATTTTCCAATAATTTTCTTTTATTATTAGGATTGTAAAAATATCATTTTCATATTTGTAGGTCTTTTATCTGTTTTAAATTTACGTTTTATTTTGTACGTTTACGTAAAATTTAATAAACGTATGTATTTACGTTTGTTTAATCTGATTGTTGTGCTTTATAGTTCTGTATTCAAATACCATTCCAATCAATCAGTAGTGTAGTTATCAATCAAAATCCTTACTGATTATTATCCTTAGTGATCATTCGACTTCTGAACGTTTTTAAGAACCATTAATCCTCCGTGGGACTTAACGACCCGGGAATCCACTATATTCCAAAGGAAATTGCATTGGTTTTAGACTGTTTGAATTTTATTACGGTTGACCATTCACAAGTGGTTGACTTGTGTAATAAACTTGACGGTTGGGATCCAATCAAATTTTGGCGCCGCTGCCGGGGAGGCTTTAGCGTGTTTTAAACATTTTCAGACCCATACTTACACATATACCACCTTTTGTAAACAGTTTTTTTGTAAAGTTATCAAAATCAAAAAGTTCATTAACACTTTTCCTAAAGTGTTAACAACACCAAAAAAATATAAAACAACAAAACAATCGTAACGTTTTCTATCTTGTATTTTCTTTAAGGTGATTCTTAAAGCAGTACGATTTGGTTAAACGAGACGATACCAAAAATATTATCCAAAAGTATTTAAACCCTTAGCACAAATCCTTATCTACGTCTTTTCAGTGGTACTTAATAAATACATAAAAATCAACCACCGCAAACCAAGGCAGAACACCTACCAACTGGGGGTGTGAACATTAATAAGTTCCCAATCTTAAAGATCAAAACTTGCCTTTGTGTCCTTGTGATCTGGTGTACCTTTTTCAAAGAAGCCATTTCATTTGTGATTATTGGTTTAAGTTCACTTGTCGTTTTGCCTCGCATTTGTTTTAAAAACTGATTTTTATACTTAGTGCATGCGCACTCGTTCTTCCAGCTCTACAAGTCCACTTTCAAAGCTTGCAAGTATTCCACGTAAACGTAGAGGACGTTCTGCTCCTTCAGCCGTGACTGAGGAACGTCTAGTACCACCACCCCCTGTCGTAATGGCAGAAGATAAGCCGATGAATGAGCTTCTCCAAGCACCCATCGAGGGTTACGGAGATGCTATTGTTGTCCCAGCCATCGTGGCTGATACCTTTGAGCTCAAAACCGGGTTGCTTAATCTTGTAACCCAAAGCCAATTTTATGGTTTTGAGCGGGATGATCCTCATGCACATATTCGATGGTTCAACAAGATTGCATCGACCATCAAATACAAGAATGTCCCACATGAAGCAATTAAGCTTCTTCTGTTCCCATTTTCTCTAGAGGGACAAGCCCGGAATTGGCTTGAGAAACAACCCCCTCGTTCCATTGAGACATGGGAGGATTTAGTCACTAAGTTTGTTAACGAATTCTATCCTCCATCCCGAACTACAAGTCTTAAGAATGAGATAATGAAATTCTCTCAAAGATTTGATGAATCATTCGGTGAGGCATGGGATCGTTACAAAGAGTTGCTCCGCATGTTTCCGCATCATGGTTTTACCGAGTTAATGCAAATGGATACTTTCTACAATGGTCTGAACCAAACTAACCAAGACTCTTTAAATGCCTCCGCGGGAGGTAATTTCCTGAGCAAGACCACAAAAGAAGCCTTGCAAATCATTGAAAACAAGTCCCAGGTCCGCCCTTTCCGAACAAAGACATATCAGTCTCAGTCTAATGCAGGACCTTCTACTTCATCTCACGTGAGTACATCTAGCACCGATGCTAAGATTGACAAACTCACAGATATTGTTCAGGCTTTGGTTCTTGCTAACCAAAAGAAAGTCACTTTCACACAGACACCATCACATGGTGAAGTGAAGAAAGTCGAGGTCTGTGTTACTTGTGGTGGCCCTCATGCATACTACAACTGTACTGCCACCGATGGTAGTCCGTTTAAAGCCAATGTTATAGCCGGTACTTCACATCAGGGAGGTAATCAATACCGTCCTCAAAATGAACCAAACTACCGTGCTAATACTTATCAGGGACCACCCGGTTTTAACCAGAATCCTAACATACAAAACCGGAATCAGAACCAACCTAGAATGAACCAAGGTTATCAAAACCAAGGTAATTTCCATCCTAGACCAAATCAAGGTTTCCAACATCAAGGAAACTTTAATCAAAACAATTTCAATCGAGGGAATCAAAATCAGGGAAATGTAAATCCTAACCAAGGGAATTTTCAACAACAAGGTCATAATCAAAACATACGACCTCAAAATTTCCCTCCACATCCTCCAGTACCATCATCTGATGAGTTATTGAAGCAATTCATGAAATCCCAAGATGAAATGAACAGGTTGTTGGTCAGTCAGATCGCTGATCTAAAGAAGTCTTTAAATGATCAACCCTCGCGCTCAGGAAAACTTCCGAGCAACACGATCGCTAACCCGAGGGGCGATGCAAAGGCGATCACAACCAGAAGTGGTGTTTCATACAATGGGCCCGCTATTCCTACTACCTCTTCTTCTTCTCTCCCGAAGGTAGTGGAAAGTGAACCTGAGGCGACAAAGGACAAGGAACTTCCTACTAATAACGGAGGTACCAACGATGTCCATCCTCAAGTTGTCCCGAAACCCAAATCCAATCCAGGAGTTGTTTTTGAACCTCCTGTAGCTCCTGTTGAAAACCCCAAATCCAAATCTTCTATTCCTTACCCATCACGTTTGAATGAGCAAAAGCTCCGCGAAAAAGCCAGTCATCAAATGGACAAATTTTTTCAAATTTTCCAAGAACTACATTTTGACATAAGCTTTGCGGATGCTATCATGCTGATGCCCAAGTTTGCATCAACTCTCAAACACATGTTAAGCAACAAGGAAAAGCTGTTTGAGATGGCTAAAACTCCTCTGAACGAGAACTGCTCAGCAGTTCTGTTAAAGAAGCTTCCCGAGAAGCTTGGAGATCCTGGAAAATTTCTCTTACCTTGTGTATTTCCAGGGATGGTTGAATGCTTTGCCTTAGCTGATCTTGGTGCAAGCATTAACTTGATGCCTCATTCAGTATGGAAGAAACTTTCTCTTCCGGACCTTACTCCTACATACATGACTCTCGAGCTTGCAGATTGTACAATATCCCGTCCACTTGGCATTGCCGAGGACGTATTCGTGAAAGTAGGAAAGTTCCATTTTCCAGCTGACTTTGTGGTTGTAGATTTCGATGCCGATCATCGGGTTCCTCTCATTGTTGGACGAGGATTCCTGAGAACGGGCCGTGCTCTCATTGATGTATTTGAGCAAGAAATCACATTACGTGTAGGTAATGAAGCTGTCACCTTTAACCTTGATCAAACTTTGAGGTACTCCGCAAACTATGATTCTGAGTCGGTTAACCGAATAGATATCATTGATGTTGCTTCTGAAGAGTACTCTCAAGAAGTTCTTGGTTATGATCATAATTCTTCGAGTGATAATCTCACTCATTCATCTCAACCCATCATTGCCAATTCTACTCCTTCTCTCACTCCATTTGAGGAAAGTGACTTCATCTTGGAAGAGATTGAAGCATACTTGTCTAGTGATTCTGTTCCATGGGAAATTGATCACGCTCCCATCGACATCGAGGGGGACATACTTCTCATTGAGAAGTTGCTTAATGATGATCCATCATCACTCCCTGATGAGTGTGTAAATACTCATCATTTTTGTACAATATAAACTGCAAAATCATCTGAAAACACTCAGAAACACATCAAAATGATCAAAATATCACAAATCAGTGTTTTATGTGTTTTAAATGCAAAAATATCAAAATCAGATGAAAAACATATCAAATTTGCAAAAATTGCAGTTTCAGTCCCCCAAGTTTGTAAAATTGTCACAAATAGTCCCTGAGCCAAAAGTTCAAAAGAAAAGTCACCAAAGGTCTTTTAAAATCATAAATTGTCATTTTTAGTCCTTTGGTGGGAAATCTAAAATTTTTTGAGAAAATTACAATTAAGTCCCTAAAAATCCAAATTGGCCAAATTTAGTCCTTGGGAATTTCAAAAATGTTCAAAATGACCCTTGGATTATTTAAAATTGGCAAAACAAACCTTTTGACTACTCTTCATAATTTTCATGTTTGGTCCTTGGATTTTCAAATGTTACATCTTTGGTCCCTTTGTATTAATACCTTTACAAACCATTCGGACCTACATTACCCAAGCCCAAAAACAATACCCTTGGCCCAATATCCTTACCCGGTCCAAAACCCGACCAACCCAATTGTTTAAACTAAAAAACCCGCCCACGTTTTAAAATACCAAAACCATGTCACGGGTTCCCTTTACCCCCCCCCTCCATCATCACCTAGCCTGCAAATTTACCCACGCTCACACTCCACCATCATCACACTCCTACCTAGCTACCAAACGCATTTAATGCTCCCCCTCCTCACAAGTTATCAGAGTACTCTGCTAACATCTTTTCCCGCCAAAAACGGATTAAACGGCTAGGATCACTCTCACACATCCAAGGGTTGAGATTGCTGCTGGGATTCACTCAGAAGAAAGAGAAAAGATGTTTTGGTGTATAAAAGACCAAGAGAAGCAAGTGAAGAAAAGTTAGTTTTTAGTTTTTCATAAATGTATATGTGAATCTTTGATAACAAACTATGTTTACTTGAAATTTTATGTTAATGTTTGATCAATTCCAAACCATTATCTGTTTTGCTGTATGTAAATACTTTTTGATTTTTGATTGAAAAGAAGTGAACGAAGAGAACCAGAAAATATGTGGTTTTGTAGAAAAGAGAAAGAAGACTCACTTAGGGTCGTCGTTAGAGTTGGGAACCTACACACTCTCACTAGGATCGGCAAATTAGGCAAAAACCGCCCTTTTCTACAATCGTCTCATGAGACTATTGAACACTCCTCCCC
>BPTQ01000007.1:277291024-277330021 GCA_019973895.1 Chrysanthemum seticuspe
TTCTTTATTTTCAGGATTTTTATACTTTTTATGTAAAAATGTTAGGATTACTATTTTCTTTTATAAACCTTTTTCTTTTAATAAAAATATTGATTAATAGATTAATAATAATTAATTTTTGATAAAAATTGATAAATTATAATTGGATTTTATGTTCTTTTATACTTTGTTTCGATCTTTTTATTTTAATTCTGAATCTTTTCAGATTTTATAGTTTTCTCTTAAAAGTTTTGATAAATACATAAAAAGACTTATAAAAAGATAAAAGATCCTTAATTTTTGATAATTTTTGATTAATTTAATAAATTTTTATGTTTAAATTGATTGTGTTTAAACCTTTTTATAAAAAAACCGAAAAATATAAATAGAATTGAATTATTTTTACTTTTTAATAAAAAAACTTGGAAAAGAATTAATTAAAATAATTTACGATAAATTTTTACGAATTTTGATTAAATTTAATTCTTTTTATCGTTTAGTTGAATCTTTTTAGACTTTTTAAGTTCTTTTATTTAAATAGCATTTAATAAAATTAATTAAGAAAAGGTTCAAAAAAATAATTTTTCATTTTTATTAAGTTAAGATAAATATAAAAAGCCAAAAAAATATTTTTCCAAATTTGTGTTAGTTAAATTTGTATTTTTAAATAATTTAATTAGTTTTTAATAGTTTTTAATTCCTAGAAAATAGAAAAATATTCAGAAAAATACATAAATAGTTTTGAAAATTCTCTTTTGATATTTTAGACTTTTCTAAGTCTTAATTTTATTTTTCTAGCTTTGTTTCATATTTTCTTGTATTTTAGGTTAATATTAAATAGTTAAAAATAGTTTTTAATTAATAATAATTAGATAATTAGTTATAAAAATAATTTTCTTTTTCCAAATATTTTCTTTTATCATTAGGATTGTAAAAATGTATTTTTCATATTTTTAGGACTTTTATTTCTTAGATCTCACTTTTTATTTTGTACGTTTACGTAATTTTATTTAAACGTAAGTTTTAAGTTTTAAGTTTTAAACGTTCATCATTTTAAAAATAGTGATAGCGTTTATTTAATATTTTTTATCTTTTTAATTTTCTTTAATTTGCATTTAAGCCCTTGTAGTTTATGTACTTCTTATGTAGTTATAATCACTCCAAATCCTTTTTCCGTTCAAATCTCTCGATCACTATTCGTTGGGTGATCTATTGCATAGCTCGCTGGGATATAACGACCCGGGGAAACACTATACTCTCCTGATCTTCATCGAGTTTGTTCCTGATCCGTTTTAAGTTTGTTACGGTCTGCCATTCACAAGTGGCAGACTTGAGTGATAAAACTTGACGGTTGGGAGCGGATCAAATTTTTGGCGCCGCTGCCGGGGAGCTGTGCTGATTATCTTCTGTCTAGCAGATTAGTGATTTGGATATTCACTCTTTGTTCATACCATCCATCTGTATATGTTTATATTTTCTTATCCAAAAATACAAAAATACTCTTCTCATTCCTCTTATCCGTATGATTCTATTTCTCTTACCCCCTCGTACCGTTTGATTCTACTCTTCTTTAACCTCAAAACCGTTTAATTCTATTTCTTTAACCCTCTACATGTTTAATTCTCATGGCGACAATCGATTATCCTCGTTGTTTCCATTGCAAAATCCGTATGGAAGAGGATCAACTCTGTTGTCAGAATCCGGATTGTTTATGCAAGCAATGTGGAAGGGTGGGTGCAAGTAAATATTGTTATTGGTGCGAATTATCTGATAACTCTCTCGATGATTCTCCAAGTTTTTCCGACCATCCGCCACAACCCGATGAACCCGTTCAAGAACCGGAGACCATAACGGAAGTGGTGGAAATTGCTAGCTCTCAGAGCACACCACTTGTCCCACCTCCGGATTTTTCAGAATGTTCTTCGAGATTTGATAATCATTCGGATCACCATGTTGGTTTTGTTGATTCTTTGAATAAACTGATTCCTTCTCATGACTCTCAAATGCAATCGTTTATTCCTTGTGTCGGTTGTGGTGAGCCTCTCTTTGGTTCACCCTGTCGTTGGTGTACTTGTGTACAATGTGGTAATGATATCCATAACGGGAGTTGTTTGTTTTGTGATTCGAGGAATTCATTTGATTATGATCCTAATCCGAACTCATTTAATGACTCCTCAAATTTTTTCAATTACCTACCACAGCCCGACTTATCTTCATATGATCAACATTACTGCTGTGAATTTTGTGGAGGTCCTCACCAAGGATTTGAGTGTCAACCCGGAAACACGTTTGTCTATGAACAGTTTTCCAGTGATGCTCAGAACTTTGGTTATGACCAAAATCCATATGATTCACCTGTCCAGACTCAACAGTTTTACTGTTGTGAGAACTGTGGAGGTCCCCATTTCAGCTCTGATTGTCAAATAGGGAACCCAATTCCTTGTAACAATCATGACTCTCACATGTTTGACAATTTCCAACCTCCACAGCACTATACGGTTCAAACTCCACCTGAGCCGTTGTCTCAAGAAATCTCCCAAGATTTTGAAACCACAATGAAAACACTTGATGATATGATTAGTAACTTTAAGAATCAAGTGAGTGGTGAAAAGACCATAGGAGAATTGCTGGCCGAAGAACGAGAAGAACGAGAGGCTCGCAAATCTAGGGAAGAATTATTAATCCTAGAGCAAGCAGCTCTAAGGCATTCCCAATTTCTCAAGGCAACTCTATATGATGATGACGAGGAGAGTTTTTATCCTTTTAAAGATAATATTTCTCAACTCCCTCAGTCAGTTGATATCCCAGCAGTTGAGATTACATCTAAAACAACTGCTATCACACCCAAAGCTCCCACTCACTCTCTGAACATGGGGGACGAGCATCTTGACACTGTTCCTGAAAAGGAATCGGACGAATTCATAAAGTCTAGTGTTGAGGACCTTGTCCCAATCCCGAGAGAGTCACAGGGAACTTCTGATCAGATGTGTGATTCTCTTTCCCCTCTTGAGTGTTCAAATGATCATTTGGAAACTTTCTCCGATTTTAGCGACGATTGTGCTTCCTTTGGAAACATCGAGTATGTTGAGGCATCACTCCCACAGTCTGACCCTCTTCTTGAGGAGTTCTCCGATGAACTCACTCACATCAATCCACTCTTTGATTTCGAAGCCGATCTGGGAGAGACTGAAAGTCTCATTGATAATGATCGTTCACTCACTTCTTATCCCAACAATCCAATAGAGAATGTTGGTCACTCTGTTCCCGAAACATTCAAAGCTACTTTCACCAATCCTCTATTTGAATTCGACTCTGAATTCACTTCAATTTCTGAGAATCCACTCTTTGATACTCAGATTGAGGATAGTGATGAGCCCACAATGGAACAAGAGTTCACAACTTCACTTCATGTGAATGATTCTCTTCATGAAGAGTTCTCCGGTGAACTCTCTCATGACATATCTCCTCCGGAACATGATCGTTTCTACTTTGATCTTGAGGATGATATTAGCTCGGAGGAAGGTGTACTCTATCATATGAGTTTTCTTATTAATGATAATACCCTCACCCTTCCTCCCGATATGTCTACATTTGAGGATGAAGAATGGATCTTGATTGTTATCAAAACCTTTCTTCCTTTCCTCAAATATCTTGTGATTTCTCTCCATCTTCACTCCTTCGGGAATGAAGACACTATCTTTGACCCTGGCATTTTCATTTATCATTTTTTTGAGCCGGTTCTATGTATATCTCATCGGTGTGGAACTTTCACGTGCTTCAAATGTTTGTCCAAACATCTTGAATGAAAGTCCGATGGAGATTGTCTTTTCCACTTACTTCCCCATGAACCAATGAATTCGGGGTCGAGTCAAGCTAGCGACTCGGTAATCAAAAACAGTAGCTAAACATGGGTTTTCACCCGTGTGTACCACCCTAGTGTGGGGGGGTTGCCCCACATGTTGTGTATATATGAGTTTCAAAAAAAAAAAAAAAAAAAAAAAACATCTTTCTAAATAATGCCCGTAGTATTTCCCTTTTACGTTCTTTGTTTCGGCATAACAGCCGGTACTTTGAATATTGAGGGCAATATTCATTTCTAAGTGTGGGGGGGATTCTCACGAATTTTATCATATAATTATACCAATTCCCCCAGTTTTGGCCAAAATGTTTTTTTGGAGTAAGTGTTTTGCACTTACTCAATTGGTTATCAGTCCGCCATGTCTAAAAAACTAAAGGATTGGCTAATCCAGGAGCAAACGGCTCTTGGTAAAGATATATCAAATCCGTTGACGGCTTGCAATTTGCCCAAAATTGTATGGTATTCAGCTCACCATATCCTTAAAAGTGAAGAGTTGGCTAGCCCGCAAGTTTATGGCTTGTGGTAAAGGCAGTGGAAAAACCATAATTGGTAATCAGCTCACCAAAGATAATATTGATAATTTATCTAAGAGTTGGCTAGTCCAGAGCAAACGGCTTCTGGTAAAGACAAAATCAAATCCGTTGAAAGCTGGTGGTTTGCTCAAAATCACATGGTTATCGGTGTACCATGGTTCTTACTTGAACTAAAACATTTGGCTACTCCAGAAGTAATGGCTTTTGGTAAAAAGATTCAAATCCATTAAGTTTTTCTCAAAAGATTGCTAGGGACTAGCAACAGTTTAGTGTGGGGGATTGATGAGTGTGTAAATACTCATCATTTTTGGTTAAATCTGAACTGCAAAACGTCTAAAAATGCTCAGAAATGCATCAAAATACTGAAAATATTCCAAAATTGCATTTTATATGCTTCAGATGCAAAATGTTTAAAATCAGATGAAAAATGAGCAAAGTTTGCATAATTGGCAGTTTCAGTCCCCTAAGTTTCTAAAATTGTCAAAAATAGTCCCTGAGTCCTAATTTCAAAAGAAAAATCACCAAAGGTCCTTTTAAAATCATAACTTGTCAAAATTAGTCCTTTGGTGAAAAATATCAAAAGTTTGAGAAAATTACAAGTTTGGTCCTCCAAGTTTCAAAATTGGCAAAAATGGTCCCTGGAAATTTGAAAATGGCAAGTTTGGTCCTTGTACTTTTTGAGATTGTCACTTTTAGTCCTTGGAGCAACTTTGTTGAATTGGCAGCCTAGGTCCTTATAACTTCAGAAATTACACAACTAGTCCTTGTGTATTTAACCCTTTAAACCTTGGCCTTGTCAAAAACACTTTGGACCCCAGCCAATTACCTTTGGACCCTTACCATTTTGGACCCCCCCTTATATTACTAATATCTGGTCAAACCATCTGGTCAAAACACCCCATACGCGTCAAATCCATTTCTTCCCAACTTGTTCTCTGCAACACCCCTGCACACTCAAGCTCCCATCACCTTATCTCTTTCTTGTTCCCCCTCCTCTCCTACCCTCCAAAACACATTAAATGCAGTCCTTTCTCCCACACTCAATCTCAACTATCAAAAAAACCAATTCCCGCCAAAAACCAATCAAGGGCCAAGATGACTTCAAGTCATCCAATGGACCAAAATGATGGTGGGATCAAGTCAGAAAGAGGAGAGAAGGTGTTTGGCATATAGAAAGAAGCATTGGAAAGGGGGTAGCTAGTTTTAATAATTTTTCTTAAATGTCGTTTTTTTAAATTCATGTTCTAGTTAAGCCAAAATGTTGTAGTTTCAGTTCATTTGTATCTCATTCAAGTTAAAACATCAGTGTATTGTACTTTTGATTATCAATCTAAGTTTTTACATAAGTTCCAATTTTCAGGTTCACTGTTGAAATTTTCAGTTTCAAATTCTATGTCTAAGCTTCTCATAAGCTTTTGTTAAAATCAAATAAGCTTAAATAAGCTCTATATAGTCTTTGGTAAGCCTGTTGAATCATTTTAAGCAATTTTGGCTTTTGGTCAATAAAAGTCAAACTGGTGCAGTTGGATGTGGAAATGGATAATGGGGTCGTTGCAGAGCCTTGGATGGGGTTTAAAATAGGTTAGGTTAGTGTAGAACTTGGTTTGGTTTAGCCTGCAACACCAGCTGACAGTTGTGAGTACCTGTTTCACATTTCAGTTTTCAAGCAATTTTGCATTTCATGTTTGTACTTGTATCTTTGGTCATAAACTGCTCAAACCTGTTTAAATAGTTGTACTTAGGTCAGTTGGACTCAGTTTGATCATTGGCTTTAGCTAGTTAATAGGTTGGTTCAGTTTAAGTTCCTAACAGTTATTAACAAGAGTGTTTGGATTTGCTACTAATTCTGTCCTTAAGGTTGGTTCTAGAGTTGAGACCTATTGTTTCACTCTTGTTTAGCTCATTTGAGTTCTTTGAGTCAATTACTTGTGCCTGCAAGGCTCAAAAGTCAATATCACACATAATCTGTCTTAATGTGCTTACTGTTGGAGTTTTTGTAAAACAAAAGTTTGATTTATGTTAGAAAAATGTTAGAGTAGCTTGATTCAACTTTTATTTAGCCATTAACATCATTTTCAATTGGGAAATCAAGATCAAAACTCAAATTGGTCAACTTTCCATTTCTTTATAAAAAGTCAAATTGGAAAAACCTGTTTTGAGCCAACTGAGATTGATTTTTCGTGAACTCATTTCTGAGTCAATTTCAATGACACTTGATGTTTTAAAATCTAATGCTGGTCTATTTTCTTATGTCCATTTTTGTATAATTTTGTGAATTTTATTAAAGCCCCAAATAAGCTTGTTAAAATGGACTAAATGCCCTGTGCAGGGCATTAAGTCTGCACAGGGGTTTTGCAAGTTTCGCAGAGCTTGTGCAAAGCTCATTTGAGCTCACCTAGGTCTGATTTTTGGCTTATGCATAACCACCCAGGTCTAGTGCAGGGTCCCACTTCCATTTTGCAGTTTCAGCTTATTGGTTGGCTTATTTTTAAGCTCAAAGTAGACCCCCTTTAACTGTTTTTAGCCAAAAGCTCAAATTCATCAAATCTTTTGAGCTTGATATCCAGAGGTTATAGCTTGTTGATTCTTGTTGCATTTTAGTTCTTTTAGCATATTTAAGCTTCTGTTCTGGTTTGGTGCTTATTGGTCTCCATTTGCTTATTCAAAGTGCTTATCTATAAGCACTTTGCACATCAGTTCCTAATTCTTACACACATGCACCTATTTTTCCATTTTTCCTAGATTCCTCATATTATTTTAAGATTTTCTTAAATTTTTCAGATTTTTCTAAGTTGATTTGCTATTTTTCTTAATTTAAATTAGTTTTTAAGCATTTTTAAATAGCATTTAATAAAATTAATTAAGAAAAGGTTCAAAAAAATAATTTTTCATTTTTATTAAGTTAAGATAAATATAAAAAGCCAAAAAAATATTTTTCCAAATTTTTCTTAGTTAAATTTGTATTTTTAAATAATTTAATTAGTTTTTAATAGTTTTTAATTCCTAGAAAATAGAAAAATATTCAGAAAAATACAAAAATAGTTTTGAAAATTCTCTTTTGATATTTTAGACTTTTCTAAGTCTTAATTTTATTTTTCTAGCTTTGTTTCATATTTTCTTGTATTTTAGGTTAATATTAAATAGTTAAAAATAGTTTTTAATTAATAATAATTAGATAATTAGTTATAAAAATAATTTTCTTTTTCCAAATATTTTCTTTTATCATTAGGATTGTAAAAATGTATTTTTCATATTTTTAGGACTTTTATTTCTTAGATCTCACTTTTTATTTTGTACGTTTACGTAATTTTATTTAAACGTAAGTTTTAAGTTTTAAGTTTTAAACGTTCATCATTTTAAAAATAGTGATAGCGTTTATTTAATATTTTTTATCTTTTTAATTTTCTTTAATTTGCATTTAAGCCCTTGTAGTTTATGTACTTCTTCTGTAGTTATAATCACTCCAAATCCTTTTTCCGTTCAAATCTCTCGATCACTATTCGTTGGGTGATCCATTGCATAGCTCGCTGGGACATAACGACCCGGGGAAACACTATACTCTCCTGATCTTCATTGAGTTTGTTCCTGAGCCGTTTTAAGTTTGTTACGGTCTGCCATTCACAAGTGGCAGACTTGAGTGATAAAACTTGACGGTTGGGAGCGGATCAGTAACCTTCTTCAAACTTGCCATCAAACTTCCCCAGATTATCAATGGTGTTCAATATAGTAAGAGGACATCCAAAAGGCTTCATAAAACGAATGTTGGGTTTATTGCCCATCAGCAATTCATAGGGTGTCTTCATCTGTGGTTTGGTGACAGAGACCCTGTTGAGTACATAGCATGCAGTACTTACAGCTTCTGCCCAAAATTGAATAGGGAGATGGGAATCTGCTAGCATTGTCCTAGCTGCTTCAATCAAAGTCCTATTCTTCCTCTCTGCAACACCATTTTGCTGTGGTGTTCTAGCAATACTAAACTCCCTCTTTATGCCTTTATTAGCACAAAAGTCATCCATAAGCTTGTTCTTGAATTCAGTTCCTTTGTCGCATCTAATACCTCTAACCTTGAGTCTTAATTGGTTTTTAAGTGCTATAATTAGAGTCTGAATAGCATCAAAAGTATCATCTTTAAAGCCCAAAAAGAAAACCCAACTGAATCTACTACAATCATCAGTAATAACCAAACAGTACTTCTTCTTATTTAAACTTGCCACAGAGACAGGTCCAAATAAATCCATATGTAACAGCTCCAATGGTTCTCTAATAGTTCTTTCCTCAAGCTTCTTGCAGGAAGCTTTGTGTTGTTTACCCTTCTTGCATGCCAAACATGATTGATCATTCTTGTAAGTCTTTGAAGGTAAACCTCTAACTAAATTGCCTTTGACCAGTTTGTTGATGTTCTTGAAATTAACATGGCCCAATCTTCTATGCCATTGATGTGCCTCTTCAGATGTTGCTTTAGCCACCAAACATGTGGCTCTTCCATAGGAATGTAGACTCTTCATGTCTAAACTATACACATCATTTGTCCTTGGTACTCTAAGTACTACCAAGTCATCATCAACAGGTTTGAAGTCAGAAGAAAGGATGAGACATTCTGTGTCAGTGAATAACACAGGATGCTTTTTATCACAAATTTGAGAGACTGACAACAAGTTGAACTTTAGCTCCTTCACATATCTGACATTCTCAAAATCGATTCTTCCAGCTTTAATTGTTCCTTTCCCAGTAATCCTTCCTCCATTGGGATCATTCCCAAATGCAACTCTTCCTCCACTAATATTTCTAAAATCAGACAGGATCTCTTTATCGCCTTTCATACTTCCAGAGCAACCACTATCCACAATAAGATGATCTTTAAGCTCCTCTTCTGGGTTTCCCTGCACACAAAGAAAAGAGTTGGAAACTTTTAGGAACCCAAGCCATTACTGACTTGTGTTCCCCTTGAGGAGTTACAAACTCAAATTCTTTGAGTATGTAATTCCCACTATCTTTCAAATGATGATCCAAAATTATCTTATGATTTTTAGCATGTGGATTTTCAAAACTCTCTGGTTTTTCAACATAAATCTCTTTCACCAGATTATTAACATTTTCTTGTATCACAAACATCTGATTCACTTTTTGTTGAACGTACTGTTTGTCCCTTAGCAGTACTTTCCCTTTTATCCCATTCAGTTTTAACAGGTGGTTCCTGTGATCTAGATCCCCTATATGAATTGTGATACCTTCTAGGTTGATAGTGAGATCTCCTAGAATTCCTATTCCAAGTAGGGTTATCAGTACCTTGTTTCTGAGCAGTACTTTGGAAAGTACTGTGAGATACTGAAGGTCTTCTCTGATGTGGGTATCTATGATCTGGTGAGAAGTTTCTGTGATTAACCCTATTTGAATTATTCCAAACTTGTTTATGCTCTCTAGGTTTCTGGTTGGTTGACTTATTCCTTGGAAACTTGCTTAGATATTCTGAGTGTTTGTCACAATCTTTGATTAAGTGAGTAGGACTATAACACACAAAACACAGTTTTTGACCCATATGACCAAAGTGATTTCTTCTATGTCTATGTCCAAAATTATTTTGCCTTCTTGATGACTGATAAAATCTGTTTTGACCAAAATTATCCCAAAAAGGTTTAGCAGTACTGTTTTGAAAAGGTTTTGCAGAAGGTACTGCTTGTTGAGCAGTACTTTGGTTTAAAGGTACTGCTTGATTTTGAACATTATTTTCAACAGTATCTTTGGGTTTCTCAGACCTAGATTGAGCAACAAGCTTCTTCCTAAACTCTAGACTGTCTACTCCATAACGAGAAACATCAGGCCTAGAGGGTTGATGACTAATGGGATGAGGAACAGCATGATAACCATTGTCTTTCTTATATTCAGGAGGTGGTTCACTTATTGATCCCTCATTACTAGATGTATCTACATAGTTAATGAGTTCATCATCACTAGTGGTTATGTCCTCAAAAACACCATCATCCTGATCACTAGGTTGGTTTTCATCTATGTTACTAAAGTCCATTCCAAATCCTAAGCCTGTTCTAATGTAAGCCCTTCTCTGTTTTTCAACATAAGAAACATGGGACAATCCAGACTCTCCCCAAGCAGCAAACTTAGCTAACAAATCATCTCTTTCCTTAGTTAATTTCTCAATTTCAGCAATTTTACAATTTAGTTTCCATTCACTAAGTTTTAACTGGTAATCCTGTTGTTCATACTTTTCAGCCCAAGCCATTTCATTATTTTCATGTGTTATGATTTTAGCTTCCATAGACTCTAAAGTGATTTGATAACCTGCTACCTCAGACCTAGCCCTAATACAATTATCTCTTTCAATCACATAACTGTTAAGTAATTTTTGATAAAACTCATAACAGTTTGAGCATACCTCAGAGATAGGAGACTGAGTTGGTGAAGTAGCCACCATAGCAAGAAGAACAGGATCATCTTCACTTTCTTTGCTCCAATCAAATCCTCCAAAGCCATCATCAGATTCCAAAGCAGCATGTTCAGATTCTTTATCAAAAGCAGTGCTCCAGTCCAATGCTTCCACTGTGTCTTCAACTGCATCTTCCACTGCTACCATACAGTAAGTCACCGGTTCATCATCAAATTCTTCACTCCAGTCAACTTCTGATAACTTCTCTTGAGCAACCAAAGCCTTTGTTTCAGTTATTGGAATTTCCTTGAGCTCAAGTTTAGGCTTCTCAGAAGTTCTGTTTGCTTGATACTTAGCAAACCTGCACTCCCTTGCAAAGTGACCAGTCTTTTGACAATTGAAGCATTCAATTTTAGATTTGTCAAAAGTTATTCCTTGTTTTGGTTTGAAATCAATACTTTTGCCTGTCTTCTTCATGTACTTTTTGATCCTTGCAGTGATCATAGCAACTTGCCACCTGATATCAATTTCTTCAAGTGCATCTTCTTCAATCTGTGCTAGATCCTCTTCATAAGTGACAGGTAAGCTTGCTTGTTGTGCAAAGAAGGAGCATACAACTTCATCTGAGTGCAAAGTGGTAGATGGTGGGGCCTGCTGAGCATATGATGGGGGATTGTAAACAGCAGTACTTTGAGAAACAGTACTTTGAGGAGAAGCAGTACTTTTGGAAGTACTGTTCTTCTTTTCAGATGATAGAAAAGCAATACTGTGAGATTTGGAATTGGGTTGACCACTCATCTCATGTTCATACACCTTCAGTTGATGATAGAGATCATCAAAGTCCATAACATCCAATCCTTGTTGTCCTCTGATCATAGTAGCAATCACATGCCATGTAGATGGCAAACTCCTTAGAAACTTCAAATTAGCATCCTCAACTGATACTTCTGCCTTGTATAACTCCAACATGTTGAGGAGATTCTGAAACCTATCATATGCAGCATCAAGACTCTCTCTTTCTCCTACTGTGAAAGTTTCAAACTGTTGTTTCAGCAAGTTTCTGTGCATCTTCTTAGAGGCTTCATTCCCTCCAAATCTGGTCTTGAGAGCAGCCCAGAGCTGCTTAGCATCTTTAGCATCATGAAACTTGAGAAGATGACCATCTGGAATGGCAGACAAGAGAATGTTTAGTGCCTTCTCTTGATTCCTTAGGGTTGCTGCTGGTAAGACTGCCTTTGGTGCTATAGGTTGTCCAGGAACATGAACGGGTTCTGGAACAACTTCATTCCCATTCACAATTACATTCCACAGAGCATGGTCTGTAATGGCAATATACTGCCTCATCTTCATGCACCAGAGATCATATTCTCCCTTCTTGATTATTGGAATTCTGAGTGAGGTGATTGAGGGTGGTGGAACACCTTCAGTCGACATCTTGAATATAGTTGAAGTAGGGTTTCTTCCTAGTCAGAGTTTCCACACAAGCTCTGATACCACTTGTTGGATCGATATACTTTAATCAAACTAACTTAACTAGCTTGTTAAGGTTTAATAACCTCGGATAAATCCTAAGTTATTAACAAAGAAACACTGAGCAATCTTTATCAAGTACGCGGAATTTACTTAACAAAGCTAAGAAGAATAACTTTATTATAAACTCTAAATCTGCTTATTATGCAGATACTCTAATACAACTCTAAGATAATCGAACATTTCTCTAAAACACTAATTCGTAAACTCTAAAACTCTTTTTCTGAAATCGTACATCTAATGCCAATCTAGGAGTCCTTTTATAGGCTCAAGGATATCCTAGTCGGTTTACAATTGATAACCTTGTACGACAAGTAATCTAAACATGGAATACAATACTTTCCATAAACGAATATAACAGTTCTTTTGTTCTAGCAGTACTTTGACTTCATCTTGCAGTACTTTGACTTTGTCTTTAGCAGTACTTTGACTCTTTGACTTCTTCCAGTACTTTTCAGCTTACAGTACTTTCATATCTTTAGTACTTTCATATCCCAACAAGTTGCCCCCCGCTATTGTATATCAAAAATAAAATAATGGCCGTAGTATTTCCCTTTTACGTTCTATGTTTCGGCATAACCGCCGGTACTTTGAATATTGAGGGAAATATTCATTTCTAGTGTGTGGGGGGGGGGGGGGGAATTCTCACGAATTTTATCATGTAATTATTCCACCCAATTCCCCCATTTTTGGCCAAATTTTTTTTTGGAGTAAGTGTTTTTCACTTACTCAACATATGGTAATCAGTCCGCCATGTCTAACACACATAAGGATTGGCTAATCCAGGAGCAAACGGCTCTTGGTAAAGATATCTCAAATCCGTTTATGGCTTGCAATTTGCCAAAAATTGTATGGTGTTCAGCTCACCATATCTTTAATTAGTGAAGAGTTGGCTAGCCCGCAAGTTTATGGCTTGTGGTAAAGGCAGTTGGAAAACCATAATTGGTAATCAGCTCACCAAAGATAATATTGATAATTTATCTAAGATTTGGCTAGTCCAGAAGCAAACGGCTTCTGGTAAAGACAAATCAAAACCGTTGAAAGCTGATGATTTGCTCAAAATCATTTGGTTATCATTGTGCCAAGGTTCTTACTTGAACTGAAACAATTGGCTACTCCAGAAGTAATGGCTTTTGGTAAAGAGATGAAATCCATTAAATTTTCTCAAAAGATTGCTAGGGACTAGTAATATCTTAGTGTGGGGGATTGATGAGTGTGCAAATACTCATCATTTTTGTACCTTTTAGACTGCAAAAACATCTGAAAACACTCAGAAATGCATCAAAATGATAAAAATATCACAAATAAGTGTTTTATGTGTTTCAAATGCAAAAATACCAAAATCAGGTGAAAAACATATCAAGTTTGCATAATTGGCAGTTTTTGTCCCCCAAGTTTCAAAAGTTGTCAAATCTAGTCCCTAGAATCCAAAAATATGGAGTTTTATCATTCAAGGTCCCTGAAATATTCTAAATTGTCAAAAATGGTCCTTGAATGAATCTTTGGGCAAATGGCAGAAAAGGTCCCTCAACTTTACAAAAGTGTCAAAATTGGTCCTTGGATATTTAAAAATGGAAAATAATCAAATGTGGTCCTTGTACTATTAAATATTGGCAAATTTGGTCCTTTTGATAAGTTTGGAAAATTTGCATTTTCAGTCCATCAAAAATCCAGAAATTACAAATATGGTCCTTGTGTTAATACCAAACCAAACGGACCCTTTGTGTATTTTGAACCCCAGCCAAACCCACTTGATCCCTGCCAATATCCCATTTGAACCCCCATCCTATTACTAATACGGGGTCAACGAAAGTCAAAACCCACACTCACTGTACATCTCCCTCACAGTCCCGCCAAAACAAGAAACCACCATGGTTTCTCACCACTTGCTTCTACCACCTTTCCACCTGTCTTCCCAGCTGTTTAACCACCCCCTTCCACCTCCACAAACACCAAAATTCTTTAAATGCTAAAAACCTGCTCAAATGACTTTTGGCGCCAAAATGACAAATGGACGAATTTGATGAGTTTGAAGAATCCAATGGCTGGAATGAAGTGGGAAAGTCTCAGGGATGTTGACAGAGCCTAAAAGATCAATATAAAGAAGAGATGAAGCAATGTGAAGCATATCTAGTGTAATTTAATTTTGCTTATCTCGTTTTTAAATAATTTAAGTTTCCAGTGTATTTCAAAGCTTTCAAGCACCTTGTAATCATATTTCAGTGTATTTTAAACTTATTTACAGTTTCAATTTCAGCTTATGAACACTAATTCAGTTTATGCAAAAATTTTCTTGTTCAAATTCTCAAAATGTTAATGCTGTTGTTAGTTGTTATTAAGGACTGAATAAGCTCATATCAGCTCCTAGATAGCTTCTAAAAGCTATTAGAAACCTTTAAAACTCAGTTTAGTATCAAAAAGCAAAAATACCAAAAAAATACAAAAAAAAATTAGTTAAAAATAAAAAATCAATGTTGAAGGTTATCACAGCTGGAGCAGGGTAAATCTTGGATTGCCTTGGGTTTAGAAGCTTAGTGGTAAGCTAATAGGGTTGATATTTGGACCTTGTTCTGTGTTTTCAGCTCAATACAAGTTGTAAGCCTTTTTAAGCTATTCTTGCATTTCCCTGTTAAATTCATTTGTTAGCTTAAATCTTTGAGTTTTTATGTTTCTTAGTTATAGTTAAGTAAAATTAAACAACAAAACAGTTAGCTTGTTCTTTAAAATTTGTAGTTACTAATAATCTTATTTTAACAGTTATTATAGAATAATTGTCATTTCTTAGTTTAATGATGTTATTGTTGTTATTTAGTGCTTATATAGTCTAATTAAGTAATAATATAAAGTCTTAAATCAGTTGTATGGTCTTAATCTTTGAAATCATTTGAAAATCACCAAAACAGTCCTATAAAGTGTTGTTTGGATATACTGTGTTATCTGTGCTAGAGGCCAGTTGTGTTGTTGTTTGTTGTTGTTCTATGTCACAATAGGATATTATAACTCAGTGCAACATTAAAAACCAGTCCTTGTTTGATCAAAAGTCAAAATCTTCTTTAATTTCACCTAGGTTGTTAACTGTTAGGATTTAGGAAACAAAAAGCATCATAGTAGCTTATAACTTGGTAACATAGCTTATTTTCATCATAACTTAGGTTAATACAACATAATCAGTTAGTAGGATCAATCCAAAGTTCATTTTAGTCAACTTTTTAGTTCATCTTAAAAAGTCAAAATTTTCAGTTTAGTCGTTTTTGAATAAAATAGATAATTTTATATAGGACTTAATATTGAGTTTCATGTTTTAAGATTTTAGGTTTATAAACTTTAGTTGCTCATCTTTATCATAGTATTTTTTATAATTACTAATTAGCTTGTTAAACTGCTTATTTCTTAGCTTATTTTAGACACCTTTATGAAAATGTGTCCTGTGCACAGTTGAGCTAGCTTTTT
The DNA here is from genome assembly GCA_019973895.1 of Chrysanthemum seticuspe. Classification (NCBI taxonomy): domain Eukaryota; kingdom Viridiplantae; phylum Streptophyta; class Magnoliopsida; order Asterales; family Asteraceae; genus Chrysanthemum; species Chrysanthemum seticuspe. The sequence continues at coordinate 277,306,755 of BPTQ01000007.1, forward strand.
CACAAGCTCATAAAAAGCTTATTAGTAAACCATAGCTTGTGTATTTTGGTTCTTTGGAAAGCTAACCTAGCTGACTTGAAGATCCAAGCTTAATATTTTACTTTCTAGCTTATTTGATAGGGCTGCAATAAGCTTTTAACTTGTCACATTTCTGTGTACACATAACAATCAGTGTTTTACCAGCTTTTTCTCAAGCTTATAGCAAGCTTATTAGTGGGCCCCATTGTGAGAACCTTGGCTTTTTGGAAACCCAAATAAGCCAGCTTCTTATATCAAGGCTTATTTTTGGCTTTGGAGCTTTTGCCCCTAGCTTAATCTTGCCTACAAAATGGCTGCAGGCCTGTTTGTTTCATAGGTTTAGTATAAAGTGCTTATTTGCTTATTTTTAGCTTATCAGTGTGAATCTTTGTGTTTTTTAGCTTAATTTAAGTTCATTTAGCTTGTTTGTATCTTATTTCATCTTTTGTTTCTTTCTTTGAAGCTTGTTTGAGCTTAAATCATCAAAATAAGCTCATAAGTTCACTGTTAAACCAATAAGCCTTCAAATAGCTTATTTTTAAGTTGTAAAATTTTTGCTTTCATTAAAGTTGCATATTATCAGTAGTATAATAGTTTTGAAAAAGAAAAATCACAAAAACATCATTTTAAAAATAGTGATAGCGTTTATTTAATAGAATTTAGCTTTTTAATTTTTCTTTTCAGCTTATTATTAAGCACTTTCTGTTTTTATAATTTTTTTAGTTTTTTGTTATCATAGGATAATTTTATAAAAAATTTCATAATTTTCTTAGATTGTTTAGTACTTATTAGAATTTAAAATAGTTAAAAGTATTAAATAATTAATAATAAATAAATAAGAAACATAAAAAATATCTTTTCAGTTTTAAAATTAATTTTCTGATATTTTAGATTTTTCTAAGTTAAAATTTTATTTTTCTAGGTTAATTTTGTATTTTCTTGTATTTAAGTGTATTTTAAATAATTAATAAATAGTAATTAATTAATAATAAATAGATAAAAAGTGTAAAAAATATAATTTCAGTTTTAAAATAAGTTTTATAATATTTTAGATTTTTCTAAGTCATAATTTCATTTTTCTAGCTTTATTTCATATTTTCTTATATTTTAGGGTATTATTAAATAGTTAAAAATAGTTTTTAATTAATAATAATTAAATAAATAGTAATAAAAATAATTTTAATTTTCCAATAATTTTATTTTATTATTAGGATTGTAAAAATATCATTTTCATATTTGTAGGTCTTTTATCTCTTTCAAATTTACGTTTTATTTTGTACGTTTACGTAAAATTTAATAAACGTACGTATTTATGTTTGTTTAATCTGATTGTTGTGCTTTATAGTTTGTATTCAAATACAATTCCAATCAATCAGTAGTGTAGTTATCAATCAAAATCCTTACTGATCATTATCCTTAGTGATCAGTCGACATCTGAACGTTTTTAAGCACCATTAATCCTCCGTGGGACTTAACGACCCGGGAATCCACTATATTCCAAGGGAAATTGCATTGGTTTTAGACTGTTTGAATTTTATTACGGTTGACCATTCACAAGTGGTTGACTTGTGTAATAAACTTGACGGTTGGGATCCAATCAGACCTACAAAGGACCAAATATATGTTCAACATTTACGGATATTTGAGGATCTCTGTTTTGTTTGCATACTTTGATGCTTATTTAACAAAAATGATGCTCAACCTTAGTGATGGTAAGATATCATCATGAATGATGACATTGTTGACTAGATGTGCTCGACTGAGAGCATTAATGCCTTATACATTAAAAGAATAAGAATACTTTACAGTTTGAAAAACTGTTTAGATGAATGTCTATAGTAGGTGTTTTGCTAGTGTCAAACACCCTATGGAATGCATTGCTGCAATACTCGTATTTTACTTGAATGCACAATCATCATACCTTTCATGGATATTGAAACAAGTATTCTCAAGGTTTAGTCAAATGACTACTTGTTGTCTTGTACAACATAATTTGATCATGGTGGGAACATCAGTTTCCAACCTATAAGTAGTCTTATGCATATCTGTTTTTAGTATTTGAATAATTGGAATACTAAGCAGTTTATATTTTATAATGAATTGATGTAATGGTTATTATCGTTTTCATTTATATCAATTGTATTCTATATTTGCATGTTTAAATCCATGAATGATTTTCTTCATTCAAAATTTGTCCATTGTCGGTTGACGGTACGGGAGTACCATCAAATTAAGACAATTGTGAGTGTGTTGGTGACCATTTTGCCAAACTCACATGTTGTTCATGGTGATGAGCATTGGACTGACCCAACCTACGAGTATTCACTGCATGGATCGGCGTCAAATAGTGAATCCCAAAAATGGTTTTGTCTATTATCCTTAGACTTGAGATGCAAGCAGGTCTTGCATGTGTGGAGTTTTATTCCTTGATATGGTTAAACGCTGTCCTGAACAAGGTAGTTATAAAGGCAACTATCAGGAATGATTTGAAGCACATGAATGACACGTGCAGTCAAAATAGGATTTGTTCCTCCACAAGGTTTGGAGTTAGATACTACTGGGCCCCTCGATGATTTGAACAGATGTTTGTATGGCCGTACCCAAATGAGATTAAGATGAATCTTAATTCACTTGGTAATCTTGTTCAGTATCAAGATCAAGAACAAAATTGTTGAACCATTAGAATGACTTTTGATCCATGTCTAAAGTTCAACATGGTATCTGAAACAAAGGGATATATGACATATAAACCATTTAATGAAACGTTTGAGAAACTGACCTCACATATCACTAGGGGCATTGGCGTGTTGCTAGACGCTAACCATTGCTTGTATAATTACTTGTCTATTATGACGTCGCAAGTGGGAGTTGTTGGAGTATGCTTGTGTCATAATAAATAATTATATGGCTAGTCATATGTGAGCCTATGGGGTCACACACATATATACTTAGACACCATTTAATATAATGTATTTATCGTAATTATGTTATAAACGACCTTCGGAACTCGGGATCAATAACGGGCCATTAAGCATCGAGTTAGACTTTGTGTTTCTGGACTCGGACCAACAATGGGCAAGCCCATTGAAGGCCTTATAGTGGCCGGCCTCATGAGGGGTTTTGGGGAAATGGATGGACTTGTTTAAGGACTTAAGTGTAACTTATTATTTGATATCAATTAGTCATTATTGGTGATTAATGTGATTTGATGATAATTGGAAGTTACATTTTTTCTTCTTCTCCTCCCTCCCCATTAAAAGTGACGCCTCACTTTAAACACCCTCTAGAGTTTTCGGTTTTGATCTCCTTCCTTGCTCATTCTATTGTAGTCTCTTGCAAGGTGTTGGTGAAAAGGTTAGACTAGCATCAAAGTGGTGATTGCTTGACGTGTAGTGTGTTTCAATCATTGGGAAAGTCCAACATCATTGGTCTTTTGGTTTCTTGATTCAATTCGTGGAGGTGATTGGTCTCTTGTAACCGGAATCACGCTACAAAGGTATAAACTTTATGTTTGTGTTTATTTGATTGATCATATGGCTATATGGATCCGTTGTTGGTGATGATTCCGCTGCGTTTATATGTTTACTTTATGTTTTTTATATTCATCATCACCTATAGTTTTACCTTGTGATGAATATTCGAATGGGCCTCTACTGTCCTTAAGCTGATCGAACATTGTTACAATCATATCATGCAATTTGAAATTATTTTGATGAAGTTCAAGTATTCTTGATGGTCCAAAATAACTATATTACATGTATCATTACTTGTAGTAATGGTTACTTTTTGATGGTCCGAATAGATACGATTGTGATGGGATTCGTCTTGTCAAGTGTAGGTGGTCACCTAATTTGGAATAGGCTTGGCGAGATTTGCGAAAATGAGTAAGGACTAATTGCATTTAGTGATTATGTAAGATTGGAATGAATTCGGATTATTGTGACCATGTGTTGGACCAAATGTGATTTTATTTGGATCATATGTTGTATTTGAGACAGAATGGACTTGAATTTTAAGAATGGATTGAACCGGACTTAATGATTATTGATGACAATGAGATTTAACGATGAGATGTGTGATAATGAGATTTGATGATGAGTTTTGAATATTCAAAGTGACTTGATGCGAGTTGATGATGAAATGTGTTATGTTATACGGTTTGATACTTTGGTACATACATTTTCACAGATAAAAGTATGTCGCGGGTAGCATTGTTACTGGAACTTGGTTGACTACAGGGTTGTTTGTACGATATTTCTCATTTGGATTTGAAGTGAGGTTTTCTGGGCGCGTTTACTTATTTCGTCTTCTTTCTTTCTATCCTTCCGCGAAGATGACTTGTTTGGGCATTTATAGAGTGTGATAAAGACTTGGCTATTTAGTTACTTTTGTGATTCTTTCTCGCTTAACCCACAACGTAACTATCACTTTGGTGCCTCACGCAGTTGAGGATACGTCAAGAGGTTTTGTACATTGGGTACACTGTTTCTTCTTCACAAGGATTAGTGCAAGCTTAAGTAACAAATCTGGGGAATTCTACTTCATGATCAAATTTGGTATATCGGGTTTACTTCTCCAAATAGTCACAGCAATTGTCGACAAAATTCGTGAATGATATGTTAGCCAAATGGTGGAGATGTGATCAGCAATTCTCATGGGATATTCGACACCACAGAATGTCAATGATACTTCACAGTCTAAGCAAAATATTTCATGAATCTTCTGCGTTAGTCATGATTTTTCAAGATGTTTGCTTGTTAGGTCACTAAGTTTACAACACAAGCACAATAGATAGAGATAGAGAAGAAAGAAGATCGGATGAACAATAAACAAACATACACACACGTTAATACTTAACCAGTTATGCGTAGAGTATGTGAAAGAAAGTAAATTGAACAACCAAACCTCAAGTGAGGGTTATTACAAGGTATTTATAGGAAGGGGAGCTAGGGAAACACTCCTACTCCCTTCCTTTCCTTAGTGGACATGGGCCTAAGCTCATGGGCCTTCTACATAAGCTTAAGCTAATAACAAACATAAAGGCCATAATTAAGCTAACTATTACATATGAATCACTAACACTTGATATAGGTTTAGGAGTGATTTCAACAATCTCCCCCTAAGTGTTGGTGATGAATGAATGTAAACGGTGAAGGTACTGATGTAATAGTAGCTTTGACGTCTTCTGACATTCTTCTTTCTTTGATTTGATTGAACAATCTCCCCATGTAGAGAAATTGTTTTCTTTAAACAGTTTTTCTTAGACGTCATCTTTAACTTAGTTCTTTGATCATTGTTCTTTGTGATGGTAGTGATAGTATGTTGTTGTTGTCTACATCAAGTCTGCCTCAGGTCTGCTTCGCTGCTCCAGTGTCTCCACATCATTCTTCAACATGCTCACACGCTTTTTGACGTTGGATTTCAGTACTGATGAAGTTCTTTAAGTCTTTAACTTTGTAGATTCTTTGGCTTGACGAAGAATCATTCTGACTTTTGCATTGCTTTGAGATATAACTTCCATTATTGATGATGTTGGCATGAGCATGTGAAGCATCTGCACGATCATTCCGCTCTAGAGCTTCCATAAGAAGAAAACATGAAAATGGTTAGTAATAAGAGGATTCCGGCACTTACAAGTTTGAACTTCGAGAGTGTTAACAGCATAGTGTGAAAACACAACTCTAATTCTCACAAAGGCCGTTCCTGAACTGGAGTCCCACAAGTGAGATAACACGATGTACCGAAGTACACCTACAGTTCAGATGAGTCGCTGAGGTACATCGAAGCATCACCTCATGACTGTAGACCGTTTGAGACACACTAAGCGTAATCCACGGGGAGTTACCGAAGTGACCTGCTGTCAGGGCTGTTTGATGTTGACCCTGGTAGGAGTTTCCTTTCAATCACTGAGGATCACAGTCGTGAACCTCTCAAAAATGTTCTCGACAGATTGCTAAGATCTGTGAAGGACTCAATAACGTACCACTGATGTTCTTATTGTTGAATATCAAGTGATGAAATGTCAAGTGTTCCTAAGAGATCTTTTGATGAATCTCGTGGCTCTAGACTCAATAGTGCGTTTTGGTTTTCCTGAGCGGAGACTAGGGAGAGGGTCTCCTTCTTCAATATCAGCAAGCTCTAAGAGAAAGCCGATAGATTATGTAGGGTTCCCTGTGAGAATGAAACAAGCTTCTTTTGAGAGAAACTTGAGTGGCTAAGAAGGTTTAGTGCATGCGTCACTGGGTCCATGACGACTTTTAATCTTCAATACCGGCGTCACTAAGTGACAACCAGTAGGATATGAATTGAACCCGGTGTCTGCCCTAAGTTGAATAATTTGGAGGGCTATTTCTTTTCACCCTTTTCTTTGCATTTCTTTTTAATTCTTCAACTCCTTCTTTCTCCGATTCTCATTTTCTCCTTTTTATAATCATACCTAAGGACTTCTAATTCTAACTATTGGTATTGTCCTTGGGTAGATCCCTCCGGCTTTGGCGGATCATAGGACGGTTATTCCTAACCTTAATCACCTTATAACTCCATTTCCATAAAACCATTTTTCATGAAAATCTCTCAAAGCGTTTGTGAATGAAAAACATGTTTGAACACTTCAAGAGTTTTAGATTTTCATAAATACTCCCCCTCCACATGTACTTAAGAGTTTAAACAGAAATCTGCATAGTGAGGAAATAGCTCGCACTTTTGAATTGATCGACTCAAGGTAGACAATTCCCCGAGGGACACGGTTACGTTGCATAGTTAAAGAGGTACATTGTCAGCTTTTAGGTGACAACTAGCTCTAATAACTACCTTGAAGGTGTTGACAAACCTCGAAAGGTTGTCAAACCCGTCAAAGTTCATGCCTATCAAGAGCTTCTCGAATAGGTACAATTTACTTGGATAAGTCTTTGGAAGACAAATCTTTTCAATGTAAGACTGTTCAGATCTCGTCAATTCATGGGTTGAAGTCTTTTCACACGATGATTCAATAGCAATATCACAACATATTTCTTATCACATAATTTTCTCCCCCTCAAAAATGGTATATAAATGTTATTTTTGAAGAAATGTTGAGAATAAATATTACCATTTTGAGTTTTATGGGAAGATGACCACAATGAACAATTTGTGAACAAAGTTTATAAGTCAAATACTCCCCCTCAACAAGTGATATAAACGGTTGAGGTTTTGAAAATCATAAGGGGAAGTACTTGTTCTTTTGAGCAAAACCTTTGAAAAATGAAAGGTTTGATAGGTTTTACTCAAAAGTAAGAAGCTTTCGCTCCTTTTATAAGGATTGTGGCACTGAAGCGTACCACGGGGTCCTTTCTTGACAAGAACGGGTTGTACACTGATATGTGTGCACAAGCCATAGTCATAATTAAATCACACATCCAAAATATTATGAAAATAGAAGTAGTTCAAGGGGTACTAGGAAGTCCATCAATCTTGCCAGGAATGCGAACAGGGCGTTGATAGCCAGCGAGAGCAATCCTGGGATGACCACCTACAAAGCTCTCTAGAGTTCTGAACTGGTCCCGTCGATACAACCTTTCATCAATCATGGTGATGATCCTCTTCACATCCCTTCTGTCTTGAGAATTCCATCGCTTTGGAGACCCAATGCCTTCATGTATCGCCTTCAACTGATAAGCCAAGCCATCCCTAACCTTCTTCAATATGTGATCCCCAAATTTGTGAAGATCTCTACACGCCATCAAGCAATTTCGTTGAAGTTCACTTCGATAAACGACGCCGAATGGTTTGCTAATGAGGGTGTATTGTGGAAGCTGGTTGATGTCGGGAAGATCTAGCTGAGGTGGAGTGAAGTTGACACGGGTCTGATATGATTCAACTGCAAGCTGGAGATCTTCTACACGTTCTTTGATTACTATTCTATTGATGAAGATAAGCAAGGACTTGATGTATTCACGTTGCACTTCAGTCGAGAATTATCTCATGCGACCCTGTACTTTGGCAAGGTACATGTCTTCAATGTTGTTGATAGACAAATTCTAAAAGTCCGCTTCAGAGAATGCATAATCCCTTTCGTCTTGCCTTTTGACCACGATATTCTTGAGGAAAGTGTAGTCCCATTTAGACGAAAGATCAACATGTTTAATGGCCACGATTGCTTTAGTACTGAACACTTCATGTTGAGACTTCTGAACCTGGCAGCTTCTGTAGTAGATTCGTCGGCGTTTCGGCCAATGGTGAATCCCATACAATGCATCACGGTCATATACTTCCACATTGTTGGAGAACATGTGGTTAGCCCTTTCCTCGATGGTTATGCAGTTAGAGTATATGGCTGCCGGGAATGGAAGTGTAAGAGATGTAGCGTATTTCCTTGAACCATCGCCACCGTGTAGAAGAAATTCCAATTCTTTGTTGAAGAAATATCGGAATGAAATCCTTGGCTGATTTGGTTGGCCAATTGTTGGTAGAGGTTTAGACCAGTCGGTGTAATATGGAGGGTTGTCCCGTTTGGTGAAGTCGATGTTTGCTTCGGGGTTGAGCCAATCCATGTCGTTAGACATAGCTCGTGCTATATTATCAAGGTGATAATCAAATTCAATAGCACTTTTCGAGCTGTCTTTGAGCAGTTGAAATGCTTCATTCTTGATGCGCTTCAACTCGGATTTTGTCATCTTTTTCACACGGAATTTCTCTTGCAAGAACTTAGCATGCTCCAATGTACTACCGTCTTCCAGATCTTGACCTTCAGGTGGGTAGGGAGTAGAATTAACAAGTGTAGAAAACCAGTCGTATTCATCGGTGTCATCTTCATCTAGCCATGATACGACGTCAGCCTTAGGCGCCTTCTTCTTCTTTTTCTTAGGCCTGGATGAGGATTCTGGTTTCTTAACTTTGTTGGGAGAGGTGGGTTGTTGTTGGGGCTCATGGAATTCCTCATCGTCACCACCCGTATACTCAAAGTGATCACCGGTTTTCTGAGTCTGGGGTGGTAACTCAGAAGCATCCTGAGGTTTTTCAGTAGAAGAGCGAGGAGGAGACCTTTGTTGAGCTAGAGTCCGTTGGGGTGGAGGTTGCATAGAAGATGATTCACCAGACTTCTTCTGGCGTTTAGGCTCGTCATTCTTATCCTGATCCTTATCTTCATCGTCGCGTGGACGCTTAGGCCTTTCAGCTTCTTCTCTGCATGCTGATTTTAGTTGGTATTCCAGCAATGCTTCAAACAATTTACCTTCGTTGGAGGCAAATGTTGCAGATCATTTCGACATTTGAGCTACCAGTCGGTTAACCAGTTCAGCATCTGAGAAGATTATGGGATCAACTGGATTGATGTTCACATGCATTGGAGTTGATTTCATAGTCTGTTTGGCCAGGTGTAAGAGATTCGGATAGAGTTGTTTGGTGAACAGCTCCTTAGTAACTCCAGGAACGATGTCAAGAAAGTACTTGTGAGTGTATCCTTTGATCATCTCATCCATTCTCCCTTGAAGATCATCTTTCATGAGCTTCTGGACATACTCCCTTTCGACTTTCATCTCGTCATTCTCGTCATGAAGGTACTGTACCTGATCAGCAAGAAAATTCAGCTTCTTGTAAAGCACGTCTTTCTTTCTGACCTGTTTGACAGCTTTAACGATTCATGTCTTAGTTTGAGAAATCCAAGAGGCAGTTGGCTTCTTCACTGATCTGGATGTGGATCTAGTTGTTCTTTTTGATGGTGGTGGTGAGGAGTGAGAAGATGAATCCGATGATGATGAGATGTGAGGAGACTCCGGGTCCTTTGGTGGCTCGGAAGTTTTCTCCTTGGAACGGACGAGACTGTCTAGAAGAAGACGATCATAATCGTCCGTTTCATCAAAATCTTTGTATCATCAGCAGTTGTTTTCTCAGTCTTTTCCATTTCTGGTTCCTCAAATTCATAATCAATAGAATCTTCCACGCGCTTTTGTTGTTGCTCAAGAGTGGTGGCACCAGTTCCCTTATCGGGTTGATTAACCGCATCAGGAATTGGTGTGGATTGAACATCACCACTTGACCCTCAGGGGCCACCCATTTGATCCTTTGCAAACTCTTTCGCAACGTGTTGGAGTCTAACGAATTTGAACTTCCTCCTGTAATCAGTTTCCAGTGGCTCTTCTTCTGAGCTTTCCTCTTCATGCTCAATCACTGGAGTCTTCCCTTTGACGTGTTCAGCTATAGGACTGGGAGGTTTGACTGCTGAAGGATTAGTATCGGTTGCAGTTTCAGAGTAGAAGATCTCTTCTTCTAATTGTGTATCTTCAGAGCTTTCGTCCACTAGCTTTCTTGGCGATTCAGGCTTTGGCACGGGAATGGGAACAACTTCCTTAGAAGGAACAGTCCTTTTTCGTGGAGGATTCCTCTTGGGGAACTTCCTCTGACTCTCAGTGCTTGCAGCACTCCCTGCACTCCCTCTTCTGGTTTTCCTTGTAGGTGTACCAGAAGATTTATCATTGAGAAAACCAACTTTGTTCTCTTTCACAGCTACCAAATATCTTTTATAAGAGTAGAGCTGTTTGAGTTCATCTGAGAGAAGGAGATCCGGCAACACAGCACCTTGTTTCTTGGTAGTTGACTCCTTAAATCTGACTGTTAGAGTGGGTTCGGACAACACGTCAAGATTGTCGGGGTCATTGATTCTCTTAGGGATATCAGGGTTATATCCAAGTGCTCTTTGGATCAACAGTTTAGTATATCTGATATAAGGAATCTTTGTGCCAAGCTTTTTGAGGAATGTCATCATGTCATCCCATATCAGAGCTTCAACTTCGATGTGTTTCATGTTGATCAGACCTCAAAATATTTGCAGTTCCACGAGCTTGGGATGCTCATAGCCGCTGTCACGACCGGAAACGGATTTTGTGATGATGATATAAAGGGTTCTCCAAGGCTGAGGAATGTTCTTAAGATCCACGTGAGAATGCTTATTAATAACCCCTGAAGCTTCGTCATACCCAATATCAATCAAAAATTGCAGAACAGTCTCTTCAGTAGGTGCAGCAGAGTATTCAGTTGGTATGATGTCAGGAATGAGGAGAACGGCTCTTAAATCGGCAGGAATGATGGTGATTTGCTTGTGATTGAGTGTCACCATCACAACATTCTGTCCTTTGATCTTTTGCATTGTAGTCCAAAACTGTTGAATGTAGATCTCTGGAACAGTAGCAGAGTGGGAGAGCATGTTCTGATAAGGATGGTTCTTCAGAATATCAACAACAATGAAACAAGAAGATTCTGAACAGGTGAGGGTTTCAAAGTCAACACGAAGGTTATTCTTTCCAATCTTCATTGGATAGCCATGAGGGAAGATATCAGCAATGGTGAGTACATTTGGTGCATCCACATTCATTTGAGCGTCCATGTCGTGATCTGAAATACATTTAGCCAAAAGAACCAACATATCGAAAGACATTATGTTAGTCAACAGATGGTTTTATTGTCTAATAATTTGAATGAGATATGTCAATGATTGTTACAAGTCCAAAATCACTTGTTTGTTCAATAGTACAATGACGTCTTGATAAGTTTTGAGAGTTAGTTAACTTTAGGTTTTAAAGTTTATGTTATCTCATATTTTTCACAACATATTACACATTTAAGCTTATTAGTGACATTATTGGTTTCGTGACGTTATGATTTATTTATTTACAAGTTCGCACGCGTAAAAATTCATAATGAAGGTTTGATCAAGGCTTAGGCGTAGAAATGGTAGCTTATGCGTAAACAGGAGTTATACGCGTAAAGGCGCAAGCTTATGCGTAGGACCCTGACTTACGCGTAAGAAATATTATGCGTAGGAAAAGGGGACCTTATGCGTAGAGCTTACGCGTAAGCGCATATAAAACCTTACGCGTAAGGCTTACTCGTAAGAGTAGACCTTATGCGTAGAGTTCACTGTTTACGCATATCCTTCACAGGATACGCGTAGTCCCTTATGTAGAACCTTACGCGTAAAAGCTACCCATAAGATTTCTCTTACGCATAATATGCTACGCGTAAGGTGATCCTTATGCGTAGATGTCTAACAACCTTGATTATGATTTTTACGTGTAGCAAACCTGAAATAAAATCATCATAGCGTCAATTTTAACACATACATTCATTCTATGACAGATCATGACATGTATACTTATGAAACAGTTTACGCGTAGAAAACCTTATGCGTAGAACTTAAACCCTAGTTTCAAGAATTACGCGTAAGAAATCTAGCCATGGAAATTGCACCAAAGTTTTTCTGGGAGGTGTTAGATGCATAGTAAGTTGTCCTATCCAAGTTTTAACATCAAATATGCCATGGATCAAAAATACCCAAACCGTATGAATATAAACCCTAAATTCCAATTAATGAATCATTAGAGTTTCTAGGTTTAGTTATGATTAATTCAACTTGAAAACAACCTCATACAACAATATTTATCACCAAACACGTTCACAAATGAAAACACCCAAACCCACGCATAAACCCTAATTTCCAAAATCCATTAATTCGTGTATCTGGGTGTATTTTGAGGATAAAAATGATATCATTGATGTTATGGAAACGTTTTGACACTATCTTTTTAACCATAAACACACAATCTTGATCATGTGTTCATACGCATATGCGTAGAACACAAAATCAATCATATACAAAAATTTAACCGTTGGATTCGTATAAAAATTAAAACCAATGTTTGTAAACACGTTAAGATTATGAAACAACTTACAAATTGATGATCCAAAACACGGATTTGAAGAACGATTTTAGTGCGTAGGATATGTTTGGTGAAGATAATAAATGTGAAAGGTTAGAGTTAGGTGGAAGTTTTATTAAAAAAAAGTTTGAGCTTTTGGCAGTTTTAGTCCCTCCACCTTTTCCATTTTCATCCAAAGCCTTTTAACTTCCATTTTGGTTACCAAATGAAGAATATTTAGAAATAACTTTGACGACACTCCCCCTCGACTTAAGAAATAATGAAAGTTTATAAATTTTAGTCCGAGGAGTGTCAGAAACCAGAAATGTGACCACCATTATTAAAGAATCAACCGGGATAAAGTAACATGCAAGTACAGTGATATTTTGAAACAGTTAAGAATTTATTTTCTCCCCCTCAACACTTGATCGAAAAAAATACTGAATTTTGAAAGATTTGAGTGTTGACGGAAGAAATGTACTTGCCATGTTTGAAGAAATATAGATAGAAGAATATTTTTGTTGTTTTATCTGATTTTCTATTTTTGTATTTTGTTTTTGAAAAATTATTTACAAAAGAGATTTTGGTGTTTGACTGGTTTTTAAGACTGTTTTAAGAGTTCATCCAATTCCTCTTGAGTCAAACACCGCATACCAATCCGGTGGACCAACTCATTAAACCTAGCGGGAGGCAAGGCTTTGGTGAGAAGATCTGCCAATTGGTATTCTGTACCCACGAAGTATAATTCAACTGTACCCTGTTCCACATGGTCCTTCATGAAATGATAGCGAAGATCGATGTGCTTAGATTTCGAGTGCTGAACTGAGTTGCACGAGATCGCAATGGCACTCCGATTGTCGCAGTACATCGGGATTCTGTCAAATACGTAACCATAGTCTTTGAGTTGTGTTCTCATCCAGATGACTTGAGCACAACACGCCGACATGGCTACATATTCTGCTTCGGTTGATGACAGCGATGTACAATCCTGCTTCTTCGATTGCTAGGACACCAGTTTATCACCAAGAAATTGTAGTGCTCCTGAAGTACTTTTCCGTGAATCTAAACATCCTGCGTGATCAGCATCTGAAAAGGCAATTAGTTCAAAACCAGAATCCTTCGGATACCAGATCCCCAAGTTAATGGTTCCCTTGATGTATCAGAGGATTCTTTTAGCCTGAGAGAGGTGGGTTTCAGTTGGTCTTGACTGATAATGGGAGCCGAGATAAACGACAAAGACAATGTCAGGTCTGCTAGCTGTTAGATACATGAGAGACCCTTTAATACTTCAGTATTTTGTCGGGTCGACTAATTTCCCATGTAAATCAGCGTCTAGCTTCTTGGTATGAGTCATTGGTGTGGCATAAGTGTCACAGGTTTTCATTCCAAATTTGTTTAACAATTCAAGGGCATATTTGGACTGACTCAAGAAAATACCACGGGGTGATTGATGAACTTGCAGTCCTAGAAAGAATGTAAGTTCACCCATCATGGACATTTCAAAATTTTTCTTCATTAGTTTTGCAAAAGCGATTGAGTACTTTTTATGTGTAGACCCAAAAATAATGTCATCCACGTAAATTTGAACAATTAAGATATGTGCCCCGTGATATTGAATGAAAAGAGTAGGGTCGACCGAACCTTTGGTGAAATTATTGGCAATGAGGAAAGATGATAGCTTATCGTACCATGCCCGAGGAGCTTGTTTGAGACCATACAGAGCTTTGTTCAGTTTGTAGACATGGTTCGGGAACTCAGGATCAACGAATCCTTCTGGTTGGCTGACATAAACCGTTTCTTTCAGTTGTCCATTTAGAAACGCAGTTTTGACATCCATTTGAAAGACCGTCATATTCAGATGAGCGGCGAACGCGAGAAATATCCGAACAGCCTCAAGACGAGCAACCGGAGCAAATGATTCTTTAAAGTCAATACCCTCCTCCTGTCGATAACCCTTAGCCACCAGACGTAACTTGTTTCTGATTACGTTCCCTTCAGCATCCAATTTGTTCTTCCAAATCCATTTAAGACTAATGACGTAGCCCCTGTTGGTCTTTCAACCAGTTCCCATACTTCAAGACGTTTGAATTGGTTGAGTTCTTCTTGCATGGATTCAATCCAGTTTTCTTTTGTCATTGCGTCTTTAATGTTTTTAGGCTCAGATTGGCAGACAGTGAGTGCATAAATGCAGTGTTCACCATCTGTGTGAAGACGTTGTCTCGTAACGACTGGTTGATTCGGGTTGCCAATAATATTTTCCAGAGGATGGTCTTTTGTCCATCGATGTGTAGAGGGTTGATGTTGGTATACATTATGCAGATTCTGAGGATTCAAATGGTTTGTAGATGATTCCGCGACATCAGGTGCAGCAGTCTCATTAGCAAACGGGTTAAAGAAAGCATTTGGATCAAAATCTGCAGGTGGGGGTACTTCATTAAGAACATCATCAGCTGGTTCATCATTGTTGGAAGCGGTTTGTTCAACTATTGTGTTGGAGTCAACTGGTGGTGCTTCTTCAACCGTAGTTGTTGTAGCAGGTGTATCAGGTATAAGAGTAGTATCAGGTTCAGCAGCGGAAACAACGGATACACCTGGAGCACGTTCATCAATATCGTCACTGAACAGCGGAGCAAAGAGTCTTTCCATTTGTTGACGAGTAAGCTGGGGGCTTTTTTCAGCTGATGATGGGGTTTGAGGGAAGTTTAAGTGTTGGAATCACTCCTAATCCATAATCAAGTGTTAGTGATTAATATGTAATAGTTAGCTTTATTATGGCCTTTATGTTTGTTATTAGCCTTAAGCTTATATAGAAGGCCCATGAGCTTAGGCCCAAGCCCATAAAGGAAAGGAAGGGAACTAGGAGTGTTGCCCTAGCTTCCCTCCTATAAATACTCTTGTAAACCCTCATTTGAGGGTTGGTTGTTCAAGTTTTCTTTCATTCACTCTCCTACGCGTAAACCGTATTACTATTATCGTGTGTGTGTGTTTGTTTACTTGATCAATCGCCTTATCTCTTTCTTATAAGCTTGTGTTGTAAATCTAGTGACCTAACAGTGGTATCAATCGCCTAATAGTTGGGTGAATCGTGTTTGTTTTTGAAGTGGGTTTCGGTCCTACGCTTAAAACACATGTTGGATACTTTGGTTCACTTAAAAACTTGTTTTTTACACTTTTTAATCTAAGATTCTTGTACTTTCAACGTTTTAAGGTGTTAAAATACTTGTTTTTGGCAAAAAGTTTCAAACTTTATGCGTGGATCGTTGTTTTTCATCTAGTTTTTGAACGAGGGTTCTATCCTACTCGTAACTGTTTTAGAGGCTTTGGTTCATCAAGTTTCACACTTTTGTGTATTTTGGTGTTATTGAAGCTATTTTATCACACAAAAACTGGTTTAGAAACACTTTTGGATAGAATCAAAATTTCGTGCATTTCTACGCGTAGTAAAACCCTAAAACTATGCGTAAGTGTTTCCTTGTTTTGATCTTCATTTTCGTGGTTTATTCCGTGTTTTCTTACTTGGATAAGTCTGAAAATACGTCGACTTTGGATATCTTTTGCACTGTGATAGTGTAAAAGATCATTTGGGCAAAAACCCTAAAATTACGCATAAGCATAAGCTTACGCGTAGAAATCCTACGCCTAAGATTTTTTCCTACGCCTAAGCCTAGTCTTACGCATAAGAAAATCCTACGCCTAACTTTCTACGCCTAACTTTTGTCTACACTTAACTTTAGTGCTTTTCCCTACTTACGCGTAAGCTAAATCCTACGCGTAACTCCTTATTGAGTTATTGTTACGCGTAACTTTGGTGTTTTTACGCATAAGTGTTACTTGGTTATTGTCTTTTCTATGCCTAAGGACACTTCATCAACAAAGGTTCATTCGACTACAAAGATCCATTTTTACCAACACAAGTTTTCAACATGTCTCAACCACCATACTCTAACTATTTCCCTTACACTTATCCTCAACGACAACAACAACTAACTCCACAACATCAACAATGGAATCAACAACAAGCAATTTATCAACAACAATTTAATCAACAACATACTCCACAACTTGGTGCAATTCCCCTACCACAAATGGTTCAAACACCGCCAAGTCTTCAAGTTCAACCCTACACAAATGAATTCAATCAACATCCATCCAGGAACACTATGAAGGAACCCACTTGGTTTGCAAAGATGTGTGAAGCTTTAAGCAGCCAACAATCAATTCATGAAGCTGGATCACTTGATATACCTCCAATGCTCACTCCAGGAAACTACGATCAATGGGTGATAAGGTTCTTTAGGTTTTGTGATCTGAAGAAGCCACATGGAAAGTTTTTAAAGAAGGTTATCTTGGAAGGTCCATTTGAGATGCCTACTGTCATTGTACCTGGAGATCCTAATGCTGTTCCACTAAGAGATGAACAAACCAGCATTGCTACTGTTGCAAATCTAAATGCTACAGAACTTCTACACTATGAAGCTGATGAGCTTGCAATGCAATATATCCTTTTAGGATTACCTAACCCAATTCTTCGAAGTGTTGATGCTCAAAAGACTGCAAAGGAAATGTGGGACCATATTCATCTTCTTATGGAAGGATCAGTAGTCAATCAGGAGGATATGGAATCCAAAATTTACTTGGCTTATGAACACTTCATGATTGAATCTGGAGAGATACTATAGTCTTATCATCATCGATTTTCAGACATCATCAATGATTTGGATAAACACAACATCATCATGCCAAGAATTGCAGTGAATACTAAGTTCCTGAGTAGTCTTGGTCCTGAATGGGAGAAGTATGTCATTTTTCTCCGTCAAGCGAAGAATATGCATCATTCTACATATGGATTGTTGTACGATTACTTGAAGCCTCATGAAAAGGAAGTTGATCGGGAAAGGATTCTCCGTGCTCAAATTGGTCCACCTACACATCCGGAAAATCAACAACTTGCCTTATATGCTCAACAAAGTTATCCTCCTCAACAAGCAACTCAACCAACTGCCTCAGTCACACCAAACGATCCATCACAGCAATCTCAACAAAATCAATTGGTTCCTTACAACAACAACAATGATCAAGCACTTCATAGTCAAACTAATGAGGAATCCGATCCGTTCGAAGCATTGCAACAGGGTTTTGTTATGATTGCTAATGCTTTTAGCCGTTATACAAACAAATCCAACAATCGTATTCGTTCTTCATCCAATACACGAAATCAGGCTGTTGTGAACAATGGACGAGTTGAAGTTCAGAATCGTGGTTATGGTCGTCAAATGGGAGGTGGTCAAGGGTTTAATGCTATGGGTAGGAATAACAACAGAGCTCAAGTGGTGGAATAGGGAAATGCTCAGAATGGTTTGAATGGTCTTCGATGCTACAACTGCAATGAGAAGGGACACCTGGCTAATGCATGCCCAAAGCCAAGGACTAGGGGCAGTGCTTATTTCAAAGAGGCTCTTCTTTTGGCTCTTAAGGATGAAGCTGGTGGATCTATCACAAACAAAGAACAGAGCTTTATGGCAGATGCAGACTCAGATGATGATATGGAGGACTTGCAGGCCAATGCAGCTGTTATGTTGATGGCTAATATGCATGAGTTACACATGAGTGACACAGGCCCAGTGTATGACACTGATGGCTTGTCTCAGGTACCCGAACAAACCATCATCATATCTGAACTAATATCTCCGCCAATATCTGAATCCGGCACGGCTCAGACAGTTCAAAATGAGTCATCTACATCTCATTCTGACGATTTTCAAATAAACCCTGTAGTTACATTTGACGATCAAGATGACCTTATGGTTTCCTTTGATAATCAAATTGACTCTGTGGTTGTACTTGAGGATCTAAATAATGATCATGCTGTGACTCACGTTGAACAAGCTGAACTGTTGCCTCCTCCAGATTTTGCTCGTTTAATTCAAGACCATCAAATCAAAATGGAGGAATGTTATGCATTAAATAAGGACTTAAAAAGCAAAAATGCACTGTTAACCAAGGATTTTGAATGCTTACAAGTGCAACTCAACATTTTCAAAACTCAAGAAAACCGTGAAAAAGGTTTTGAAGCCGCTTTTGCTAAATCTCATCAAAACGAAAAATATTTAGACAGACAGATGCGTGATCTAGCCGCCTCGAAGAATGCTTTGTTGTCTAAAATAGAACAACTGAAACATGAACATAAAAAGCAAATTAACGCTCTCACCTTGGAAAATCCAAAAGCTAAGGCTGAGTTGTTAAATTGTCATAAACAGTTCTCAACATACAAAAAGCATTCAACGAATCGGGTAGATGACCTTCTTGCATAAATTATTGGCTTGCAAAACAAAATTAAAGAGTTTAAAACTGTTGTTTACAAACATGGTGAATCAGCAACAGCTATTGAAAAGTTTACTTTAAAACCCAATCCAAAAGGATATGGACCAAATCTAGCTGATTACAAACCAAAGCTTTCACTCAAAACATTCAAACCAAATCCTGAAGTTTCCAGTGCAGAATATAAAATTAATGATACTGTTATGAGTGTTGTTGAATATCATCGTCAAGAGGAATTAGATGCAGAAGACGAGAGTCGATCAAAATTAAAAACGGTTGTTTACAACAAACCTTTTAATTATTCAAAACCGGTCACTTTCCTCACAACAACGGATTCTTCTAACATACCAAGGGTTATCATCAAAACACCTGAGTCTTCTAATGTTAATCCCCAACCAGACTATGCACAAATTTATGGTCCTTTACCTTCAATCAGTGAAGTAAACTCAAAACCTGAAAATCGCAAAATCCTTAGATATTTTGATATTTTCATGGCTGACCTCAAAACTTTAAAACATGAGATATAACATCATTCTGAAATCAAAGTTCAACACTTTCAATCGCCTTTAGCGCGAGAACAAATAGACATTTTTCAGAAAAATCTTTTACCAAATGTTAAAAATTTGAAAAGTTGTGCATTAGCTTGGGAAAAGGACTTTCATAAGGAACTTGGAGTAATGAAGGTCGTTTTTGAGAAAACTGAAACATCTATTTCTAATACTAAACGCAAAAATAAAATGTTAAGAAAAGATGTTGATCGACTCTTGGAAGATGTTATTTGTGCTGATATCCATAATGTTGTGTTATTCTATTCTTTGCCACATGCATCTGATTATATCTCTGCTGATACTGTTGACTCTGTGGTAACTGTTGAGAATATTGATAATGTGCTTCAGATCGAGTCTTTAAAAGCTGAAAATAAACGATTACTTAATGAACTTTACAATGCAAAACGTCGTCTTCATTGGTGTGAAAAAGATATTCACAACCATCAACTTAGTTTTCAAAAGAAAATCACTCAGTTGAGTGCAAAATCTTCTGATCCTAAAATTGAGCAACTGGATGATCAAAACGTTTCTTTGAAAAGTCAAATCTCTAAATATGAACAAGAACTTGTAACAGTTAAACAGGAATATTGTGTCATATTTGATTTACTCAATAAGACTCGACATGAAGCATCAAACGAACTTGATCACTATCTTGCTCACACTAGAGAAGTCATGAATTTTGCTGGTAATATTCGGTCTAAAAATCAAGATTTGATTCACACTATCTCTCAGTTAAGAGAAATGTTAGGAAAGTATGAACAACTTCCGCCAACCATCATTAAGAGATTAGCATCTGTCACACTTAGTAATCGTGCACCTAGAATCCCTACTGCCAAATCACAAGTTGCTAACGTGCTTCCTTCTACTGAAACAGGAATAGTTGTGTCTTTTCCAAACTTCCGCACTTCACAGCCTAGGAGCACTCAATCGAAGAATAGGAAGTTGCGACCTAAGAAAAGATCAATAAGGAATGCTAAAGTAGAAGAACACCCTAGGACTATGAATAAGACTCACGTTGCTTCCACTATAGATGTTGCGTCTGGCAAATGTAATAAAAATAGTAATGTAACGAATGCTAAACCTTTAAGCACCTTTGATATTCAGTCTGATGCACCTTGTATGATTTGTCGTAAAAGTATGAATTCTGATTGTCATGACAAATGTGTTGCTAAAGCTATAATCTCTCGTTTACGGAATCCTAAGAATCGGAATACCTCTAGGCCCACTAATCATTCTAAGTCTGTGCTTGGTAGACAACCTTCTTTAGATTCTAAGGCAAACATTGCTGTCACTGTAGCTCCAGTTTCACCCCTAAGAATGTAGTACCACCAAGTGCATTCACTAAGACTAAAGCAAATAGTAGTTATAGATGGCAGAAATGGATATATAACACACTAAGATTTAAATGGATGCCTAAAGTCATTAATGTGTGCATGTCTCATATACCTGCTTCGGAACCCTCTAACATTTCGGGTTCCACATCTACTTCTATTCCATCTGTGTCGTCTGTGTGTAATGCAGGTGATACAGATCATTCTTTGGATTGTTGATAGCGGATGTTCCCGACACATGACAGGAAACCTTAAACTGTTATCAAACTTTATTGCAAAGTTCATTGGCACTGTCAGGTTTGGGAATGATCACTTCGCAGCTATCATGGGCTACGGAGATTATGTCAATGGGAACATCGAAATCAGCAGGGTTTACTATGTGGAAGGCCTCGGTCATAATCTATTTTCAGTAGGTCAGTTTTGTGATGGAGATTTGGAGGTTGCTTTCAGGGAGAAAACTTGTTTCATTCATGATCTACAAGGAAATGACCTTATGTCTGGCTCGCGTAATTCTAGTCTCTACACTATCTCTATGCAAGACATGGTTGCTTCATCTCCCATCTGTTTACTTTCAAAGGCAACATCAACTAAATCCTGGCTATGGCACCGTCGTCTCTCACATCTAAACTTTCAAACCATCACCAACCTTGCTCGACACAAACTAGTTGAAGGTCTCCCACGATTCCGGTATTCAAAAGATCACCTTTGCTCAGCCTGTGAACAAGGGAAAAGCACTCGTGCTCATTTTCCTTCAACGGTGGAACACAGCTCTCAGCATGTGCTTCATCTTCTTCACATGGATTTGTGTGGCCTGATGCGCGTGCAAACGATCAATGGCAAACGCTACATCTTAGTAATTGTTGATGACTACTCACGATGGACTTGGGTCTACTTTCTTCGAAGCAAAGACCAAGCTCCACAAATGATCATCACCTTTCTTACGAAAATACAGGTTCAGCTCCGCAACACCGTCAGACTAATCAGAACAGACAGAGGTACTGAATTTGTTAACCAAACCCTTCGTGAATTCTATGAGAAGTGGGAATTCAGCATCAAACATCTATTGCACGTACACCAGAACAAAACGGAGTTGTTGAAAGACGAAACCGAACGTTAGTAGAAGCTGCAAGAACAATGTTAATCAATGCTAAACTTCCAGATTACTTGAGGGCAGAAGCCATATCTACTGCATGCTATACTCAAAACCGTTCTATGATCACAAAACGCCACAACAAAACACCTTTCGAGCTTGTCCACAACCACAAACCGAATCTCAAACACTTTCACATATTTGGATCCCTTTGCTATCCGAATAATGATCGTGATGATCTTGGAAAGGTCAAAGCCAAAGCTGACATTGGAGTATTTATTGGATATTGTGAGAATTCTAAAGGTTACCGAATCTGGAATCGTCGAAAAAAACAGATGATGGAAACAATTCATGCTCATTTTGATGAACTCACGGAAATGGCTTCTGAGTATATGATAACGCTACACGCGTCGTTCGGGGTCAAGGAAACTTCCTTTTCTTCGAGCAAGTTTTATAACACCCTAGGCAGTGAACCTAATCGTTGTAGTGTAGTAATTAGGGTAAGCCACGGGTATTGATATCGTTCTCTAGGGGAATAGGAATGCTAGTGAGAAGTTACTACGCTAAGGTTGAGGTTGAGGAAGATTATTTTTTTATCTTTTTATGTTTTTTAGAAAATGAAAAGGTACGAATCTCGGGTATTGGATTTGGGGGGTTGGTATTTCTACTGATTACTCTACTATTATCTAATTATCTAAGCTAAGGTTGTGATAGTCTATGTCTAATTGATGTGTACTCGTATGATAGTTTAAAGATGTGTTTACTTAGGTTTTACTACTCCTTAATTATCTCCTATTGATGGTTGATTTGTTATTCGTGCGGGATATCGGAATCTTAGTGTTGCGTTGATCCTTATTCCTGCACTGTTTAGTTGGTAGTTATCCTCTATTAATTCCTCATCATTTTGGATTCATTTGTGTAGAAATTTGATAGTATGCTCATGTGTAGTTAATCTGTATCTGATAGTGTTGGAATCGAATCTATTAATCTATTATCATCTCATTAGTCATCTTTATGGTTGGGGGGTTTAGGTTATGGGCTCTAAGCATGGAAAAGTAAAAGATTTTTTGTATTTTTCTATTTTTTTATTAGAAGGAGTTGGAGTTGGAATCGCATCATTGAAGAGTGATCGTAAGGATAAGGGGATCTCTTGCTATAGTTATGGGCACCGAATGGGATTAATGATGTGATGTTGCTAATCCAAGTGACGGATCCCACAATATTTTGAACGAGCTTCTTTTCCTTCAAAGGAACTGGGGCTTGCTGCGCACATCGCAATAGTATATGAGTCTTC
>BPTQ01000007.1:277336422-277402979 GCA_019973895.1 Chrysanthemum seticuspe
GCTTTGGGATTACTGCCGCTGTGCTGCCGCAGTGCTTTGTATTCCACTGCGGCAGCGTATACATTAGAATATATATCTTAGGCTTAAAAAAACTGAAAAATTCGGATTCTATATATAAGATTACATCTGCGACGGCGTCACCTTATGTTTCGTGACGCCGTCGTGTCGCCGTCATTAGGGTTTCGTCTTGGCCACGTAAACCTTGCGACGGCGTCACCTTATGACTGTGACGCCGTCCCCTTCAGCTCTGACGCCGTCTTGGCTGCATCTAGGCCGTCTGAGTAGCGACGGCCTATTCCTTTAGAACCTGACGTCGTCCCTTGAAAACATGCAATTTTTCTTCTGAGCCGTCGCAAAATTCCTTCCCGACGGCGTCGCAGATATGCAGTGACGCCGTCGCCTTATGTCTCAGCAGCTTTGAGTGTCTCGATTCTGACTTTGGCCATTTTCTTCGTATATTCGCGCCTTTTCGTCCAAATAAGCATCATTCCAGCATTTTGCCTTCAAGAGACCTAAAAAGTGAAAAGGAACGATATTAAGCAATAACGGATACAAAAGTGATCGAATAAGGGCTTAAATGACCCCTCAAAAAGGTACCTTTTAAAACCTTATTAGTATAACAGCTTAGAACCCGGTCACAACCGTTTAAACTTCCCTCAACCCCCATCATCAGCTGAACAAAGCCCCCAGCTAACTCGTCAACAAATGGAAAGGTTATTTGCTCCTCTGTTCAGTGACGATATTGATGAACGTGCTCCAGGTGTATCCGCTGTTTCCGCTGCACAACCTGATAATATTCCTATACCTGATACACCTGCTACAACAACTACTGTTGAAGATGCACCTACACCAGTTGACTCCAACACAACAGTTGAACACACCGCTTCCAACAATGATGAACCGGCTGATGATATTCTGAATGAAGTACCCCCACCTGCAGATTTTGATCCAAATGCATTCTTCAACCAGTTTGCTAATGAGACTGCTGCACCAGATGTCGCGGAATCTTCAACAAACCATTTGAACACTCAGAATCTACACAATGTATATCAACATCAACCCTCTACACATCGATGGACAAAAGACCATCCTCTGGCTAATATTATTGGCAACCCGAATCAACCAGTCGTTACGAGACAACGTCTTCACACAGACGGTGAACATTGCATTTATGCACTCACTGTCTGCCAATCTGAGCCTAAAAACATTAAAGACGCAATGACAAAAGACAACTGGATTGAATCCATGCAGGAAGAACTCAACCAATTCAAACGTCTTGAAGTATGGCAACTGGTTGAAAGACCAACAGGGGTCTACGTCATTGGTCTAAAATGGATTTGGAAAAACAAATTGGATGCTGAAGGGAACGTCATCCGAAACAAGTCATGTCTAGTTGCTAAGGGTTATCGTCAGGAAGAGGGAATAGACTTTGAAGAATCTTTTTCTCCGGTTGCTCGCCTTGAGGCTGTTCGGATATTTCTCGGGTTCGCGGCTCATATGAATATGACGGTCTTTCAAATGGATGTCAAAATTGCGTTTCTCAACGGACAACTGAAAGAAACGGTTTATGTCAGCCAACCTGAAGGATTCGTTGATCCAGAGTGCCCGAACCATGTCTACAAACTGAACAAAGCTCTTTATGGTCTCAAACAAGCCCCTCGGGCATGGTACGATAAGCTATCATCTTTCCTCATTGCTAATAATTTCACCAAAGGCTCGGTTGACCCAACACTTTTTATACAATATCACGGGGCACATATCTTAATTGTTCAAATTTACGTGGATGACATCATTTTTGGGTCTACACATAAAAAGTTTTCAACCGCTTTTGCAAAACTAATGAAGAAAAATTTTGAAATGTCCATGATGGGTGAACTCACGTTCTTTCTAGGACTGCAAGTTCATCAATCACCCCGTGGTATTTTCTTGAGTCAGTCCAAATATGCCCTTGAATTGTTAAAACAATTTGGAATGAAAACTTGTGATACTTATGCCACACCAATGACTCATACCAAGAAGCTAGACGCTGATTTACATGGGAAATTAGTTGACCCTACCAAATACCAAAGTATTATTGGGTCTCTCATGTATCTAACAGCTAGCAGACCTGATATTGTCTTTGCCATTTATCTATGCTCTCGTTATCAGTCGCGACCAACTAAAACCCACCTCTCTGAGGCTAAAAGAATCCTCCGATACATCAAGGGAACCATTAACTTGGGGATCTGGTATTCGAAGGATTCTGGTTTTGAACTAATCGCTTTTTCAGACGCTGACCACGCAGGATGCTTAGACTCAAGGAAAAGTACTTCAGGAGCTCTACAATTTCTTGGTGATAAACTGGTGTCTTGGCAATCAAAGAAGCAGGATTGTACATCGCTGTCATCAACCGAAGCAGAATATGTCGCCAAGTCCGCGTGTTTTGCTCAAGTCATCTGGATGAGAACACAACTCAAAGACTATGGTTACGTATTTGACAGAATCCCGATGTACTGCGACAATCGGAGTGCCATTGCGATCTCGTGCAACTCAGTTCAGCACTCGAAATCAAAGCACATCGATCTTCGCTATCATTTCATCAATGACCACGTGGAACAGGGTACCGTTGAATTATACTTTGTGGGTACTGAATACCATTTGGCAGATCTTCTCACCAAAGCCTTGCCTTCCGCTAGGTTTAATGAGCTGATCCACCGGATTGGTATGAGGTGTTTGACTCAAGAGGAATTGGATGACCTCTTAAAACAGTCTTAAAAACCTGTCAAACACCAAAACATCTTTTGTAAATAATTTGTCAAAAACAAAATACAAAAATAAAAAATCTTATAAAACAACAAAAATATTCTTCTAATCTATAATCTTTCAACATGGCAAGTACATTTCTTCCTTCAACACTATAATCTTTCAAAATTCAGTATTTTTTACGATCAAGTGTTGAGGGGGAGAAAATTTTCACTTAACTGTTTCAAAACATCTGTGTACTTGCATGTTATCATATCTCGGTTGTTTCATTTAACAATGGTGGTGAATTTTTTGGTTAAATGACACTCCTCGGACTAAATTTATAACCTTTCATTATTTCTTAAGTCGAAGGGGAGTGTCGTCAAGTTTCTTTCCTAAAAACTTTGTTTGGTAACCAAAATGAAAGTTAAATGGCTTTGTTTGAAAAAAGGAAAAGGTGGAGGGACCAAAACTGTCAAAATGTTAAAGTTAAATTTAATAAAACACCTTCCACCTACTTATTCACTTCACATTTATTACTTTCAACTTTTAACATCTATGCCTAAAATTCATTCGAGAAATCCGTTACTTTGATCATCATTTTGTAAGTGTTTTAACGATCTTAACATGTTTTTAAGCTAAGGTTTTTAATTTCATGCAAATCCTATGGCTAAAAATTGTGTTACGCGTGATTATGTGTTCTATGCATAAGCGTATGAACACACAAATCATTGTGTGTGTGTTTTTTGGTTAAATGGATTGTGTCAAAACGTTTCTAATACATCAAGAATATCATTTTAACCATCAAAACTCACCCAGAAACACGTATTAATGATTTTTGAAAATTAGGGTTCTTGAGTCGAATTGGGTATTTTCGAATGTGAAGTGTTTTGGTCAAAAAGATTGTTGGGTTATGATCATATGTTAATGAATTGATAATTTCCATGGTTATTAACCACCCAGGAACACTAATTGGCTAACAATTTGGAATTAGGGTTTAATGTTCATATGTTTGGGTAATTTGATTCTCAATGAATTAGATGTTATAACTTGTTTCATAGACTCTCTCAACATCATAGACCTACCAGAATTTGTTTGGTGCATATCCCATGGCTAGAAATTATACGCGTAAATCTTAACCCTTAGGGTTTTGACCTATGATCGGTGCTGAACCGTCAAGTTATCTCACGCAAGCTAGTCACTTGTGAATGACCAGCCGTAAGAAACTCAAAACAGCTCAAACACCAAATGCAATTTAAGATCAAAGGAATATAGGGAATTCCTGGGACGTTAAGTCCCACGGAGGATGAATTAGTGTATAAACACTTGATCAAATGATAGAATGATCACTAAGGATAGTGATCAGTAAGGATATTGATGGAAAATTACTTAAAGAAAAGATCTACAAATTACAGCGACTTAAATGCAAATTAAGAAAATTAAAAAGTTAAAATCTATTAAATAAACGCTATCACTATTTTTACAATGATGTTTTTATGATTTTATAAAACAAAATATCTTAAATAAACTATTTTAACTAAAACGTAAACTCAAATTATCTAAAAACGTGGTTTAAAATGAAAACGAGCGTTACGTATAAAAATAACGCTGGAGCGCAAGATAAAACGTAAAATTATTGAAATAAAAGTCCTACGAGTGTAAAACTAATTTTATTACGTACTATATGACAAAAGAAAATTTTAGGAAAAAGAATTATATTTTTCTGATTATTATTTTATTTATTATGAATTAAATACTAATTTACTCTAATTAATTAATTAAAAATACTAATTATTTTGAGAAAAATCTGGAAAAATCACAAAAAGTACTTTAAACAGTTCTGGTCTTAATAAAAATAAAAAACTTGGTGGTTGCTTTAGAAAATAAGCACTAAATAAGCTAAAATGGGCTTATGGTTAAAACTGCCTAAACTACTTCAAATATTTAATATGCCCAAATAAAACCCAAAAGACCAAGTAGCAGAGTTGGTAAGGCAGTGTGTTGCTGTGCGTGGGGTGTTCTGAGTGCACAAACCCAGGTTCAATTCCTGGTTCTGTCACTTTTTGCACTTATTTATTTTTTTTGATTTTTTTTTAAACTGAAAATATACAATAAAATAAGCATTTTTCATAACTACAACTTTTTATGAAAATGACTAAAAGGCACTTAACTAGCTTAAGATTTTATCACAGTGGACTTTTAAGAATGAAATAGCACATGGCATATTTCAGAAAAAGGTATCTAAAACAAGCTTAGAAATAAGCACTTAATAGGCTGAGCAGACATGAACTAATATTTTTCTAATTTAGTTTAGCAGCTAAATTTTATTATTCCAAAAGCACTAAGCATGAAACTCAATATTAAACACACACTAAAATTCTAAAGTTTATTCAAAAACTGACTTAAGAAATTTTGACTTTTTAATGTAAACTAAACATTTGACTTTTATGAACTTTGGGCAAGATTAACTAAATGATCTAGATGTATTATAACATAATAGGACTATTTTAAGCTAGAACAACAACTAATGAACTAAATGACATGATTTGATAATATAAAAATTCCAACAGTGGACTGTGATGTTCATTTCAAGTTACTTTTGACTTTAAGCAAACAAGGACTATGTTTTATGCATGAAATGATCTATTTAATACTAAAGTGACATGAATCAATAACAAACAATGTCAAAGATGCCTTATAACACAGTTTAATAAGCATATCCAAACACCCCTTTAGAAGGCAGTTTTGAAGCTAAACACACTAAACTACCTATTTAAACCAAGGAATCCATTTAACAACTTATAATAACTGTATTTAAACAAGATTAAGCTAAAATTAACAGAAATTAAACACTTATACTATAATATGCAAATTTTAAGAAAATTGCTTACAAGATGTGTTTATGCACAAGAGTGAGAACTGAGGATCAATACTACTTCCTATAGCTTTCCACAAAGCATCTAAACCAAGAACAATTCATAAATTATCCTGCTTCAGCTTTAATCTTCATTTTCATTGATTTTTAATTTTCCACTAATTTATTGGTATTTTTCTTGTATTTTTGGGTTTTCAATTCTAAACTGGATTTTTGAGTTTCTAAAGGTTTATAAGCTTTTTTAAAGAGCTTAAACAAGCTTAAGAAGCAATAACAACCACTAATAACAATAATTGAATGTTTTGAGAATTTGAAATTGAAAATTTGCACAAACTAAAATCAAACTGAAAATTGAAGTTTATTATTGAAAATGATTCAAATACACTTAAAAACACTTAACAACTACTTGAGAGTTTTAAACATAAACAGGAAAGCTTGAAAAAATTAAAACGACATAAGTAAAAAATTAAATTACACTACTTGCTTCTTCATCTTTGCTTCTCATCCTTTTTTATTCATCATTTCTTGTTCCTTGTCGACTTCTAAGCATTTCCCACCTTGTTCCAGCTCTTGAATTCATCATATTCGTACACGTGTTGTTTTGGCGGGAAAAAGTCATAGAACAGGTTATGTGCATTAATTGCTTCTTGGGAGGATATGGAGGTGGAGGGGAGTGGGTAACCAGCTGTTATGTGAGGTGGAAAGGTGGTAGTGAGCAGGTGGAGGGGAGTGAGTGGATACAGGTGGAGAGGTAGGGGATGGTGAACAGTACACTGGTTTGGGCGGTTCTTTGACTATTTGACCTGAGTTTAATTATTAAAGGGGTTGGGCTGGTAAGATATTGGGCTAGCTGGTTTGGCTTTTGTTTTTGGACTTGGATAATTAACAAAAAGGATCCGTTTGGTATTTAGCTAGCACAAGGACCATTCATGTAATTTTGCCAAACTTCAAAGACTGAAATTAACAATCTTCCAAAGTTCACACAAGGATCAAACCTGCCATATAAGAATAGTACAAGGACCACTTGCATAAAATTCCATTTTTTAAAATTCCAAGGACCTTTTATGTCATTTTTGAAACTTAAGGGACCAAAGATGTAATTTTCCAAAAGTTTATCATAAGGACCAATTTTGCCATTTATAAATAGTACAAGGTTAAAATTTGATAATTTTCACTTTTTAAATTAACCAAGGACTATATTTGACATTTTCCAAACTTGAGGGACTAAAGTTGTCATTTTGTGATTTTTAAACTTTAAAAGGTTTGATTTGACAACTTTTGAATCTCATGGACCTTAAATGACATTTTACAAGTTTTTGAATTACCAGGGACTAATTTTGACAACTTTTGTAACTTGGGGGACTAAAACTGCCAATTATGCAACCTTGATACGTTTTTCACCAGATTTGGATGTTTTTGCATTTAAAACATATAAAACACTTGTTTGTGATATTTTTATCATTTTGATGTGTTTCTGAGTGTTTTCAGATGTTTTTGGCATTCTAACAGTATAAAAATGATGAGTATTTAGACACTCATCAATCCCCCACACTAAGATATTGCTAGTCCCTAGCAATGATTTATGAAAAGTTAATGGATTTTATCTCTTTACCAAAAGCCATTACTTCTGGAGTAGCCAATTGTTTTAGTTCAAGTAAGAACTTTGGCACAATGATAACCAAATGATTTTGAGCAAATCATAAGCTGTCAACGGATTTGATTTGTCTTTACCAGAAGCCGTTTGCTTCTGGACTAGCCAACTCTTAGATAAATTATCTTTGGTGAGTTGATTACCAATTATGGTTTTCCAACTGCCTTTACCACAAGCCATAAACTTGCGGGCTAGCCAACTCTTCACTAGTTTAAAGATATGGTGAGTTGAACACCATACAATTTTTGGCAAATTGCAAGCCATAAACGGATTTGAGATATCTTTACCAAGAGCCGTTTGCTCCTGGATTAGCCAATCCTTATGTGGGTTAGACATGGTGGACTGATTACCATTTGTTGTGTTTAGTACATAGTACTTCCACTAAATAAAAATTTTTAAAATTTGGCCATTTTGGGGAAAAAGGGACTAAAAGGGTACATTTATGATCAAATTCGCCAGAATTTCCCCCCCACACTTAGAAATGAATATTGTCCTCAATATTCAAAGTACCGGCTGTTATGCCGAAACTTAGAACGTAAAAAGATAACATTACTAGCTAAGTGTAGAAACACAACAATTATTCTCTTTTTTTATATTCACAATTTTCATTCATTTTTTAGATCTATAAATAACATGTGGGGCATCTCCCCCACACTAGGGTGGTACACACGGGTGAAAACCCATGTTTTAGCTACTGTTTTTGATTACCGAGTCGCTAGCTTGACTCGACCCCGAATTAAGTTGGTTCATGGGGAAGTAAGTGGAAGAGACAATCTCCATCGGACTTTTATTCATGATGTTTGTATAAACATTGAAGCATGTGAAAGTTCCACACCGATGAGATATACAGAGAAAGACCCGGCTCAAAAATGATTAATGAAAATGCAGAGGTCAAAGATAATGTCTTCATTCCCGAAGGAGTGAAGAACAGGAGAAGCCACGGGATAGGTGAAGAAAAGAAAGAAAATCATGATGAAAATCATGACTAACTCATCTTCATCCATAGGAGAATTTATGACTTCTGGATCATGAATCTCATCATTTAAGCTCATTTGATCAAGACATATGCTGGGTGGGAGGGATGGGATTTTGATATCAAGCAAGTTCTCATGGTTGAGAACATTTCCCTCCGGAACACAAAGATCATTTATGTCTAGATCAAAGTGGAAGTTATCATACTCTGGTAGAGATATGATATGAGTGAGTTCAAAGGAGAACTCCTCGTAAAGAGAATCATTCACATGAAGTGAATTTGTGAACTCTTGTTCCATTGTGGGCTCATCACTATCCTTGTCAAAGATTGGATTGTTAGAAATCCAAGTGAATTCAGTTTCGAATTCAAATAGAGGATTGGTGAAAGTAGCTTTGAATGTTTCAGGAACAAGGTGATTAACATTCTCTATTGGACTGTTAGGGTGAGAAGTGAGTGAACGATCATTATAAAGGAGATTTTCAATTTCTCCTAAGTTGGCTTTGAAATCAAAGAGATCATCATCACTTTCCGATGAAAGTGGAATGAAGTGAGTGAGTTCATCAGTAAACTCCTCAAAAAGAGGATCAACATCACAATGTGAAAGTGATGCCTCAACATTCTCAATGTCTCCATAAGATTTTCAATCATCGCTAAAATCGGAGAAAGTCTCAAAATGATCTTTTGAACACTCAAGAGGGGAAAGAGAATCACACATATGCTCAGAAGTTCCCTGTGACTCTCTCGGGATTGGGACAAGGTCCTCAACACTAGACTTTATGAGTTCGTCCGATTCCTTTTCAGGAACAGTGTCAAGATGCTCGTCCCCCATGTTCAGAGAGTGAGTGGGAGCTTTGGGTGTGATGGCAGTTGCTTGAGAATGAATCTCAACTGCTGGAATATCAACTGATGAACTTGATGAATCTTCAAATGTATCCTCATCATCACTATCATCAGGAATAAAACGAAATTGAGAGCTAGATCTGGCTGCTTTTTCTTTTGCAATTAATTCCCTAATAGACTTTTCAAAAGCAATTTGGGAATTTATTTTAGCAACCTGCTCTTCAGCTAGCAATTCTTCCATGGATTTCTCATGTGAATTTTGAATGATGGGACATTGTGGGAGTGGAGATTTGTCAAAACCGGAAGGTTGACATTGATAATCATCATGAGGACCCCCACAATATACACAAGAAAAACTGGGAACATTATGAAATGCTGTCTTACTCAACTCCTCAGTTCTTTTCACTGACTCCAGAAGCTCTAGATAAGTGTCTTGTTGAGTTTGCTGAGGAGTTTGAGTCATTTGGTACTGTGGAGGTTGGTCGTGATATGGATAGTCGTAATTGTTACAAGGAAATGGATTCAATGTTTGACAATCAGAGCTGAAATGGGGACCTCCACAGTTCTCACAACAGTAAAACTGTTGAGCCTGGATTGGTGAATCATATGGATATTGGTCATAACCAAAGTTCTGAGCATCACCGGAGAACTGTTCATAGACAAACGTGTTTCCGGATTGACACTCAACTCCTTGGTGAGGACCTCCACAAAATTCACAGCAGTATTGTTGATTATATGAAGATAAGTCGGGCTGTGGTGTGTAATTGGAAAAATTTGAGGGATCGTTAAATGAGTTCGTATTAGGATCATAATCACATGAATTCCTCGAACCACAAAACAAACAACTCCCGTTCCGAATATCATTACCACACTGTACACACGTACACCAGCGACAGGGTGAACCAAAAAGAGGCTCACCACAACCGACACAAGGAATAAACGATTCTATTTGAGAGTTATGAG
Organism: Chrysanthemum seticuspe; assembly: GCA_019973895.1. Classification (NCBI taxonomy): domain Eukaryota; kingdom Viridiplantae; phylum Streptophyta; class Magnoliopsida; order Asterales; family Asteraceae; genus Chrysanthemum; species Chrysanthemum seticuspe. The sequence continues at coordinate 277,346,446 of BPTQ01000007.1, forward strand.
AAGGAATCAGTTCATTCAAAGAATCAACAAAACCAACAGGGTGATCTGAATGACTATTAAGACTCAAAGAACATTTTGAAAAATCCGGAGGTGGGACAAGTGGAGTGCTCTGAGAGCTAGCAATTTCCACCACTTCCGTTATGGTCTCCGGTTTTGGTTCTTGAGAAACGTGAAGATTAGGCAAGTCATTCTTGGTAGTCACCGGTCTGATTTCTGCATGTTTGCTTTTAACCGTAAATCGTGAAAGTGTAGGATCAATTTTAGACGGTTTAGGAGCAATCGAGGGTTTAGATCTTTGGATAACCGTAGGTTGGACGTATTTAGCACCTTCATTATCAGATGAAAGTACCTGGTCCTTTGTCACCCCGGTTTCTCGTTCTATTTCCCTACGCAGAATCAATGGATCATCACGAACAACACGAATTCTTGACATTTGTGATAAAATAGGAAGTTTTTCAACTTCGTTCCAGATTTCGTCGTAGTCGAGAGATTCCATGAGAATAGAAGAAGTTAGAATCAAATGGATAGAGGGTAAAGGAATAAAGAATCAAAAAGGGTAGGAGGGTAAAGATGAATATTTTTGGGTTTTTGAAAAACATGCCATAAAAACAAAGAATGAAAATATTTTTGGTGTTATTAACACTTTAGAAAAAGTGTTAATGAACTTTTTGATTTTGATTAACTTTACAAAAATTGTTTACAAACTGTGGTATATGTGCAAGTATGGATCTGGAAATGCTTAAAACACGCTTACAGCCTCCCCGGCAGCGGCGCCAAAATTTGATCGGTGCTGAACCGTCAAGTTATCTCACGCAAGCTAGTCACTTGTGAATGACCAGCCGTAAGAAACTCAAAACAGCTCAAACACCAAATGCAATTTAAGATCAGAGGAATATAGGGAATTCCTGGGTCGTTAAGTCCCACGGAGGATGAATTGGTGTATAAACACTTGATCAGATGATAGAATGATCACTAAGGATAGTGATCAGTAAGGATATTGATGGAAAATTACTTAAAGAAAAGATCTACAAATTACAGCGACTTAAATGCAAATTAAGAAAATTAAAAAGTTAAAATCTATTAAATAAACGCTATCACTATTTTTACAATGATGTTTTTATGATTTTATAAAACAAAATATCTTAAATAAACTATTTTAACTAAAACGTAAACTCAAATTATCTAAAAACGTGGTTTAAAATGAAAACGAGCGTTACGTATAAAAATAACGCTGGAGCGCAAGATAAAACGTAAAATTATTGAAATAAAAGTCCTACGAGTGTAAAAATAATTTTATTACGTACTATATGACAAAAGAAAATTTTAGGAAAAAGAATTATATTTTTCTGATTATTATTTTATTTATTATGAATTAAATACTAATTTACTCTAATTAATTAATTAAAAATACTAATTATTTTGAGAAAAATCTGGAAAAATCACAAAAAGTACTTTAAACAGTTCTGGTCTTAATAAAAATAAAAAACTTGGTGGTTGCTTTAGAAAATAAGCACTAAATAAGCTAAAATGGGCTTATGGTTAAAACTGCCTAAACTACTTCAAATATTTAATATGCCCAAATAAAACCCAAAAGACCAAGTAGCAGAGTTGGTAAGGCAGTGTGTTGCTGTGCGTGGGGTGTTCTGAGTGCACAGACCCAGGTTCAATTCCTGGTTCTGTCAATTTTTGCACTTATTTATTTTTTTTGATTTTTTTTAAACTGAAAATATACAATAAAATAAGCATTTTTCATAACTACAACTTTTTATGAAAATGACTAAAAGGCACTTAACTAGCTTAAGATTTTATCACAGTGGACTTTTAAGAATGAAATAGCACATGGCATATTTCAGAAAAAGGTATCTAAAACAAGCTTAGAAATAAGCACTTAATAGGCTGAGCAGACATGAACTAATATTTTTCTAATTTAGTTTAGCAGCTAAATTTTATTATTCCAAAAGCACTAAGCATGAAACTCAATATTAAACACACACTAAAATTCTAAAGTTTATTCAAAAACTGACTTAAGAAATTTTGACTTTTTAATGTAAACTAAATATTTGACTTTTATGAACTTTGGGCAAGATTAACTAAATGATCTAGATGTATTATAACATAATAGGACTATTTTAAGCTAGAACAACAACTAATGAACTAAATGACATGATTTGATAATATAAAAATTCCAACAGTGGACTGTGATGTTCATTTCAAGTTACTTTTGACTTTAAGCAAACAAGGACTATGTTTTATGCATGAAATGATCTATTTAATACTAAAGTGACATGAATCAATAACAAACAATGTCAAAGATGCCTTATAACACAGTTTAATAAGCATATCCAAACACCCCTTTAGAAGGCAGTTTTGAAGCTAAACACACTAAACTACCTATTTAAACCAAGGAATCCATTTAACAACTTATAATAACTGTATTTAAACAAGATTAAGCTAAAATTAACAGAAATTAAACACTTATACTATAATATGCAAATTTTAAGAAAATTGCTTACAAGATGTGTTTATGCACAAGAGTGAGAACTGAGGATCAATACTACTTCCTATAGCTTTCCACAAAGCATCTAAACCAAGAACAATTCATAAATTATCCTGCTTCAGCTTTAATCTTCATTTTCATTGATTTTTAATTTTCCACTAATTTATTGGTATTTTTCTTGTATTTTTGGGTTTTCAATTCTAAACTGGATTTTTGAGTTTCTAAAGGTTTATAAGCTTTTTTAAAGAGCTTAAACAAGCTTAAGAAGCAATAACAACCACTAATAACAATAATTGAATGTTTTGAGAATTTGAAATTGAAAATTTGCACAAACTAAAATCAAACTGAAAATTGAAGTTTATTATTGAAAATGATTCAAATACACTTAAAAACACTTAACAACTACTTGAGAGTTTTAAACATAAACAGGAAAGCTTGAAAAAATTAAAACGACATAAGTAAAAAATTAAATTACACTACTTGCTTCTTCATCTTTGCTTCTCATCCTTATTTATTCATCATTTCTTGTTCCTTGTCGACTTCTAAGCATTTCCCACCTTGTTCCAGCTCTTGAATTCATCATATTCGTACACGTGTTGTTTTGGCGGGAAAAAGTCATAGAACAGGTTATGTGCATTAATTGCTTCTTGGGAGGATATGGAGGTGGAGGGGAGTGGGTAAACAGCTGTTATGTGAGGTGGAAAGGTGGTAGTGAGCAGGTGGAGGGGAGTGAGTGGATACAGGTGGAGAGGTAGGGGATGGTGAACAGTACACTGGTTTGGGCGGTTCTTTGACTATTTGACCTGAGTTTAATTATTAAAGGGGTTGGGCTGGTAAGATATTGGGCCAGCTGGTTTGGCTTTTGTTTTTGGACTTGGATAATTAACAAAAAGGATCCGTTTGGTATTTAGCTAGCACAAGGACCATTCATGTAATTTTGCCAAACTTCAAAGACTGAAATTAACAATCTTCCAAAGTTCACACAAGGATCAAACCTGCCATATAAGAATAGTACAAGGACCACTTGCATAAAATTCCATTTTTTAAAATTCCAAGGACCTTTTATGTCATTTTTGAAACTTAAGGGACCAAAGATGTAATTTTCCAAAAGTTTATCATAAGGACCAATTTTGCCATTTATGAATAGTACAAGGTTAAAATTTGATAATTTTCACTTTTTAAATTAACCAAGGACTATATTTGACATTTTCCAAACTTGAGGGACTAAAGTTGTCATTTTGTGATTTTTAAACTTTAAAAGGTTTGATTTGACAACTTTTGAATCTCATGGACCTTAAATGACATTTTACAAGTTTTTGAATTACCAGGGACTAATTTTGACAACTTTTGTAACTTGGGGGACTAAAACTGCCAATTATGCAAACTTGATACGTTTTTCACCAGATTTTGATGTTTTTGCATTTAAAACATATAAAACACTTGTTTGTGATATTTTTATCATTTTGATGTGTTTCTGAGTGTTTTCAGATGTTTTTGGCATTCTAACAGTATAAAAATGATGAGTATTTAGACACTCATCAACCTACGCGTATGACTTTCTACGCGTAACTATTAACGATTGATTCATGCCATGTTTTGTTGATGAAATGATGTTTTGTGTTAATATTGATGATTTGATGAAATTATTTCAGGCTTTGCTACGCCTAATATTCAGAATCAAGGTCATTTGCAACTCTACGCATAAGGATTACCCTACGCGTAGTCAAGTTATGCGTAAGAATAATTCTACGCATAACTATTACGCGTAAAGTTCTACAATGGGACTACGCGTATCCTGTGAAGGATATGCGTAAACAGAAACCTCTACGCATAAGGTCTACTCTTACGAGTAAACCTTACGCGTAAGGTTGTTATACGCCTACGCGTAAGCCCTACGCATAAGGCCACTTTCCTACGCGTAACATTTCTTACGCATAAGTTAGGATCCTACGCGTAAGCTTTCGTCTACGCATATGTCATTACTGTTTACGCTTAACTTTGCCAAAACTACGCTTAAGCCTGGATTGACCTTCATTATGAATTGTTACGTGTACAAACTTGTTAATAAACTAATCATATCATCACGAAACCAATAATGTCACTAATAAACTCAAATGTTTGATATGTTGTGAACAATAAGTGATAACATAAACTTTAAAACTTAAAGTTAACTAACTCACAAAACATTTCACGACGTCATTGGACTATTGAACATACAAGTGACTTAGGACTCGTAACAATCATTAACACTGTACATTCAATAACTAGACAATAAGACCTTCTGTTGACTAACATTATGTCTTTCGATATGTTGGTTCTTTTGGCTAATGTTATTTTAGATCACGACATGGCTGAACAAATGAATGTGGATGCATCAGAAGTTCTTACAATTGCTGATATCTTTCCAGAGGGTTATCCGAGAAAGCTTGGAAAGAACAACCTTAGGGTTGACTTTGACACCCTCACATGCTCAGAATCTTCTTGTCTCATTGCAGTGGATATTCTCAGGAATCATCCCTACCAGAACATGCTCTCACATTCTGCCACAGTTTCGGAGGTCTACATTCAACAATTATGGGATTCTATGCAGAGGATCACTGGTCAAAATGATGTGAATGTGACTCTTAATCACAAACAAGTCACTATCACTCCTGATGACTTATGAGCTGTTCTCATCATTCCAGACATCGCTCCAACCGACTTTTTTGCCACCCCTACTGAAGAGACTGTCCTGCAATTCTTGATAGATATTGGTTATGATGAATCTACAGGAATCATTACTAAGCACTCTCACGTGGAGCTGAAGAATATTCCTCAACCATGGAGGACACTCTATATGATCATCACCAAATCAGTCTCTGGTCGTGACAGTGGCTATGAGCATCCCAAGCTCATGGAACTGCAAATTTTCTGGTCGTTGATCAACAAGAAGGACATTATAATTGAAGCACTGCTATGGGAAGACATGATGCTGTTTCATAAGAAGCTTGGCTCCAAAATTCCCTATGTCAGATACACTAAACTGTTGATCCAGAGAGCTCTTGGACTTCATCCTGAAATCCCCAGGAGACTCAATGACCCAGATAATTATGACATCTTGACTGAGCCCATACTATCTGTCAGAATCAAAGAATCGTCTACGAAGAAACAGGGTGCTGAGTTGCCCGATCACCTTCTTACAAAGGAAATCAAAAAGCTGGAAACGTACAAAAGGTATCGGGTAGCCGTAAAAGAAGGAAAAGTTGGCCATCTTGATGAAAAGGCTTCAGGGACTCCTACTCGGAGAACCAGAAGAGGAAGTGCTGGCAGTGCAGTAAGTTCTGAAAGTCAAAGGAAGTTTCCCAAAAGGAATCCTCCTCGCAAAAGGATTGTTCCCGTAAAGGAAGCTGAACCTATTCCCACACTTGAACCGCAAAGAAAGCTTAAGGACGAAAGCTCTGAAGGTACTGAATCAGAAGAAGAGATTACATACTCTGAAACTGCAAAGGATGACACTCCATTAGTACCGAAACCTCCTAGTCCTCCAGCTGAACATGACAAAGGGAAGACTCCAGCGCTTGTGCCGTATGATCAAAGCTCAAGCTCAGAAAGTGATGAAGAGCAACTGGATCAATCGTACAGGAAGAAGTTTAAACTCGTTAGACACCTTCAAAAAGCTGAAGTATTTGCAAAAGATCAAATGGGTGGACCCGGAGGATCAAGTGGTGCTGCCCACTCTTCACCAGGTCCTGATGCGGTTAATCGACCCGATAAGGGATCTGGTGCCACAACTCTTTTCAACAACAAAAGCTTGTGGAGGATACTATCGAATATGACTTTGAGAAATCTGAAACTGAGAAGTCTGAGAAAGATAAAGATGCTGATTATGACAAGTTGCTTCTGGAAAGTCCTACACGATCACAGAAGGAAACTTCTGAACCGCCCAAGGACCCCGAGCCTCCTCATGTCTCCTCCTCATCAGATTCTTCACCACCACCATCAAAGAAGTCAACCAAATCAACATCCAAATCTGTGAAGAAACCACCTCGATCTTGGATTTCTCAGACTCATGAAAGAATTGTGAAAGCTGTCCAACAAGTCAGAAAGAAAGACATTCTCCAAAAGAAGTTGAATTTCTATGCTGATCACATACAACATCTATATGACGAGCATGGAAACATGAAAAGAGAAAGGAAGTTTATTCAGGAATTCATGAAAAGTCATCGTCAAGAGGAACTGAACGAAATGATCGAAGGTTACACTAACAAGTACCTTCAGAATATCGTTCCTAAAGTCACAAAGGAGCTGTTCACCAGACAACTATATCCAAATCTTATGCAGATAGCCAAGCAAACTATAAGATCAACACCTTTAACCGTCACAATCAATCCATCTGATCCTATAGTTTTCTCAGATAATGAATTGGTGGCCAAGCTTGTCACACAAATGTCTCAACGATCTGGGACATTTACCTCTGATGAAGGAAAGCTGTTTCAAGCATTGCTGGACTACCAACTCCAAGAAGCATGTAGATTCGAAGCAGAAAAGTCTAAACGTCCTAGAGACGATGAAGATAAAGATCAGGATAAGAATGATGAAGCTAAACGTCAAAAGAAGTCTGGTGAATCATCTTCTAGTGTACCTCCTCTCCAACGGACTCCTACTCAACAAAGGTCCCCTCCTCGTTCTTCTACAGGTAAACCTCAGGACGATTCTGAGTTACCACCCCTGACTCAGAAAACCTATGATTATTTTGAGTATACGGGCGGTGACGATGAAGAGGTCCTTGAGCCCCTACAACAACCCACCTCTCCCAAACAAGTTCAGAAACCAACATCATCATCTAGGCCTTCGAAAAAGAAGAAGAAGAAGACGCCTCAGACTGACGTCGTATCTTGGCTAGATGATGACAAAACTGAAGAATTTGAATGGTTCTCTACTATTGTTAATAACACTCCCTACCCTGAAGAAGGTCAGAATTTGGTAGACGGTTCGACATTGGAGCATGCAAAACTTTTGCAAGAAAAGTTCCATGTGAAGAAAATGACGAAATCTGAGTTGAAGCGAATCAAGAATGAAGCGTTTCAACTTCTAAAAGACAACTCTGAAAGTGCCCTCGAGGTCGAATATCACCTTGACAACATTGCTCGAGCTATGTCTAACAACATGGATTGGCTCAACCCGGAAGCAAACATTGACTTCACAAAAAGGGACAACCCTCCATACTACACCGATTGGACCAAACCTCTACCAACCATTGGCCAACCAGATGAACCACGGATTCCCTTCCGATATTTCTTCAACAAAGACCTGGAATTTCTTCTCCATGGTGGCGATGGTTCAAGGAAATATGCTACATCCTTGACACTTCCATTCCCTGCAGCTATCTACTCAAACTGCATTGCCATTGAGGAACGTGCCACTCACTTGTTCTCCAACACAGTGGAAGCATACGACCGAGATGCATTGTATGGGATTCATCACTGGCCAGAACGCCGACGAATGTACTACAGAAGCTGTCAGGTTCAGAAGTCACAACATGCAGTGTTTAGTACTAAAGACATCGTTGCCATCCAACATGTTGGTCTTTCATCCAAATGGGACTACACCTTTCACAAGAAGATTGTGGTCAAAAGACAGGATGAAAGGGATTATGCATTCTGTGAAGCTGACTTTGAGAATTTGTCTCTCAACGATATTGAAGACATGTACCTTGCAAAAGTACAGGGTCGCATGAGACAATTTTCAACTGAAATACAACGTGAATTCATCAAGTCACTGCTCATTTTCATCAGACGCATAGTCATAAAAGAACGTGTTGAAGATCTCCAGCTTGCCGTTAAATCATATCAGACACGTGTCAACTTCACTCCACCACAGCTTGATCTTCCCGATATCAACCAGCTATTACAATTAACGCTCATCAGCAAACCGTTTGGTGTCGTTTATCGCAGTGAACTTCATCGCAATTGCTTGATGGCGTGTAATGAGCTTTACAAATTTGGAGATCATACTCTGAAGATGGTTAGGGACGGATTAGCTTATCGATTGAAGGATATACGTGAAAACATTGGGAACCCTAAGCGATGGAATTCTCAGGATCGGAGGAATGTGAGAAGGATCATCACCATGATTGATGAACGGTTGTTCAGAAGGGATCAGTTCAGAACGTTGGAAAGCTTTGTTGGTGGTCGACCCAGGATCAACATCACCGACTATCAACACCCTATTCGTACTCCTGGGAACATCACTGCACTTCCTGGTACCCCTTGAATTGTTTCTTTCATATAATTTTGGATGTGTGATTAAATATGTCTATGGCTTGTGCACACATAATAGTGTACAACCCGTTCTTGTCAAGAAAGGACCCTGTGGTACGCTTCAGTGCCACAATCCTTATAAAAGGAGCGAAAGCTTCTTATTTTTGAGTAAAACCTATCAAACCTTTCATTTTTTCAAGGTTTTGCTCAAAAAGACAAGTACTTCCCCATATGATTCTCAAAACCTCAACCGTTTATATCACTTGTTGAGGGGGAGTATTTGCATTAAAACTTTGTTCACAAATTGTTCATAGTGGTCATCTTCCCGCAACACTCGAAATGGTCATATTTATTGTCAACTTTTCAAAAATAACATTTGATATGCCATTTTTGAGGGGGAGAAAATTGTGTGATAAGAAATATGTTGTGCAAAATGCAAATGAATCTGTAGACTTCAGACTTAACCAACGAATTGACGGTACTAAATTGTTAGTAACTCGAAAAGACTTGTCCTGGACGGGTAATAATTTCAAGCTAGTTCGCTAGTAATGTAAACGTGTCTCGCAAAGGACTTGTCCAAGTAGAAAGTACCATTCAAGACACTCTTGGTAGACATGAACTCTGACGGGTATGACAACCTTTCAAGGTTTGTCTACACCTTCAAGGTAGTTATTAGAGCTAGTTGTCACCTAAAAGCTGACAATGTAACTCTTTAACTATGCAACGTAACCGTGTCTCGCGGGGGATTGTCTATCTCCAGTGGATCAATTCAAAACGTGCGCGCTCTTTCCTCACTGTGCAATTAAACCATTAAAACTATTAAGCACATGTGGAGGGGGAGTATTTATGCAAAATCATATCTCTACAGTGGTACTAAAATGTTTTCATTAATAAACACTCTGAGAGATTTAATTTTTCAGTGGTACAAAATGGTTTTATGGCAACATAGGTTAGTCATGGTGTTATAAGGTGACTAAGGTTAGGAATAACCGTCCTATGATCCGCCAGAGCCGGAGGGATCTACCCAAGGACTCTATCATTAGTTAGTGTTAGAAGTCCTTAGGAATGATTGTAAAAAGGAGAAAATGAGAATCGGAGAAAGAAGGAGTTGAAGAATCAAAAAGAAATGTAAAGTAAAGGGTGAAAAGAAATAGCCCTCCAGATTATTCAACTTAGGGCAGACACCGGGTTCAATTCATATGCTACTGGTTGTCACTTAGTGACACCGGTATTGAAGATTAAAAGTCGTCATGGACCAGTGACGCATGCACTAAACCTTCTTAGCCACTCAAGTTTCTCTCAACAGAAGCTTGTTTCATTCTCACAGGGAACCCTACGTAAACTATTGGCTTTCTCTTAGAGATCGCTGGTATTGAAGAAGGAGACCCTCTCCCTAGTCTCCGCTCAGGAAAACCAAAACGCACTATTAAGTCTAGAGCCACGAGATTCATCAAAAGATCTCTTAGGTACACTTGACATCTCACCACTTGTTGATCACCAAATAAGATTATCAGTGGTTCATATCGAGTCCTTCACAGATCTTAGCAATCTGTCTAGAACATTTATGAGAAGTTCACAACTGTGATCCTCAGTGATTGAATGGAAACTCCTGCCAGGGTCAACATCAAACAGCCCTGACAGCAGGTCACTTCGGTAACTCCCCGTGGATTACACGGAGTGTGTCTCAAACGGTCTATAGTCGTGAGGTGATACTTCGGTGTACCTCAGCGACTCATCTGAACTGTAGATGTACTTCGGTACATCGCGCTATCTCACTTGTGGGACTCCAGTTCAGGAACGGCCTTTGTAAGAATTAGAGTTGTGTTTTCACACTATGCTATTAACACTCTCGAAGTTCAAACTTGTAAGTGCGGGAACCTGCTTATTACTAACCGTTTGATATGTTTTCTTCTTATGGAAGCTCCGGAGCGGGATGATCGTGCTGATTCTTCTCATGCTCACGCCAACATCATTACTAATGGAAGTTCTATCTAAAAGCAACACAACAGTCAGAATGACTCTTCGTCAAACCAAAGAATCGACAAAGTTAAAGACTTAAAGAACTTCATCAGTATTGAATTCCAACGTCTAAGAGCGTGTGAGCATGTTGAAGAATGACGTGGAGACACTGGAGCAGCGAAGCAGACCTGAGGCAGACTTGATGCAGAAAACAACATACCATCACTTTCACCACAAAGAACAATGATCAAAGAACAAAGTTATAGATGACGTCAAAGCATAACTGCTCAAAGAAAACTATCTCTCTACACTGGGGAGATTGTTCGAATCAAGGCAGTTCTTCTCACAAGAAAGAAGAATGTCAGAAGACGTCAGAGCTACTATTACCTCAACGCCTTCACCGTTCATCACCAACACTTGAGGGGGAGATTGTTGGAATCACTCCTAATCCATAATCAAGTGTTAGTGATTAATATGTAATAGTTAGCTTTATTATGGCCTTTATGTTTGTTATTAGCCTTAAGCTTATGTAGAAGGCCCATGAGCTTAGGCCCAAGCCCATAAAGGAAAGGAAGGGAACTAGGAGTGTTGCCCTAGCTTCCCTCCTATAAATACTCTTGTAAACCCTCATTTGAGGGTTGGTTGTTCAAGTTTTCTTTCATTCACTCTCCTACGCGTAAACCGTATTACTATTATCGTGTGTGTGTGTGTGTTTGTTTACTTGATCAATCGCCTTATCTCTTTCTTATAAGCTTGTGTTGTAAATCTAGTGACCTAACATTAAGCGGTTGTGACCAGGTTCCAAGCTGTTATACTCAGAAGCCATTTCTGTAAGTTCATCAAAATGAGCATGAATCGTTTCCATAACCTGCTTTGTACGACGATTCCAGATCCGGTAACCTTTAGAATTCTCACAATATCCAATAAAGACTCCAATGTCAGCTTTGGCTTTGAGCTTTCCAAAATCATCACGATCATTATTTGGATAGCAAAGGGATCCAAATACATGAAAGTGTTTGAGATTCGGTTTATGGTTATGGAGAAGCTCAAAAGGTGTTTTGTTGTGGCGTTTAGTAATCCTTGAACGATTTTGAGTATATCATGCAGTTGATACAGCTTCTGCCCATAAGTAATCTGGAAGTTTAGCATTGATTAACATTGTTCTTACAGCTTCCACTAACGTTCGGTTTCGTCTTTCAACAACTCCGTTTTGTTCTGGTGTACATGCAATAGATGTCTGATGCTCAATTCCCACTTTCTCATAAAATTCTCGAAGAGTTTGGTTAACAAATTCAGTTCCTTTGTATGTTCTTATTTGGCGGACGGTGTTCCGGAGCTGAACTTGAATTTTCATGAGAAAGGTGATGATCATTTGTGGAGCTTGGTATTTGCTTCAAAGAAAGTAGACCCAAGTCCATCGTTAATAGTCATCAACAATTACTAAGATGTAGCGTTTGCCATTGATCGTTTGCACGTGCATCAGGCCACACAAATCCATATGAAGAAGATGAAGCACATGCTGAGAGCTGTGTTCCACCTTTGAAGGAAAATGAGCACGAGTGCTTTTCCCTTGTTCACAGGCTGAGCAAAGGTGATCTTTAGAATACCAGAATCGTGGGAGACCTTCAACTAGTTTATGTCGAGCAAGATTGGTTATAGTTTGAAAGTTTAAATGTGATAGACGACGGTGCCATAGCCAGGATTTTGTTGATGTTGCCTTTGAAAGTAAGCAGATGGGAGATGAAGCAACCATGTCTTGCATAGAGATAGTGTAAAGACTTGAATTACGCGAGCCAAACATAAGGTTGTTTCCTTGTAGATCACGAATGAAACAAGATTTCTCCCTGAAAGCATCCTCCAAATCTCTATCACAGAACTGACCTACTGAAAACAGATTGTGACAGAGGCCTTCCACATAATAAACCCTGCTAATTTCGATGTTCCCATTGATATAGTCTCCGTAGCCCATGATAGCTGCGAAGTGATCATTCCCGAATCTGACAGTGCCAATGAACTTTGCAATAAAGTTTGATAACAATTTAAGATTGCCTGTCATGTGTCGGGAACATCCGCTATCAACAATCCAGAGAATGATCTGTATCACCTGCATTACACACAGACGACACAGATGGAATAGAAGTAGATTTGGAACCCGAAATGTTAGAGGGTTCTAGAGCAGTTATAGTAGACATACACACATCAATAACTTTAGGCATCCATTTAAATCCTAGTGTATTATATACCCATTTCTGCCATCTCCAACTAGTATTTGCTTTAGTCTTAGTGAATGCACTAGGTGGTACTACATTCTTAGGAGGTGAAACTGGAGCTACAGGGACAGCAATGAGTTTCCTAGAATCTAAAGAGGGCAGTTTATCAAGCACAGACTTAGAAAGATTAGTGGGCCTAGAGGTATTCCGATTCTTAGGATTCCGTAAACGAGAGATGATAGCTTTAGCAACAGATTTGTCATGACAATCAGAATTCATACTTTTACGACAAATAACACAAGGTGCATCAGACTGAATATCAAAAGTACTTAAAGGTTTAGCATTCGTTACATCACTATTTCTATTACATTTGCAGGCGCAATATCTATAGTGGAAGCAACGTGAGTCTTATTCATAGTCCTAGGGTGTTCTTCTACTTTAGCATTCCTTATTGATCTTTTCTTAGGTCGCAACTTCCTATTCTTCGATGTAGTGCTCCTAGGCTGTGAAGTGCGGATGTTTGGAAAAGAGGCAACTATTCTTGTTGCAGTAGGCATTCTGGGTTCACGTTTACTAAGTGTTACAGGTGCTATTCTCTTAATGGTGGTTGGCGGAAGTTGTTCATACTTTCCTAACATTTCTCGTAACTTAAAGATAGTGTGAATCAAATCTTGATTTTCAGAACGAATATTACCAGCAAAATTCATTACTTCTCTAGTGTGTGCAAGATAATGATCAAGTTCGTTTGATGCTTCATGACGAGTCTTATTGAGTAAATCAAATATGACACCATATTCCTGTTTAACTTTTACAAGTTCTTGTTCATTGATAAGGTTTTAAAAGGTACATTTTTGAGGGGTCGTTTAAGCCCTTATTTGATCACTTTTGTATCCGTTATTGCTTAATATCGTTCCTTTTCACTTTTTAGGTCTCTTGAAGGCAAAATACTGGAATGGCACTTATTTGGACGAAAAGGCGCGATTATACGAAGAAAATGGCCAAAGTCAGAATCGAGACACTCAAAGCTGCTGAAAACATAAGGTGACAGCGTCAGGTGTTAATTGTGACTCCGTCGGAGGATCTTTGTGACGGGACATAAGCCAAAACTCCCATTTTCAAGTGACGACGTCAAGTTATAAAAGAGTAGGCCGTCGCAACTCAGACGGCCTAGATGTAAACTAGACGGCGTCAGAAGCTGAAGAGGACGGCGTCACAAGAATAAAGTGACGCCATCGCAAGTCTAACGTGGCTAAGACGAAACTCTAATGACGGCGACACGACGGCGTCACGAAACATAAGGTGACGCCGTCGCATATGTAATATTATATATAGAATCCGAATTTTTCAGTATGTGTGTGTAGTCTTTTGGAGTAAAAACCTAAACCGAACCAAGGCTGTCTTGTACAATATTTTAGGGTTACAAACCCTATCTTACACCAAGATAAGTGTTTTACTCCATTAATACAATTATGTCTTTGATTATTTGTGTGTATGCTTGCATGTTTTCCATGTCCGGCTAATTTACTTGTGTGTTTGCTTAGGGAATATGAAACTTAATTATTGAATATTGATTGGTTGTCTCTTATCTTAGTTGATTAATGATCTAGTAATGCGATAGGTCATTCATTGTGTACTTAATGCTTGATTAAATCTTTATGAACCTTAGAATATGACTCCTTGAGTAGTTGTAAGCTAAACCATCCAAAGAGTGCCTTAGAGTAAGAGTTTATTATCCCTATTTGTAGACGAGACCCTTTGGTAAGTTCAAAGAGTTAGGGAGAAACGCATACCCTACAACCTTAGACACACAACGCAACTAGGAATAAGGACGTGACAATTCAACCACCAATAGGAAATAATTAAGGAGTAGTAAAACCTAAGTAAACACATCTTTAAACTATCATACGAGCACACATTAATTAGACATAGACTACATACACCTTAGATTAGATAATTAGATAAGTAGAGTAATCGGTAGAAATACCAACCCCCCAAATTTAAACCCCGAGATTCGTACCTTTCCTTTCCTTAAAAAATATAAAAAGATAAAAAAATAATCTTCCTCAACCCCAACCTTAGCGTAGTAACTTCTCACTAGCATTCCTATTCCCCTAGAGAACGATATCAATACCCGTGGCTTACCCTAATACTACACTACAACGATTAGGTTCACTGCCTAGGGTGTTGAAAAACTTGCTCGACGAAAAGGAAGTTCCTTTGACCCCGAACGACGCGTGTAGCGTTATCAAGTTTTTGGCGCCGCTGCCGGAGAATAGAATAGCTAGTTAGTAGTCCACCTCGTTTAGGTTTCTTTGCTTGATTCCTATCAAGTAAATTTTTCTCATTTTTTAGCCTTCTCTTAGTCTATCCTCTTTCTTCGTGACTTTTGTTCGTAAAAACCATCACTCACCATGATACGTATCTTTCGCCGAAGATTCTTCACTCTACCCGTTCCCAATCCCGAAATTGAGAACGCAATCCCTCAAAACCCTTCACCCATTCACCATTTTGGAAATCACCTAGGGCATAATGAGATAAATTGGCAACAACAAAGTCCTTTCTATGACTCAGATTCCGATGAGGAACTTGATTATGGTGAAGCACTTGATAGCGGGGAGGTCATTTATGGAGTTAGTTTTGAAATTGAGGAAGACCCCTCCCAATGTTTTGACCCTAGGTGTAGGATTGAGAAAGATGTCCCCTTTAACATGCAATTCCCTTGCAAAATAGGACTAGAAGGGTTCGATGCTTATTTGAATTCATTCTTACCTTTGAACTTAATCTCAAGGGACCTATACAATAAAATCAAGATCAATGAGTTAACTTATCAAGGGAACAATGTTGTTGAAGCAGTCACTCATTTGCACGTGTTTGTTGGAAGTTTTGCTTATTTGGTAGAGTTCATGGTCTTAGAAGACTTAGGAGAATTTATTGATAAGGACCTCACTCAAGTAATTTTTGGAAAACCTTTCAAAAAATTGACTAGGTTGAATGAACGGATGATTGATGGTCTAATTACATTCTCTGATGAAGTTGAAGATTTTATCTACCAAATGCCACGCGCCCATCCTAGGTTTAAACATAAGGACATTGAGGCTTGTAATAGAATGACCCCTATTCCATTGCTTAGTGAAAGGGATAAGCGAAGTGGGCTTAGGTACCCATATAAGAAAACTAAGCGGTATTACAAAAATGCCTTGAATTAGGAGATGAATACAAAAAGAATGAAAGAGCATTGGAATGGCTTAAGTATGAGCACGTAAGCGTGTGCGAGGCAACGTAGGAGCACGACTACGAGTCTAGCTACAAGACTCTTAAATAAAGAAAAGCACTTCGTGGGAGGCAACCCATGCTTAATTGTTTTGCTTGTTAGTGTCATATATCTTTTATTGATTGTTTATTCTCATGTTTAATTTTGTAAAAATGCTTTATTTTGTTTTTAACCTCATCTTAATTGCATATAAAGGTATTTTACATAAGGGATAAGTGTAGGGAGGATTACATACGTTTTCAGGGAAACATAAACATGAGAATAACAATTCATTAAAAGATAAATTTGTGTGTTTGTTCGAGTCAAATGCTTGTATCGAGTCATAATGGATGTTTTGCAAAATTTTTTCCAGATTTCATAGATGTAAATTTTCCAGAATTTTTTCCAGAAAATCGCAGACCAGTTTTTGTCAGGATAACCTGACTGCGTCAGGATCGCAACCTGACGGCGTCAGGAAGGAGTAAAAACAACAGATTACTTTTTTCTCGTTTTCTGAGCTACTTAAAAAAAATTTGGAATTTTTCAGGTCTTAATTTTCCAGAAATTTTGTAAACGTCCATTCCACAAGCATTATATCCTAGTTTAAATTGAGTCTTACATATATTATTACCGCCGATTTTACGCGAAGGTTTCGTTTGTTTCTTCAAGTGTGCAGGTTTAATTTATCAAGAAGAAGTTACATAAGATTGGAAGGAGCTTTTCACGCATAAATTCTTCTTGGAAAGGATTTAACCACCACTTCACACACGGATCCTACCGAGCTAATCAGGGGAGTACTAGTTTCTTTCGTTTTTAATTACCTTCCAATTATCATAACTTTGATACTTTCGGGGAACATTGGGGACAATGTTCAGTTTAAGTGTAGGGAGGGAAAATAAAACGGGAACTTTGAAACTATACTTTTCCTTGATTATTTGCTTTGTCTAATTGTATTTGTGTAATAAACCATGAGAAAATGTCGGTTAGGGTAATTTTGGCACCAAATTTAAAATTTTTCATGATATATAGGAGTGGGCCATTAGTCTTAACAAAAACGTCTCACGGATAGGAAGTTGCATGACTAGCACAAAAACCCTTTACCACCTAAATTCCACCCAAAATGTGAGGATCGCCCTTAGATTAGTAGGAATTAAAAGCATTCATCTTCAATGCTTAGAGTGTGAACCGGTAGTATATTAGATTCTAGAACTTGTTTTGTGATGCATTCCGAGATCGCAAGTAAGACTACACTTGCGTAGTTAGGAATAACTAAATGATAAGAGGCATTAGGATAACCCTTGTTTGATACCCGTAATATAATTACTTCTTCCACATCGGTTGAGTAATTCCCCCACACCCTTTGCGTTGTACTCATCTTTAGTACACGATACCCCTAGTTAACCCTTCAGAGCCTATCCTTTTCGCGGTTCTCGTGATGTTTCGATTTTTCCGGAATATCAATGAAGAGCATTGTTTACACCCCACCCCCAAATATACACCCAAATCGCCTTAGCCTACCCTGTATGCACTCACTTTTAGTGCATTATTGTTATCACCCTAAACCCTTAGTTCAATTATCTAGTTGCTTGCATGAGTTGCTAAGTCGAGTCATATCCTTTGTATACAGTTTTGGGACGATTGGGATTCATGGGAAAAGTTAAAGTTTATGAAATGACGGGAAGGGAACGTTAATTCAAATTCCCTTTGTTTGCGTAATAATGTACCCCAAGTGTTTTGATCTTTTCAATTCGGGTCAAATTAGTGTTAGAGTAATAAAAACTCAAGTGTAGGGATGTGCCTATAAATCCCTATTATTTTGATGTTACAGTAGAGGATGGTAGAGTAAAAGTGTATGAAAAAAAAATCGAAAACAAAATAATAGATAAAGAGAAAAGAAAAAAATAGAGTGCTCTTAAAAAAAATACGGGCTACCATCCTACATCTATCCTTTAAATTTATGTTTATTTCAGTTAGCTAGAGTCGAGAGTGTCGAGTCTTGGCTTAGCAACGCCATTCTTCGTATGCATTTAACATAGAGATTTTTGACTTGCCACCACTAAATAGCCTATCCCACCAAACCCTTTGTTTCCCTACCGTAAGCCTAACATTACAACCCTTTAAAAACCTCTTTGATAGTCTTTCCTAGGTGCTTACGCCAAAGTGATGGAGGTTTGATCTATTCTCAAGCCTATGGTAATCTATGTACTAGGACCGGTTAATGAGTGTTTATCTTCCATTTCCAACTTGTTATATTTCATATACGCCCGAGAGAGATGTGAGTATCCAAACACCCCATGTGAGGTGCTAGTATGTGATTTCCGTGCTTGTTATGACTTTTTCGGGGCTTATATGTGTTGTGGACCGTTTTGAACGAATGCTTCATGACCCCTAACTTATAAATTAATTGGCTAAAAGCACAATTGCTTGAGGACAAGCAAATACCAAGTGTAGGGATATTTGATAAGGTTTTAAAAGGTACCTTTTTGAGGGGTCGTTTAAGCCCTTATTTGATCACTTTTGTATCCATTATTGCTTAATATCGTTCCTTTTCACTTTTTAGGTCTCTTGAAGGCAAAATGTTGGAATGGCACTTATTTGGACGAAAAGGCGCGATTATACGAAGAAAATGGCCAAAGTCAGAATCGAGACACTCAAAGCTGCTGAAAACATAAGGTGACGGCGTCAGGTGTTAATTGTGACTCCGTCGGAGGATCTTTGTGACGGGACAGAAGCCAAAACTCCCATTTTCAAGTGACGACGTCAAGTTATAAAAGAGTAGGCCATCGCAACTCAGACGGCCTAGATGTAATCCAGACGACGTCAGAAGCTGAAGAGGACGGCGTCACAAGCATAAGGTGACGCCGTCGCAAGTCTAACGTGGCCAAGACGAAACCCTAATGACGGCGACACGACGGCGTCACGAAACATAAGGTGACGCCATCGCATATGTAATATTATATATAGAATCTGAATTTTTCAGTATGTGTGTGTAGTCTTTTGGAGTAAAAACCTAAACCGAACCAAGGTTGTCTTGTACAGTATTTTAGGGTTCCAAACCCTATCTTACACCAAGATAAGTGTTTTACTTCATTAATACAATTATGTCTTTGATTATTTGTGTGTATGCTTGCATGTTTTCCATGTCCGGCTAATTTACTTGTGTGTTTGCTTAGGAAATATGAAACTTAATTATTGAATATTAATTGGTTGTCTCTTATCTTAGTTGATTAATGATCTAGTAATGCGATAGGTCATTCGTTGTGTACTTAATGCTTGATTAAATCTTTGTGAACCTTAGAATATGACTCCTTGAGTAGTTGTAAGCTAAACCATCCAAAGAGTGCCTTAGAGTAAGAGTTTATTATCCCTAGTGGGTTTTGTAGATGAGACCCTTTGGTAAGTTCAAGGAGTTAGGGAGAAACGCATACCCTACAACCTTAGACATACAACGCAACTAGGAATAAGGACGTGACAATTCAACCACCAATAGGAAATAATTAAGGAGTAGTCAAACCTAAGTAAACACATCTTTAAACTATCATACGAGCACACATTAATTAGACATAGACTACATACACCTTAGATTAGATAATTAGATAAGTAGAGTAATCGGTAGAAATACCAACCCCCCAAATTCAAACCCCGAGATTCGTACCTTTCCTTTCCTTAAAAAATATAAAAAGATAAAAAAATAATCTTCCTCAACCCCAAGCTTAGCGTAGTAACTTCTCACTAGCATTCCTATTCCCCTAGAGAACGATATCAATACACGTGGCTTACCCTAATACTACACTACAACGATTAGGTTCACTGCCTAGGGTGTTGAAAAACTTGCTCGACGAAAAGGGAGTTCCTTTGACCCCGAACGACGCGTGTAGTGTTATCATTCATATTTTGAGATTTGACTTTTCAAAGACACGTTTTGATCATCCAGTTGCTCAAATTTTGGATTAAAATTGTTTGATTGCAACTGGTGGATTTTGTTTTGCAAAGCAAGTTCACGATTTTGACAATCTTTTTGACACCATTGAAGACGACATTTTGCATTTGAAAGCTCGTTTAAAAGACGTTCGTTGTCAACTTTTAAAGACTCGATCTGAAGCACATTATCAGTATTCTCAACAGTTACAACATTATCAACAGTATCAACAGAGATATAATCAGATGCATGTGGCAAAGAATTGAATAACACAACATTATGGATATCAGCACATATAACATTTTTCAAGAGTCGATCAACATCTTTTCTCAACATTTTATTTTTACGTTTAGTATTAGAAATAGATGTTTCTGTTTTCTCAAAAACGACCTTCATCAATCCAAGTTCCTTATGAAAGTCCCGTTCCCAAGACAATGCACAATGTTTCAAATTTTTAACATTTGGTAAAAGATTTTTCTGAAAAATGTCTCTTTGTTCTCGCGCCAGAGGCGATTGAAAGTGTTGAACTTTTATTTCAGAATGATATTCTATCTCATGTTGTAAAAGTTTGAGGTCAGCCATGAAAAGGTCAAAATATCTAAGAATTTTGCGATTTCAGGTTTTGAATTTACTTCACTGATGGAAGGTAAAGGACCATAAATTTGTGCATAATCTGGTTGGGGATTAACATTAGAAGACTAATACGTTTTTATGATAATCCTTGGTGTGTTAGAAGAATCCGTTGGTGTGACGAAAGTGACCGGTTTTGAATAGTTAAAAGGTTTGTTGTAAACAACAGTTTCTAATTTTGATCGACTCTCGTCTTCTGCATCTAATTCCTCTTGATGATGATATTCAACAACACTCATAACAGAATTATCAATTTTATATTCTGTGATGGAAACTTCAGGATTTGGTTTGAATGCTTTTGTTGAAAGCTTAGGTTTGTAATCAGCAAGATTCGGTCCATATCCATTTGGATTGGGTTTTAAAGTTAACTTTTGAATAGCTGTGACTGACTCACCATGTTTGTAAACAACATTTTTAAATTCTTTAAGTTTGTTTTGCAAGCCGATAATTTCTTCAAGATGATCATCTATTCGTTTTGTTGAATGCTTTTTGTATGCAGAGAACTGTTTTTGACAAGTTAACAACTCAGCCTTAGCTTTTTGATTTTCCAAGGTGAGAGCATTAATTTGCTTTTTATGTTCATATTTCAGTTGTTCTATTTCAGACAACAAAGCATTCTTCGAAGCGGCTAGATCACGCATCTGTCGCTCTAAATATTTTTCGTTTTGATGAGATTTAGCAAAAGCGGCTTCAAAACCTTTTTCACGTTTTTCTTGAGTTTTGAAAAAGTTGAGTTGCATTTCTAAACATTCAAAATCCTTGGTTAACAGTGCATTTTTACTTTTTAAGTCCTGATTTACTGCACGACATTCTTCCACTATGGATTGTTGGTTTTTAAGCAACATATCAACATCTGGACGAGGCAAAAGTTCGGTGTGTTCAACGTGAGTCACAACATGATCTTTTTTTAGATCCTCAAGTATAACCACGGAGTCAATTTGATTATCAAGGGAAACCATAAGGTTATCTTGATCGTCAAATGTAACTACGGGGTCTAGTTGAAAATCGTCGGAATGAGATGTGGACGACTCATTTTGAACATTCTGAGCCTTGCCGGATTCAGATGTTGGCGGAGATATTAGATCAGAGATAAATATGGTTTGTTCGGGTACCTGAGACAAGCTATCAGTGTCATACACTGGGCCTGTGTAACTCATGCATATTAGCCATCAACATAACAGCTGCCTTGGCCTGCAAGTCCTCCATATCATCATCTGAGTCTGCATCTGCCATAAAACTCTATTCTTTGTCTGTGAGAGTTCCACCAGCTTCATCCTTAAGAGCCAAAAGAAGAGCCTCTTTGTGATAAGCAATGCCCCTAGTCCTCGGCTTTGGGCATGCATTAGCCAGGTGTCCCTTCTCATTACAGTTGTAGCATCGAAGACCATTCAACCCATTATGAGCATTTCCCTGTTCCACCACTTGAGCTCTGTTGTTATTCCTACCCATAGCATTAAACCCTTGACCACCGCCCATCTAACGACTATAACCACGATTCTGAACTTCAACGCATCCATTGTTCACAACAGCCTGATTCCTTGTGTTAGATGAGGAACGAATGCGATTGTTGGATTTGTTTGTATAACGGCCAAAAGCATTAGCAATCATAACAAATCCTTGTTGCAATGCTTCGAACGGATCGGATTCCTCATTAGCTTGACTATGAAGTGCTTGATCATTGTTGTTGTTGTAAGGAACCAATTGAGTTTGTTGAGATTGCTGTGGTTGATCATGTGGTGTGATAGTGGCAGTTGGTTGAGTTGCTGGTTGAGGAGGATAACTGTTTTGAGCATACAAGGCAAGTTGTTGATTTTCCGGATGTGAAGGTGAAGCAATTTGAGCACGGAGAATCCTTTCCTTATCAAATTCCTTTTGATGAGGCTTCAAGTAATCGTACAACAATCCGTATGTAGAGTGATGCATGTTCTTCGCTTGACGGAGAAAAATGACATACTTCTCCCATTCAGGACCAAGACTACTCAGGAACTTAGTATTAACTGCAATTCTTGGCATGATGATGTTGTGTTTATCCAAATCATTTATGATGTCTGAGAATCGATGATGATAAGACTCTAGTGTTTCTCCAGATTCAATCATGAAGTGTTCATAAGCCAAGTAAATTTTGGATTCCATATCCTCCTGATTGAGTGCAGATCCTTCCATAAGAAGATGAATATGTTCCCACATTGCCTTTGCAGTCTTTTGAGCATCAACACTTTGAAGAATTGGGTTTGGTAATCCTAAAAGGATATATTGCATTGCAAGCTCATCAACTTCATAGTGTAGAAGTTTTGTTGCGTTCAGGTCTGCAATAGTAGCAATGTTTGATTGTTCATCTATTGGTGGATTAGCATTTGGATCTCCGGGTACAATGACAGTAGGCATCTGAAATGGACCTTCCAAGATAACCTTCTTTAAGAACTTTCCATGTGGCTTCTTCAGATCACAAAACCTAAAGAACCTAATTAGCCATTGATCGTAGTTTCCTAGAGTGAGCATTGGAGGTCTATCAAGTGATCCAGCCTCATGAATTGATTGTTGGCTGCTTAAAGCTTCACATATCTTTGCAAACCAAGTGGGTTCCTTCATAGTGTTCCTTGATGGATGTTGATTGAAATCGTTTGTGTAGGGTTGAACTTGAAGACTTGGTGGTGGTTGAACCATTTGAGGTTGTGGAATTGCTGCAAGTTGTGGAGTATGTTGTTGATTAAATTGTTGTTGATAAATTGCTTGTTGTTGATTCCATTGTTGATGTTGTGGACTTAATTGTTGTTGTCGTTGAGTATAAGTGTAAGGGAAATAGTTAGAGTATGGTGGTTGTGACATGTTGAAAAACTTGTGTTGTTAAATGGATCTTTGTAGTCGAATGAACCTTTGTTGATGAAGTATTCTTAGGCGTAGAAATCACAATAAAGCCAAGTAGCACTTATGCGTAAAAACACCAAAGTTACGCGTAACAGCAAGAGTTACGCGTAGGTTTAGCTTACGTGTAAGTAAGGAGAAAAACACTAAAGTTATGCGTAAACCGTAAGTTAGGCGTAGAAAACTTAGGCGTAGGATTACCTTATGTGTAAGACAGAGCTTATGCGTAAGATGAATTTTATGAGTAAGAGGTTCTACGCGTAAGCTTAAGCTTATGCGTAAGTTTAGGGTTTTTAGCCCAAGTGATCTTTTACACTATCACAGTGCAAAAGATATCCCAAGTCGACATATTTTCAGGCTTATCCAAGCAAGAAAACACGGAGTAAACCACGAAACTGAAGAAGGAGTGAGTTACGCGTAGTTTTAGGGTTTTACTACGCGTAGAACTACTCGTAAAAATGATTGTTGCCCAAAGATGTTTCTAAACCAGATTTTTGTGATGAAATAGCTTCAATATCACTAAGATAACACAAAAGTGTGAAACTTGATGATCCAAAGTGTCTAAAACAGTTACGCGTAGAAAAGCTACCTCGTAGAAAACCAAGCTCAAAAACGATGATCCACACGTAAAGGTTGAAACTTTTTGCCAAAAATAGTTATTTTAACACCTTAAAATGTTGAAAGTACAAGAATCTTGGATTAAAAAGTGTAAAAAATATGTTTTTAAGCGAACCAAAGTATCACTCGTATGCTTTACGCGTAGGACCAAAAACCTACTTCAAAAACAATACGATTCACCCAACTAGTAGGCGATTGATACCACTGTTAGGTCACTATGTTTACAACACAAGCACAATAGATAGAGATAGAGAAGAAAGAAGATCGGATGAACAATAAACAAACACACACACACGTTAATACTTGACCGGTTATGCGTAGAGTATGTGAAAGAAAGTAAATTGAACAACCAACCCTCAAGTGAGGGTTATTACAAGGTATTTATAGGAAGGGGAGCTAGGGCAACACCCCTACTCCCTTCCTTTCCTTAGTGGACATGGGCCTAAGCTCATGTGCCTTCTACATAAGCTTAAGCTAATAACAAACATAAAGGCCATAATTAAGCTAACTATTACATATGAATCACTAACACTTTATATAGGTTTAGGAGTGATTCCAACATTGCTTATGACAAGAACTTCTCGTGCTAATGGACTTACACGTTAATGATGCTTCCGAAAGTTCGAAACCATCATGGGGGAGAAAACGTGTACTTTGATGATATAAGGTCAACCCCAGAGGAAGTAGTGTATACGACTTGTCTTAGTATGGTTTTTGAAGTTGTCTACATATGGGTTAAGAATTGTTGATAATATTGTTGAAGATGGAGAATCAACCATTGATGAACCGCTGCATGTTCCCCTAAAACAGATATTCACCGAAACCAAAGTCGTCATAAAACATTCAAACTGACATTGTTTATGGTTTAGTCTTGATTTTGTAAAATCCCGCGAAAGAAACTATTTCTCGGTTTAAATCATAGACTTGTAAAATCCTGTGAAAACGGAAACATCCTGGTAATAGTAAAGTGCATTTCCGGATCTATCTTACGGTTTATTCTTGGTTTTGTAAAATCCCGCGAAAGAAACTATTTCTCGGTTTAAACCATAGAATTGTAAAATCCCGTAATGAAGGAATCATCCTGGAGAAAGGAAAGTGTATTTCGGGATCTTATCTGATGCTGGTGTTACGGTTTCTTCTTCGAAGAAGGGATACAGGGTGTACTTCATGAATTGGATGTGTGTTTGGATTTTCTACATGGCAGTTTGGTTATTACAAGGTTTTACGGGGTTATTGATAACGCTACACGCGTCGTTCGGGGTCAAAGGAACTTCCTTTTCTTCGAGCAAGTTTTATAACACCCTAGGCAGTGAACCTAATCGTTGTAGTGTAGTATTAGGGTAAGCCACGGGTATTGATATCGTTCTCTAGGGGAATAGGAATGCTAGTGAGAAGTTACTACACTAAGGTTGGGGTTGAGGAAGATTATTTTTTTTATCTTTTTTATGTTTTTTAGGAAATGGAAAGGTACGAATCTCGGGGTTTGGATTTGGGGGTTGGTATTTCTACCGATTACTCTACTTATCTAATTATCTAATCTAGGTGTATGTAGTCTATGTCTAATTATTGTGTGCTCGTATGATAGTTTAAAGATGTGTTCACTTAGCTTTTATTACTCCTTAATTATCTCCTATTGATGGTTGAATTGTCACGTCCTTATTCTTAATCGCGTTGTGTGTCTAAAGTCGTAGGGTATGGGTTTATCCCTAACTCTTTGAACTTACCAAAGGGTCTCGTCTACAAAACCCTCTAGGGATTATAAACTCTAACTCTAAGGCACTCTTTGGATGGTTTAGCCTACAACTACTCTAAGTGCTATAGTCTAAGGTTCACAAAGATTAATCAAGCATTAATTACACAACGAATGACCTATTGCATTACTAGATCATTAACAATTAAGATAAGAGATAACCAATCAATATTCAATAATTAAGTTTCATATTCCCTAAGCAAACACACAAGTAAATTAGCCGGACATGGAGAACATGCAAGCATACACACAAATAATTGAAGACATAATTGAATTAATGAAGTAAAACACTTATCTTGATGTAAGATAGGGTTTGGAACCCTAAAATACTGTACAAGACAGCCTTGGTTCGGTTTAGGTTTTTACTCCAAAAGACTACACACAAATACTGAAAAATTCGGATTCTATATATAAGATTACATATGCGACGACGTCACCTTATGATTTGTGACGCCGTCGGGTCGCCGTCATTAGGGTTTCGTCTTGGCCACGTTAGTCTTGCGACGGCGTCACCTTGTGCTTGTGACGCCGTCCTCTTAAGCTTATGACGCCGTCTGGATCAAATCTAGGCCGTCTGAGTTGCGACGGCCTACTCTTTTAAAGCCTGACACCGGCACTTGAAAATAAGAAATTTGGCTTCTGTGCCGTCACAAAATGCTCCGACGGCGTCGCAGTTAAGCAGTGACGCCGTCACCTTGTATTTTAGCAGCTTGAGTGTCTCGATTCTTGACTTTGGCCATTTTCTTCGTATATCCGCGCCTTTTCGTCCAAATAAGTGCCATTACAGCAATTTGCCTTCAAGAGACCTAAAAAGTGAAAAGGAATGATATTAAGTAATAACGGATACAAAAGTGATCAAATAAGGGCTTAAATGACCCCTCAAAAAGGTACATTTTAAAACCTTATCAGTTATGCTAATTTAACCATGGTCAGGATGAAACCATTATCACAGTTCACTTAA
The DNA here is from genome assembly GCA_019973895.1 of Chrysanthemum seticuspe. Taxonomy (NCBI): domain Eukaryota; kingdom Viridiplantae; phylum Streptophyta; class Magnoliopsida; order Asterales; family Asteraceae; genus Chrysanthemum; species Chrysanthemum seticuspe. The sequence continues at coordinate 277,373,341 of BPTQ01000007.1, forward strand.
AACGTAAAAAATGGCTAGATTTAAGCTTTTAACCACAAGATGTGACAACGGCTTCAATTCAGTATTATTTATTTGAGGTTGAAGTGAAATATCACGGGCGAGTGTACTTAGTATCTGAAGGTATCGGGGATGGTTGGATGAAGATTCTTCGAGATCCTTGTTCGAGCTTTTAATATTTTCAAAAACGAAGACTTGGAAATCCAGTTATTTTTGGGTGATTTTTCTTTTTCTTTTACCACTTGGGAGAATTGGGTTCTTACCACCACAAAATAACTGTCACTTTAAGGAGTTACGTTGTAGTGCTCAGTGTCACATTTAATTGTGGATTTTCAAGAGGTGATGTACGTCTTATACTTGATGGTTGGTTGGATGAAGAGTATAGAGTACTTAGAGATTCAATGGAAGATGAACTCTCGGCATCGCTCTTTGTTACATGTGTGCAAGTTTAAGTCACGAGTTCGGGTTATTTTACTTCAGGGTCAAATTCATCATATTGGGTTTTCACCATCAGCTGTCACGACAAAGAGCCTACTGAATGATAATGGGGTTGATTATAAGTTTGCCAAGAGTAGATGAAAAGAGAGAGATTATGACGTTTGAACACAACAGTTCAAGCCTCGTACTCCAAACAAAAGAAAAGTGCACGTGTCAGTGCGCTTTATCTTCTGAAGAAGAGAAATCTTCTTATGACGTTTGAAGACAACAGTTCAAGCCTCGTACTCTAAAGAAAATAAAAGTGTATGCTTTAGTGCACTTTATCTTCCGAAGAAGAGAAATCTTCTCAATTATGACCATTCTCATCAACATGCTTCATGCTTTTTCCACTTGCTCAATTATAATGACGATGGCGACATCATATGCTACCTTTGAGGGTGAGAAGTGTGAATAGAATACATTTGGATGATTTTTACTTATTCAATCAAGAATGGCAACTCCGTATGCAATTCTTGAGGGGGAGAAGAAGTGTGAATTTACTGCATGGTTGATTGATATATGAGAATAAATGGTCAAACGGCTCCAAACTCATGTAAGAACCGAGCTTCTTCTTATCGGGTCATCTTCACATGGAGTTTTCTTCAAAGAGCCGTTGGTTGACATCTTCTCACGGACTGATGAGTTTATCGACAAACTGCTTCCGGTTAATTCTTCACGTACACATCAACATGTTGATTCCGAACGATCTCTCTGTTCTTGTTTGATGGGATTAGTAGTTTGATGTTACCATTTAGTGTGTCCGTTGCGGGCTGATTGCTGATTTTCTTGATGAACATCTTTCTGTTCTTGTTTGATTGGGAGGGATTTTAGTTAAGGGGATTTGCAAGATGTAAGTTAAACGGGAATGCATTTGGTGAGAAGAAGATGTTAACCTTTTGATCCCCTAGTGGACAATCTTGAAGAAGGTCGAGTCTACAGTAGGTTCTACATTTTCTGCTATATGTTAGAAGACGAAAAGACGAGTTGCATTTGATTATCAAAAGACTTCTTCTTATTCTGGGTATTTATTAAAAGATTGTCGGTTTAGGGGAGAGCACTAATTGGGGGAGAGTGAAAAGCCTGATTTAATCCCCAATTAGACTTGCTCACATTCTTTCGCAGCAAGTTGATTCTCACAATTTCATTTGAACTAATGATATTCTTCTCACAAGATTTCAAGTATTTGGGCTTATAATATGTTGCTGATTCTGAAGTGTCAAAACTAGCAAGGGGGAAGGAGACACGCATCTAAACGCGAGTAAACTTGATGAACTTAATACTTCTAAGTGATTGAAGATATCCCGGGAAGACAAATGTCATTACCGCAGAGAAACTCAAGGTTTGAATCATGGCGTTTAGTGTTCTTATTCCAACTATGTGGGGGAAGAGATGAAATAGTTAGTTTCTGGTGATAAAAGAGGTACACAAGTGTGTGATGATTTCGATGATATCGCAATCATCAAGGGAGAAAGATTGTGTACATTGGGGGCGCTCAGCTGTTTCACTTGAGAGCTTAATCAGTGATTCATAGATATAATCACTTATTCCGGAGTTGACATCCGCAGAGATAATAAGTGATTCGGCCTACTACTTCAATGTTATCAGTTATTCTCTCTTTGGGCATTCGGGTACTTCAGGTTCTTGAGCTTCATACACTATCATCAGGGGAGAGAAAAGTATACATCGGTGTTATTCTTTGGATATTGGACTTAATCTGATACTTCGATGTTATATGTTTCTCCGTCTTTGGGTATATGTGTATTCGGGTTCGTGAGCTCTATTCTAAGAGACTGACGGCATCAATTCATCTACTTGGGGGAAGTGGTCTCTTGACAACTTTTTGGTATGGATCGCTTCAGACTTCAATGGAAAAGGAATTTGAGAAGATTATTTAAATGTGGGATGATACGTTGTTGTTGTTCTATTGGATGATATAACCCCGAACGAAGAATCACGATGATTATTCTTAAAAGGAGCAGCAAGATCGATGATAATGGTGTGCTTCCTTGTGCACCTGGCTAAAGCAAGCTTGAAATAAAGCTTCGAATCTGCTCAACAAAAGGATTTACGGTTTGGGGGGAAGCTGCCAAAGTCTCACTTTCAGATGTTTCAATTTCTCTCATTTCAGAAGCCTCGAAAGCTTTGGTGGTGAATGGTTAAGAGATGATGACTTCTATCTTCTACAACGAGGCTGTTCGATATCCTTATCTCGGTACTCGTATCATCATCTTCTTAAACTATATCATCTACTCTATCTGTAAATATTTATCACAAAAACAAAATAGAAAAATATAAAATCAACAAAAACCCATAAAAATCAGAAAATTTGAAAAAGACAAAAAATATGTTTTCTCAAGACATGTCTTCTGGTATCGATAACATCTACGGTCTTAGAAATGTCATTCAATAATGGCACGAGACCATATATGAACTTCGAGCAGGAGGTGTAAATATTCTTTTCCAAAACATGTCTCAAAATATGGTTTGCTATTATTTCAGATAGCAACCCGCTCTTCAAAAGAAGGAAAGTGCTGCGCTAAACCATATTTCAAATATTTCGTGCACTTATCCTAAAAAAAATTGAGGAAAGTATGTTAAAGGACTGCTGTTCCTACTCAAATATTTTTCCTTCTAAAATTCTTCAGAAAAATATTTGTTTTAACAAAATGGTGGTAAATGAGTTGCTTGAAAATCAATCAGAATCAAATTTTCATAAATTTGCAAAACCCAATCAATGACTTCAGCTTATTTAAAACTTTTCATAAAAATGAGTCATTGATTGTGGGGGGGAATGTTTTCAAATATATATCATCTAACGGGTTCATATAATCATCCTATGTGCTTAAAAGAAAAACATGTTTGCCCACGTTGAAGGATTAGGATTCTAGGATGTGAATGTTAGGATTAGATGATTATAGTTTGATAAACACATTATTCCCATGCTTTACATGATCTGATTGATATGATGGATTGGCTTGTATTAATCGATTGCTGTTTGGGTGATGTCGACCACCATATATCTGTTTGTGTCCACTAACGTATGCAGATAAAATGGTATATAAGAATGTTCCCGATCCGGATCCCACAAATGAAGATGATTGGATGCCGAAAGGAAAGGGTAGCTATTTCTTGGTTCGACAAATGAAGAAACGGAGCTTAATTGGACGTCTATGGAGAGTTGGCATGACAAATGCAACGTCAGAGGTCTCACTGCATTTGCAGACGGTTTTCTTCCTGCCCTACAACAACAACAACAAAAACAGCTCATCCACCTAACGTATCTTTGTGCAGGGCAAGTAGTGGATGATACCATTTTCTTAACAATTTTAAAAATACTGCTTTAAAAATGGAAAAATATTGTTTTGAAAATAAATTGTGCTTAAATTATGGAAATCAACCGGACTTCATTTTGATAAAACATAAGTCACTCAATCAAAGAATATGGTCATCGATTGAGGGGGAGAGTGATTTCAAGTTAAATGTTTTCAAACAATATATCATCAAACGAATCAGAGTCCAATTGCACGAAATAAAGTGGTGAGCTAAAGATTTAATGTTATGTCATGGTATGATTTTCTTTAAAACTCAAAGATCTTTCAAAATGAATTTTTTTCTGTTCTTGTTTGATTGTGAAACTGTTTTATTTTACCTTAAGATCTCTTAAAATAATCATACCTAATACTAACAATCTTTATTGTCTAAAATTGATCCTTATCAGTCTATTTCAAAATTAAATCATGCCACGTATTTCCCCAAAATCTTTTAAATGATTTAAATCAATTGGGATCACAAATCTCAAAAGGTTTGAACTTTTTGATCGGGGGAGAGATCGTGATTTAAATCTCAAGTCTATTTAAAGGGTAATTGTTTCAAAAGCACTCATTCCTTCATGTGCCAAACGATTTCAAATACATGATGCATATAATTAAGGAGGAGCATTTAACCAAAAACCAGAAGAGAATTTAAACCAGGCATATTTTCTCTCATGTTTTCTAAACCTATTTAAATCACTTGGGATCCAAATCTCAAAGGATTTGATATTTTTGATCGGGGAAGAAAATGTGATTTAAATATGAAACCTGATAACAAGTGATCGTTTTGACTCAAAGTGCAGGCTGCTCTCCCATATGTGCTAAACGCTTTCGAATCTCGAAGCACATATTGAGGGGGAACATTTCAAAAGAAAATAAACTTTCAAGGTACAAAGATTTCTATGTTTCAACATAAGTACCTTGACTGATTTAATAATGGTTTCCCAATGGCAAATGTGATCATGGACATTCTTCGAAAACCTCCTTCCTCTATGTGTAAAATGATTTCAAATATCTATCACACATTTTGAGGGGGAGAATTTACCGAAAAAAATCAAATGGCTTTTTCTTTAGAAATTGTGATCAAGAAAATATTTCAAAGTCCTCTTGCCTCCATGTGTCAAACAATTTCAATATCATATGCACATGTTGAGGGGGATCATTTCAAAATGATCAAAAAGAATTAAGGTACCAAATGCTTTGATATTATATCACAAGTACCTTGATTGATTTTCCAAATGATTTTTTAATTGGTTTCATGAAGGAAAGAACAATACCAAAAGACCGACCAATTTACTTTATGCATGGTGTTATAAGGATGGTAAGGTTAGGTATTCGTTCCCACGATCCCGCCAGAGCTGGAGGGATCTACCCAGGGACAGTCCACTAGATAGTGTAGAAGTCCTTAGGTATGATGAAAAAAGGAGAAAAATGAGAATACGGGAAGAGTGCGGACTGAGACAGGGCTAGTACTGGAATTAACCCAACAAGGTTCTAGTTATGAAGTCTCGGTAAGCACTGAAGGGGTTGAAGAATGAAAAATAATTGAATGTGAAAAGGGTGAAAAGAAATAGCCCTCCATTAATTCAACCTTAGGGCAGAAACCGGGTTGAATACATTTGCTACTGGTGGTTACTAAGGTAACACTGGTATTGAAGAGAAGACATCATGGACCCAGTTACGCACTGCACTAAACTTCCCAAGCTACTCAAGTTTCTCTTAAAAGGACTCGTTTCATTCTCACGGGGAACCTACATAATCTATCGACTTTCTCTTAGAGATGGTTGTAATTGAAGAAGGTGACCCTCTCCCTAGTCTCCGACATAGGAACCAAATGTGCACAATTGAGTCTAGAGCCAAGAGATCATCCACAAAATTAATGAAGACTTGCTTTTTCAAACAATGTGGAAAGTAAGTATATATTGAGAGTCCTACGCATTATCCTTATGGTATTGCCAGAACATCTGAGTGGTATTGCCAGAACAAGATGATTATAGTTTGATAAACACATTATTCCCATGCTTTACATGATCTGATTGATATGTTGGATTGACTTGTATTAGTCGATTGCTGTTTGGGTGATGTCGACCACCATATATCTGTTTGTGTCCACTAACGTATGCAGATAGAATGGTATATAAGAATGTTCCCGATCCGGATCCCACAAATGAAGATAATTGGATGCCGAAAGGAAAGGGTAGCTATTTCTTGGGTCGACAAATGAAGAAACGGAGCTTAATTGGACCTCTATGGAGAGTTGGCATGCCAAATGCAACGTCAGAGGTCTAACTGCATTTGCAGACGGTTTTCTTCCTGCCCTACAACAACAACAAAAACAGCTCATCCACCTAACGTATCTTTGTGCAGGGCAAGTAGTGGATGATACCATTTTCTTAACAATTTTAAAAATACTGTTTTAAAAATGGAAAAATATTGTTTTGAAAATAAATTGTGCTTAAATTATGGAAATTAACCGGACTTCATTTTGATAAAACATAAGTCACTCAATCAAAGAATATGGTCATCGATTGAGGGGCAGAGTGATTTCAAGTTAAATATTTTCAAACAATATATCATAAAACGAATCAGAATCCAATTGTATGAAATAAAGTGGTGATCTAAAGATTTAATGTTATGTCATGGTATGATTTTCTTTAAAACTCAAAGATCTTTCAAAATGAAATTTTTTCTGTTCTTGTTTGTTGTGAAACTGTTTTATTTTACCTTAAGATCTCGTAAAATAATCATACCTAACACTAACAATCTTTATTGTCTAAAATTGATCCTTATCAGTCTATTTCAAAATTAAATCATGCCACTTCTTTCCCCAAAATCTTTTAAATGATTTAAATCAATTGGGATCACAAATCTCAAAAGGTTTGAACTTTTTGATCGGGGGAGAGATCGTGATTTAAATCTCAAGTCTGTTTAAAGGGTAATTGTTTCAAAAGCACTCATTCCTTCATGTGCCAAACGATTTCAAATACATGATGCATATAATTAAGGATGAGCATTTAACCAAAAACCAGAAGAGAATTTAAACCAGGCATATTTTCTCCCATGTTTTCTAAACCTATTTAAATCACTTGGGATCCAATCTCAAAGGATTTGATATTTTTGATCGGGGGAGAAAATGTGATTTAAATATGAAATCTGATAATAAGTGATCGTTTTGACTCAAAGTGCAGGCTGCTCTCCCATATGTGCTAAACGCTTTCGAATCTCGAAGCACATATTGAGGGGGAGCATTTCAAAAGAAAATAAACTTTCAAGGTACAAATATTTCTATGTTTCAACATAAGTACCTTGACTAATTTAATAATGGTTTCTCAATGGCAAATGTGATCATGGACGTTCTTCGAAAACCTCCTTCCTCTATGTGTAAAATGATTTCAAATATCTATCGCACATTTTGAGGGGGAGAATTTACCAAAAAAAAATCAAATGGCTTTTTCTTTAGAAATTGTGATCAAGAAAATATTTCAAAGTCCTCTTGCCTCCATGTGTCAAACAATTTCAATATCATATGCACATGTTGAGGGGGAGCATTTCAAAATGATCAAAAAGAATTAAGGTACCAAATGCTTTGATATTATATCACAAGTACCTTGATTGATTTTCCAAATGATTTTTTAATTGGTTTCATGAAGGAAAGAACAATACCAAAAGACCGACCAATTTACTTTATGCATGGTGTTATAAGGATGGTAAGGTTAGGTATTCGTTCCCACGATCCTGCCAGAGCCGGAGGGATCTACCTAGGGACAATCCACTAGATAGTGTAGAAGTCCTTAGGTATAATGAAAAAAGGAGAAAAATGAGAATACGGGAAGAGTGCGGACTGAGACAGAGCTAGTACTGGAATTAACCCAACAAGGTTCTAGTTATGAAGTCTCGGTAAGCACTGAAGGGGTTGAAGAATGAAAAAGAATTGAATGTGAAAAGGGTGAAAAGAAATAGCCCTCCATTAATTCAACCTTAGGGCAGAAACCGGGTTCAATACATTTGCTACTGGTGGTTACTAAGGTAACACTGGTATTGAAGACAAGACGTCATGGACCTAGTTACGCACTGCACTAAACTTCCCAAGCTACTCAAGTTCCTCTTAAAAGGACTCGTTTCATTCTCACGGGGAACCTACATAATCTATCGACTTTCTCTTAGAGATGGTTGATATTGAAGAAGGAGACCCTCTCCCTAGTCTCTGACATAGGAACCAAGTGTGCACAATTGAGTCTAGAGCCAAGAGATCATCCACAAAATCTCATTAGGACACAAAATTAATGAAGACTTGCTTTTTCACACAATGTGGAAAGTAAGTATATATTGAGAGTCCTACGCATTATCCTTGTGGTATTGCCAGAACATCTGAGTGATATGTAAAGTATTCACGATGAAGATGGAAATCCTTCTAGAGCCAACATAATACAAGCTCTTGGTGGGTGAGATGTGAGATCTTTCCAAAAAATCAATCTTGTGACAACTGGAGAGAAACGATGGGGCGATTCACTCTTGAATCAACCATGGTCCAGGAAATGAATTGACGAATACTTTTGGAAAAACCTTTCAATGTGCAAATCTCTTCTTTTCTCTAGCACATCGAATGTGTATTCATATTTCAAACACAAAAAGTATCTCTGATTGAAAAAATACTTTTGGAAAAACCGTTCGATGTGCAAATCTCTTCTTTTCTCTAGCACATCGAATGTGTATTCTTTTTCAAATACAAAAAGTATTTTTGATTGAAAATTGATCTTTCTCATAAAACCTTCGTCGTATTGCAAAACTCTTTCTTCAAGCAATACGCGATTATTTTTCAAATCAATTTTTCATCAATCAGTGAATCTCAATTCGCTGGTTCACTCACTCCGTGTTGTCTACTTTGGGACGCTCCAGTTTGAGAACGGCTAGATCAAGCTGCGAAACCTTGTCAAGGAGATTCTTCGGAATTCTACCTAATTACAGGCAGTATTTATACTGATCAACGGGGAACCGTGGGTTCTTGTAACTATATTCAACGAAAGTGAACAAAGACACTTTAGTGTGTTTTAGTGCTAACTGTTGTTTGCAGGAACATTGGACGGTTGCAGCTGATCGATATTGAGGAGTCAATTCACAACCGCATTCTCACAGTATTCGCACTTAATTGAAGAAAATCATGATCATCAAAGACATAAAAAAGATGCTTCCGCTACTCTGATGAAAAGATGTCATGATCCAGAAAGTGTGAGCATGTCGGTCCAAAAGTCACAACATCACATGAAGGCAACACAATAAAGGGTGATCCAGAGATTTACTGTGGCTGATGATCTCAAAGAAAGCTCGAAGATCATCAAGACATGGATCAGTTCAAAGACCTCCACTGAAAGTACAAAGTAATCAGACTTTGATGAATCACTACTAAAGCACAAAGAATGCGGAACTTAAAGAATTGAAGTCTACGAGCTCAGAACTAAAGACAAAATAGAATGCTAGGATTCAAAATGTATTTCATGGGGTGACCTCCCTTAGGGGGAGATTGTTAGGAATTGGAAATTCTATAAGGACGTGTCGATCACCCCAATTATAGTCTAGCATATGTTAGCTCATAGACATATCGTTATTTACTTGTTTATTTGTTAGTTATTAGCATAGTTTAGTTTAGAGCAACACCGTGGAGGAAGGACGGGTCTTTACCCACTGTATGCTTGATCCACAGCCCGACAGGAGGGCGTGTAGTCTGTAACTGTAAATACCCCTTCCATCCTTGGAAGGGGTGGTGCTTCTCAATCAATCTAACCTTTTATCTTTTGTTTATCTCTCTAGAATCACCCTCTCTACTCTCTTCATCTCTCTAACATGGCATTCATATACTATCACCATCCTAGACCACCCGAATCATCAAACAACATAATATGTATGATCCTACACAGCTGGACTTGGCAACTATCGAGTTAAAAGGTATTTTACTTTATTTACTTTATACTCTTTACAAGCTTTCAAAAATTTTTTTGCCCGCCTGCATATTCTTTGTTTAAGTAGATGAATCAAAACCCATGGGATATCCCATCTTTTGACTCATTCTATCAGGGTACTGATAATTATGTTTATTACAACGATAACTCCTCTGGAAATGGAAGCTCGATTGATTATGTTAACGGTCTTAGGAGTATGGTTTCTGTCAACACCTTTGAAGGTGTCATCAACCGAGTTATGTTTTCTACCCACATTCTCAAGTAAACTTCTAACTTATACAAATTTCCTACTTATTTTGTGCTAAAAATTGTTCGATTTTAGCACTCTAATAGGTTATATTTTTTAGTCATGTGCAGGATAGATAATATTTTGTCCCAACTTCATGTTACTATTCAGATTGCACCCGAAGTTGAGCCAAAGAAAGAGGTTGCACCTAAACCACCTCCAAATCGACCCAAGAGAGTATGTAAGATAAACGGTGTCTATATATCATAATATATGTTATTTATAGGGTGTTTGGGATCGTGTTTTGAGGGTTATTATTTGATTATTGAGCTTTTAGGTCACATAGAAAGACACTGCATCTAAACCACCTCCAAATGGACCTAAGAGATGAGCTAAGGTAAACAGTGTCTATAGATCATACTATATGTAATTTATAGGGTGTTTGGGATCGTGTTTTGAAGAGTATTATTTGATTATTGCTCTTTCAGGTCACATATAGCAGTAATCTGGAGGAAATGTATGGTTATACTTCTTAGTTGCTTTATGATCTGCTACTTTACATGCCATCTGATTATGTGAAGTCACTCAGTTGAAGTTAATAATGATTTAGCTTCAGAAATGGTCTAATATGACTGAGCTTTCATTGCGAGTCTAAGCATAAATATTTAGCCACCACTGGTCGATCATTGGCTATGGGGATATTTAGGGTGCGTTTTGTTGCAAAGGTTTTCCTACTTTTACTGAGAAAAATAAATCATTTCGACCACAATATACGTTTTAAGCATTTTCCGCAACAATTTTCTGAAAGAACTCCTTTCTCTTCCTAATTAAAGACACCCTTAAGTATTTCCAAAATCGTTTTTGGTATACTGATTAGTTTTCAATTTTTATCATGATAAAGTGGAACTCAATTAAGAATGTCGATGCTTAACAGATTTATGCTTAACGGGTGAAAAGGAAGCCACTAAATCTAGAAAAAAAAAACATCCCGATGATTGAGATAAAAGATCGTCCACGCTTAAATCTTTTCAGCGACCCATGCCTTCTTATGACAGTTTTGTGGCAAAGGTCTCTGTCACTCGCTTACATTAAAACTGGTATTCATATGAGATCATGTAAGTTTGGTGTTCATACTGTTGTTTGTATATTTCCTGTATTTTTTATTGAAGATTTCGGCTTGAAAGGTTATACTTTTGCAGGCTCTTTATGGAATTGAGGCCTGATATCTCTTGGGTATTTGCTAGCTTCTGTACCAATTCAGTTTGTTCGTCTAGAAAGAAGTTCTACCGTAGTAGATTCCTTTATATGGGTAACTTTTCCCATTTATCTTTATTTGCTAACGATGTTGAAATTAATATAAGCTTCATGTGTAGTGTGGGATTAGTATAAGGATTTGGATGAAAAGTTTGCAGGATGCGTTACATGGAATACGCGAAAATATGTTAGGATATTTGCTGACACGGATTTTAAGGCTGAAATGGGTGGGCTTGGGGGATGAAAACCGGGGTGTTTATGTGCTGAAACAGGGGCTGAAAATGGAGGATTTGGGTGCTGAAATGGGTGCTAGAGTGGGTGTGTTTCGATGCTGAAATGGGTGCATTTGGGGGCTGAAATAGGAAGGTTTTGGGTGCTTAAACGGGGACATAAGTTGGTGCATTTGGGGTTGAAATGGGGGTTGAAACATGTGGGTTTACTGTATGAAATGGGTTGGTTTGGAAGTTGAAACGGGTGACTTTGTAGGCTCAAATGGGTGTGCGTTTGGAGGCTGAAATCAGGATGTTTAGGTGCTAACACCAGAGCTGATACACAGTTGTTAGGCTGAAATTAGGGTGTTCACGCTACTCATCGCACGTGTCCATGGTTGGAGTTGTGGCTGCGAACTGACCTTTTACAGTTTCTAGAAGCAACAAATTGAACGATGACGCGGCCCTTGACGGGAATCCCATTTCGCTTATGTAATCAAGGTACCTGAAAAAAAGACATTGATGACGTATAATATGTATAACAGGCCTACTAGGCCCAATACATACTATACACATACTGGGCTCAGGCCCAATAACTATAAGACCTGGGCCTACAGTAAGCCCAATGACGAAATTGGCTATGGTCCAGACCTCAAGACGCACGTAAGATACACAGCGGGCTGAGCCTTCAGCCGTTAAAGACATCTTATGTCCGCATCTGCGATTGACACGGACATTGTCCGCCAAGGGTCTGGCTCCGGCGACAAACCACTACATGCGAGAATCTAGGAAACCTTAGCGGTAAACCTCGCTTATAAAAGGGGCTCTAATCCCCATAAAAGGTACAACTTTCTCTCTCATAATTACACACACACATACTCTTATTTCCCTCTCAAGAATGTGTACTTACTCTCACGCCAGAGTCTAATCATGGGGTCCGTCCCCACAGTAAGACTAACGGTTTACCTTTCTTGTGCAGGGATATCATTCAAATTACTTGGATTAGTACAAGATCAACCCATTAGAAGCTTGTTGGCCCAGTCCGGCAAGCTGTATTCATACCTATTACAACCCGTCACACTTTTTGTACTAACAAGTTGGCGCCATCCGTGGGACCCAATACACAACTGCGTTCCAGAAAATACTCACCATGAGCACTCGATTTGGACCAAATCCCGCCTTCGTGTCTACGTTGCGGAGTACGGTGAAAAGAGAAAACCACATGGTCTCGACAGACCTTGAGGGACCCCGTGTCCGACGCAGCCCTCCTGAAGTATTGTGATAAATATTTTGATCAGATCTTGCCTATTGTGACGGAGAAAGTTCAGAAACAAGAAGAAAGAGCCAAAGCGGAAAAATCCGTAAGAATTACCGTGAAGCCCAACATCACCATAAAGCAGAATTACCAAGCGGAGACTTACGGAAACAGCTCGAGGCAGCAAGGCGAGGGAACACGCAAAGTGGTAGCGGCTGAAGACGTACCCAATCTAAGTCACCCAAAGGGAAAGAAGACGGAAGGGAAACAATGTTCAAAAGGCTGTGCAAAAGTGTGTTCCACCGGCTCGGAGACAAGGAGGAAAATATTTCCGTATACTCCAAAAACCACAGGCAGTAAGTCCGCCACGATACCGAAAGAAAGGAGAAGGGCAGCCACAAAGACCTCCAATCACAACCGGTAAGACCAGGATTTGGAAGGCACGGAATCGAAAAAGTTCGATCACAGAAAGCGAACAGCTGCCCAGGTGATGACTCTAACGGAAGCGAATGTCGAAGGTCCGAAGTCAGAAAGCGGAAGTCGCATGACAACAACGAATATAACCTGGCCAGACCTTGGGTCTGCAAAGAGACTGATCCGTTCACTCCACGTATCCGCTACTTCGAAATGCCTATGAAAACGCGAACGCCAACTATCGTAAAAACATATGACGGAAGTGGAGACCCAGAGGATCATCTCAAGATCTTCGAGGCAGCGGCAAAGGTGGAGCGATGGGCCATGCCAACTTGGTGTCACATGTTCAACTCCACACTAACCGGATCCGCTAGGGTCTGGTTTGACGACCTCCCACCCGAGTCAATAGACAACTATGATAAACTAAAGGAAGTCTTCTTGAATAATTTCCTCCAGCAAAAGAAATGCATCAAAGATCCTGTAGAACTTCATCATATCAAGCAAAGGGACGGAGAGCTAATGGAAGACTTTGTAAGAAGATTCAAAGAAGAAACCAGAGACGTAAAGGGAGCCCCAGAAATTATGAAAGTCTCAGGATTCATGCATACGATCACTGATCCGGAGCTGATTAAGCGGTTACACGATAGAATTCCAAAGTCGATGAGCGAAGTAATGAATATAACTATCTCCTTCCTAAAAGGGGAAATAGCCGCAGGAAGTCGTGAAAGAAAAAGGCATTGGGTACAAAGATCAATGGAACGAAAAACAGTTAAGCATCGACAAAGCTCCAGCTTCAAAAAGGGGTCTAACAATAGGCCAAGAATAAGAGAAAGGAAACAGGGTTTCCGTAACCCACGAAAACCTTTTAAGGAAACAACGACACAAAGGCAAGCAAAGTCTGTAAGCCCTCTCCCAACCACGGTAGTCGAAGGAGGAACTGAAGGGAAGTTCTGTGAATTTCACGGAAAAGCAAGACACACCACAAAAGAGTGTCTGCATTTGAAAAAGTAAAGGGAAGAAAAGAAGAAGGGGCTGATGATAGAGGTTGAAGAGTAGCGAGAAAAACCGAACAAAAAAAAACTTTCAAAATAGAATAAATGGAACCGCTCACACATCAGGGAAAAACTGTACGGAAACGATTCCCATAGAATAAAAAGGAACAAAGACTTGCGACCTGAAAAGAATTAACTTCGGAGGAAGTGGTACACAAAAAGAAGCACGCACGAAGTTGTGGCAGACACGACATAAAAGATACAGCCATGGGAAGGGAAATGCTCGACAACAAACAAGCAAGGGCGAAAGTAAAAGGATAAACCTTATCCAGATAACAAAAAGGAGAGAAAATCTGCAAGTACAGATACACGTTCCTTCCCAAGGAATATCATGTCAAATCAAGCAGAAGAACAGACGCCCAGGCTACGAGCCTAGGCACATACTAACCTACCAACTGGTAGAAAAAAGACAAATGCTAGCACATGCAAAAACAGTAAAATATTCGCTATAAATACGCGAAGTAAAAAAGGAGAAGAATGCAGGAAAAGAAAAACAATAATCGTCGTCTTCCAAAATCAAACATACTAACAAGAAAAGTCTGAAGAAACTCATCCTGAAAGGGGCTGAAGATGCTATTCAGAAAAAGAGTTCGACAGCACACAGGAAAGGAAAAATACAAGTGTCTCATGGCAACATACCGTCCACATGAAAGTAGAAAAACCGTACATTGCTCAAACCTTCATCACCTTCACAAGAAAAGTACAAAAGAAAACATGACGAGAACCAAAATATGTTCTGTTAGGAATTAGAAAATTCCATAGTGAAGTGTCGATCACCCCAAGTATTATCTAGCATAAGTTAGCTCGTAGACATATCATTAGTTACGTTATTTACCAGTTTATTAGTTAGTTATTAGTTTAGTTTAGCATAGTGTAATGTCACACCCCCAAATTACCTGTTTTGCAGCGGAATGGAATTCCTGGGGATTGACTGTCATAGCATCACAATCACAGTTATATTGAACGACCTAAAGTGTCGTTTGGAAAATACATCGCTTGATTTAATAAAAACATTCAGAGTTACAAAGATAGGTCCCAAATGAAAGTTATTATGCACGGAAAATAAGTTTAGTACAAGTCAAACGATGTTTTTAAATTGTATCAATCCCATGTGAGACGCGTCGTCACCGCGACTCAATGATATGTCCACATGCATGCCATGAAGTATGCCTTAGATACCTGAGATAAAACATGCTTAAAAGGTCAACACAAAGGTTGAGTGAAATCCATAGGTTTAATTAATTCGTTTGAACACAATCATCGTAGTGTGAGTTAAATGGTTTCACACTCATCGTTGAAAACAAAATAGTATTTATTTCACTAAGTTCATGACACCAAAGCGTAAACATCGCACCAATAAAAATTGGTAATCATCGTTTCATCGCCGCCCTAATAGGTAAACTTGCCAATTTACCTTAATGATTCAAATATAGTGCGCTCGATTTCCCCTAACTGGGTCAATAAGAGCGGGAGTGTTAATTCCAATAGGCCTATTCACAATATTCGCGCTCACTCGCAAGTGACTAATGGTTCATGATGTAGGGACTTCGAACATGGCAAATACTTAGTGACAATAAAACATTCGGATGTAGCATACAGTTCAAAGCATTTGTGTTCGATTAAAAATGTAGCATGTATCTCCCCCAAGTGTTTGTAAAACAGTTAAAAGAGTAAAAGTGGGGCTATGAACTCACCTGTTGCAATGTTAATGATGATGTAATGGCAAAAGTGGATACACTGAAATGTAGCGTGAATCTCGAAAATGACCTATTATGAATGATATGATACGTAATGAGTTATGATGTAATGTTATGCATGCATTTCGTATGTTATTTATACCATTTGCGAGTTTTGAAAATAATACTTATCGTCGAAAAATACTCTTTTGACGTCTTGACCATTCTTAAATTACTTTACAAGTATTTACGTCAAAATGTCATCCTAAAATATTTTCTTAATGATTTATTGTGAAATTTTTAACTTTTCGTCGTAAAATAAAGTCGTTGGAAATTTCATGAAAGTGACAAAAATGGCTTCGAAAAACTAGTCGTAAAATGGTGTACGTCGAACGTTAGGAAACGAACTCGACGGTTTTGGAAAGCTTGTATAAAAATCTAGAAGTTTTAGTACATGAGTTTTCGTCATAGAGGTCTCGAACATAAAGTTAATAAAGGTTAAATATGGTGATTTTGTCCAAATGTTGTTTAAAAATGAGTTTCGGCAAAGTTTAAGCAACCGTAAATAATTTATTACGACTCCGCTATACAAACGGTTGGTCATTTTGAAAAATATGCTTGGTGATCTCGATTTTATTAGAAGACATCTCGTTACAAAATATTCTACATCATAGTTAAAAATAGCCTTCAACATGGTCGTTTTGTTTACCGTAACACTTGTCTCGTAAAAATAGTATAGTTTTTCTAAAAATAATAGTTACGGCAAATTTATGAGAACGTGTATATCTTAGTCGTTTCAAATCCGTTTTCTACGTATTATACGTCCTTAGCTTCGTATCAAAGTATACTAATATATTTTTGATAAGTCGAAATAATTTATAAAGCTTAAGACTCGTTTTTGACTCGTACAAAACTAAAAATAGCTTGCTGAAATTTCAGAAAATATATATTTCGTCGTCAAACTTGAAAAATTCATAACTTCTTCGTTATAACTCCGTTTTAATCCGTTCAAGCGGCCACGGATTCGTTTTAAAGTATATTTTCTAATTATCTAGGCCAAAAACTCATGTCTACTGTCGGATTTTCCAGAAATGCAAAACAAGATCAGACTACTTTTAATACTTGTCGAAAATAGTTTTTCTCGTACTAAACCTATTCCAATCCCTTCAAATCAACTCCGAAGCTATTCTAATCCTACCATACACCTTCTTAGGGTGTCATGGGTTCCTAAACATCATCAAGACCAATATATAACAAGGGAATAATTATAGGATGACTTTTATATATTAAACTCTAAAAATCAATGTAAAAATGGTATAAATAAACACAAGTCTTGCATGTTTTGCTCAAAAATGATGAAATACATATGAAGTGATAAGGAAAGATGAAAAATGTAAATGATATGCTTACTAGTAAACTTGATGAGGTGATTAGAACAAGGATTAACCTAAACACCCTAGGTTTTTATTTCAAAACCTTAATAAGAGTGTAATGTAGATTGTAAAATACTTGAAAATGGAAAACTTTGATGATTTCTTCTTCAATCTATGTCTTGGCCGGTTTTTAGAGAGAAACCAAGAGGAGAAAATGATTTTTGACTAACTTGAATAATTGAGTGAATGATTGAAGTGAAAAGAAGGTTGAGTGTTTATCTATACATGTAAGAAGAAAAGTTTACCCAATCTAGTGAGTCACCCCCCTCAAGACCGGTTTTGGGGGATGTATTTCAACAAAATATCTTTTTTTTTTTTTTTTTTTTTTTATTATGTATTATGTAATAAATGGTGTAAGTAAATGTAAGTTAAATGAGGATAAGTGGTAACTTACATGTATGTTTGTACAATAGGGTAGTTTTAGCTAAAAATGAATTTTAATGGACCAAAGTAAAGTATGTTGAGATCATAAAAATTGTAAAAATACATTTCTTGTAAAATTTGAGTGAAGTAATAATTATCGTGTAGTTTTTAAGAAAAACGTCGTAATAATATAAATTTAACGATTTATATACAAAATAAATTTAAAACACTAGGTAAACTCAAAATATTGTTTTTATAAACTAAATGCAAGTATAAAAATATATCGGGATCATTTTTAGAAGTATCGGATTAAATGATCAAAATAATAACTTACGCGATAGCGTTTATTTAATATAAAATTTACGCGTTTAATGTGAATTGCAAAATCATGAATGAACTAACATGATGCAAATGATGTTAATGAAATGTAGACTAAACTTAGTCTATATGAAATGTTCGTGATGATATGATCATGAATTCGCTGCTAAACCATTAAAGTTACGCGAATTTGGAACACGCAAACCTAGTTTACGATAAATGATGAAATTGTGAAGCATGAATTGTTTTGAGAAATGACCTGAAATTGCGAGTTGTCACATTCGCCCATCCAAAAAGGAATTCAGTCCCTGAATTCAGTTCGTGTTAGTCTATCGAATTTTTGAGTTTGTGATGAATAACGAGGAGAAAAGACATGGAGAAGTGTCGTTACGGTTATCGATGATTGAGAGCGTATAAAACATCGTAGTAAAGAAAATATCGGATGAATCTCTCATAAGTAACACTTTGACTTGGAACATGTGAAAATTTTGCTTGCACTAAGATTTATAAATAACTGCTCCCAACATAACATGATCCCTCCAGAATTAGACATAGTTAGCTAGGCTATGTATAATTAAGGAACGATGATGTGACGTTCGGTTTAGTTGTTATAACTCTCGATGTTTACAACGATTTAAACTGTGTCATTAACATGATAGTTAAAGTAAAAGGAATTAAAATTCTCGTGAGTAATAACGAATCGGAAAGAAAATAAAGTACAATAGATGAGAATATTTTACAACGAGTGGTTTATCAAAAGTAGTACATCTTAGGTTATAAAGATTCGGATACGATGGAAAACATAAACTTAGTACAACATAGTACGTAAGGAGAAATAAGACTGTTAGTTTCCGAACTTCTTTAGTCTTCCGCGTCGTTGATACCTTGACGAGCTTCTCCTCCTCCTAACATGTATGCATTCCCATGAGCACCTTCAACCTGTTGACCTTGGTTTTGAGGACATTGATTCCGATAGTGTCCTTGCTCCCCACATCCAAAGCACGTGACTATCGCTTTACCTTTACAATCCCTGGCTAGATGTCCCGGTTTTTGGCATTTGTGGCACTTGGCAGGGCAAGGACCCGAGTGATGGAAATTACATCGATTACATAGTGGGTGTGTTCCAGCATAACCTCTACCTTCTCTAGGTGCAGCAACATAAACCATAGCAGCTTCTTGCCTTCTATTCTGTTGTTGATAATGGTTAGTGTTACGGTTTTGGTTGTTGTTGTTATAACTTCCTTGGTCGTTTTCCCCTTTCCTTTTGTTGTTGTTGATTTGGTTATCGTCGTTGTTGTGGTTGTTTTGGTTATTGTTGTAGTTGGTGCGGTTGTTGGTATTGTCGTTACGGTTGGTGTTGGTGATGTTGCCCCTCTTTACTACTTGTGCCATAAGCTTCTGAGACACTCGAATAGATTCCTCAATCGTTTGCGGGTCAAAAGAAGTCACATCACCTTGTATAATCTCAGGAAGTCCTTCAATGAAAGCCTCCAGTAGCTTCTCATTATCCGAAACCATAGATGGGCATAACACGGCCAATTCTTGAAACCTTCGAATGTAAGTATCAATGTCATACCCAATAGTTACCAACTCATAGAATTAGGTCTCCAACTTCTTCACCTCCGTACGCGGACAAAACTTCTTTGTTGCCAAACCTTTAAATTGCTCCCAAGTGAGCTTGAAAGCATTTTCCATTCCCATCGGCTGAGCATAAGAGTTCCACCACGACAATGCTCCATCAAGTAGTGTACTCGTAGCAAACTTGACCTTGCTATCATCCGGGCAATTACATAACAAAAACACGGACTCCAATTTCTCGAACCATCTAACCATGGCAGTGGCTCCTTCGGTACCTCTAAACTTAGTGGGATCTCCACTTTTGAAGTTCTTATACGAACAGCTTTTGACTCCGGACCCTCCTGCATTTCCTGCAGCAGCAGCAAGCCTAGTGGCTTCAGCTTCCCTCTCAATTCTAGCGGCTTTGGCAGTAGCCGCGGCCTCAGCAGCAGCAGCAGCCACCGTTTCCCTTTCAATCCTTAGAGCATCGGCTATGCTATCCCTTACTAACTTTTGAATAGCCGCTTGAGTCATTTCAGGTGTAGCTTTCTTCGGTGCCATATCTTCTTCAAAACAAGAGGAAATGGTGAGACGTATCAAAGTCCTATATTAATAATAAGCGCTCTAAAGAGATGTGATAAGAAATGATAAGTTTGAGGTTATCTTTCAAAATGATCGACGGTTTCCTAAGAAATGGGTTGTGAGATGTCGTAAGTGCTTCAAATGTATGATGGTTTTGTGGCTTAATATGTTAATAACGTGTAACTCGACATGTTAGTGGTGAAACAAAGGAGTGAGAGTGACTTCGCCCTACTTAAAGGTTTATCTCGGCGTTCGACGTTATCGGTGATGAGTCAATTGATGTAAAAATTATGATAGGGAATAACAAGGCATTCTCTACATTGGAGTATGAAGAAAGAATAATGGAATGGGCATTTAAAGGCATCCATGTGACAATCGATATGAAATGAAAGTAAATAACTCAAAAAATGTACGTATAAACCGCATGTAAAGTGAACCTGCACTTATGATGAAATGATGAGATGCTATGATGATGTAGTTATAGTCTAGGGTCAATGATGTAACCTAGTTCTCTATAACCGAAGCTCTGATGCCAATCTGTCACACCCCCAAATTACCTGTTTTGAAGCGGAATGGAATTCCTGGGGATTGACTGTCATAGCATCACAATCACAGTTATATTGAACGACCTAAAGTGTCGTTTGGAAAATGCATCGCTTGATTTAATAAAAACATTCAGAGTTACAAAGATAGGTCCCAAATGAAAGTTATTATGCACGGAAAATAAGTTTAGTACAAGTCAAACGATGTTTTTAAATTGTATCAATCCCATGTGAGACGCGTCGTCACCGCGACTCAATGATATGTCCACATGCATGCCATGAAGTATGCCTTAGATACCTGAGATAAAACATGCTTAAAAGGTCAACACAAAGGTTGAGTGAAATCCATAGGTTTAATTAATTCGTTTGAACACAATCATCGTAGTGTGAGTTAAATGGTTTCACACTCATCGTTGAAAACACAATAGTATTTATTTCACTAAGTTCATGACACCAAAGCGTAAACATCGCACCAATAAAAATTGGTAATCATCGTTTCATCGCCGCCCTAATAGGTAAACTTGCCAATTTACCTTAATGATTCAAATATAGTGCGCTCGATTTCCCCTAACTGGGTCAATAAGAGCGGGAGTGTTAATTCCAATAGGCCTATTCACAATATTCGCGCTCACTCGCAAGTGACTAATGGTTCATGATGTAGGGACTTCGAACATGGCAAATACTTAGTGACAATAAAACATTCGGATGTAGCATACAGTTCAAAGCATTTGTGTTCGATTAAAAATGTAGCATGTATCTCCCCCAAGTGTTTGTAAAACAGTTAAAAGAGTAAAAGTGGGGCTATGAACTCACCTGTTGCAATGTTAATGATGATGTAATGGCAAAAGTGGATACACTGAAATGTAGCGTGAATCTCGAAAATGACCTATTATGAATGATATGATACGTAATGAGTTATGATGTAATGTTATGCATGCATTTCGTATGTTATTTATACCATTTGCGAGTTTTGAAAATAATACTTATCGTCGAAAAATACTCTTTTGACGTCTTGACCATTCTTAAATTACTTTACAAGTATTTACGTCAAAATGTCATCCTAAAATATTTTCTTAATGATTTATTGTGAAATTTTTAACTTTTCGTCGTAAAATAAAGTCGTTGGAAATTTCATGAAAGTGACAAAAATGGCTTCGAAAAACTAGTCGTAAAATGGTGTACGTCGAACATTAGGAAACGAACTCGACGGTTTTGGAAAGCTTGTATAAAAATCTAGAAGTTTTAGTACATGAGTTTTCGTCATAGAGGTCTCGAACATAAAGATAATAAAGGTTAAATATGGTGATTTTGTCCAAATGTTGTTTAAAAATGAGTTTCGGCAAAGTTTAAGCAACCGTAAATAATTTATTACGACTCCGCTATACAAACGGTTGGTCATTTTGAAAAATATGCTTGGTGATCTCGATTTTATTAGAAGACATCTCGTTACAAAATATTCTACATCATAGTTAAAAATAGCCTTCAACATGGTCGTTTTGTTTACCGTAACACTTGTCTCGTAAAAATAGTATAGTTTTTCTAAAAATAATAGTTACGGCAAATTTATGAAAACGTGTATATCTTAGTCGTTTCAAATCCGTTTTCTACGTATTATACGTCCTTAGCTTCGTATCAAAGTATACTAATATATTTTTGATAAGTCGAAATAATTTATAAAGCTTAAGACTCGTTTTTGACTCGTACAAAACTAAAAATAGCTTGCTGAAATTTCAGAAAATATATATTTCGTCGTCAAACTTGAAAAATTCATAACTTCTTCGTTATAACTCCGTTTTAATCCGTTCAAGCGGCCACGGATTCGTTTTAAAGTATA
This sequence comes from Chrysanthemum seticuspe, assembly GCA_019973895.1. Classification (NCBI taxonomy): domain Eukaryota; kingdom Viridiplantae; phylum Streptophyta; class Magnoliopsida; order Asterales; family Asteraceae; genus Chrysanthemum; species Chrysanthemum seticuspe. The sequence goes on from BPTQ01000007.1 coordinate 277,395,795, forward strand.
TTTTCTAATTATCTAGGCCAAAAACTCATGTCTACTGTCGGATTTTCCAGAAATGCAAAACAAGATCAGACTACTTTTAATACTTGTCGAAAATAGTTTTTCTCGTACTAAACCTATTCCAATCCCTTCAAATCAACTCCGAAGCTATTCTAATCCTACCATACACCTTCTTAGGGTGTCATGGGTTCCTAAACATCATCAAGACCAATATATAACAAGGGAATAATTATAGGATGACTTTTATATATTAAACTCTAAAAATCAATGTAAAAATGGTATAAATAAACACAAGTCTTGCATGTTTTGCTCAAAAATGATGAAATACATATGAAGTGATAAGGAAAGATGAAAAATGTAAATGATATGCTTACTAGTAAACTTGATGAGGTGATTAGAACAAGGATTAACCTAAACACCCTAGGTTTTTATTTCAAAACCTTAATAAGAGTGTAATCTAGATTGTAAAATACTTGAAAATGGAAAACTTTGATGATTTCTTCTTCAATCTATGTCTTGGCCGGTTTTTAGAGAGAAACCAAGAGGAGAAAATGATTTTTGACTAACTTGAATAATTGAGTGAATGATTGAAGTGAAAAGAAGGTTGAGTGTTTATCTATACATGTAAGAAGAAAAGTTTACCCAATCTAGTGAGTCACCCCCCTCAAGACCGGTTTTGGGGGATGTATTTCAACAAAATATCTTTTTTTTTTTTTTTTTTATCATGTATTATGTAATAAATGGTGTAAGTAAATGTAAGTTAAATGAGGATAAGTGGTAACTTACATGTATGTTTGTACAATAGGGTAGTTTTAGCTAAAAATGAATTTTAATGGACCAAAGTAAAGTATGTTGAGATCATAAAAATTGTAAAAATACATTTCTTGTAAAATTTGAGTGAAGTAATAATTATCGTGTAGTTTTTAAGAAAAACGTCGTAATAATATAAATTTAACGATTTATATACAAAATAAATTTAAAACACTAGGTAAAATCAAAATATTGTTTTTATAAACTAAATGCAAGTATAAAAATATATCGGGATCATTTTTAGAAGTATCGGATTAAATGATCAAAATAATAACTTACGCGATAGCGTTTATTTAATATAAAATTTACGCGTTTAATGTGAATTGCAAAATCATGAATGAACTAACATGATGCAAATGATGTTAATGAAATGTAGACTAAACTTAGTCTATATGAAATGTTCGTGATGATATGATCATGAATTCGCTGCTAAACCATTAAAGTTACGCGAATTTGGAACACGCAAACCTAGTTTACGATAGATGATGAAATTGTGAAGCATGAATTGTTTAGAGAAATGACCTGAAATTGCGAGTTGTCACATGTAACACCGTGGAGGAAGGACGGGTCTTTACCCACTGTATACCTGATCCACAAGCCGATAGGAGGTCGTGTAAGTTGTAACTATAAATACCCCTTCCTTAGATGGAAGGGGTGGTGCTTTCAATCTAATATTCCATAATTTGTGAACCAAGTCTCTAGCTTGAACACCCAACTCTCTAAATTTCTCTCTCTAATGGCAAACATGTATTTTGATCATCCAAGACCACCCGAATCATCAACACAATAAAAATATCGATCCTACAATTGGTACCAGAGCCAAGGTTTTTTGTGTTTTGATGACTTTGTATGGTTATGATTCATGGTTGTATACTGGTCTGTGTTTTTTTTTATGGTCTGAAATGTTTTAACTTATGGTTAACTGTCTTGTACATGTTTCTTTGCATTTCTTTTGGTTCAATATGTCCTGGTCCAAACAGTATATTACTTTTCATGACTTCTTTGTACCAATCTGTGTCTGGCGAGATTTTTTGTGGTCTAAAACAGTAAAAAGGAAAGAGCTTTTCTGCTTTTTCTTGTTATATGAATCTAGTCAAATTTCTTGTGGTCAAATGGGTCAATACTAAAGCAGTTTTTATGCAGTTTTTTGGGTTTATCATGAATTTGGTCGGAAAAGAGGTCGGAAAACTCATCTTAAAATGTCAAAAGTCTTGGTAGCGAGTTGGGTCAATCTTTCTAGCAACTTAGTTATGTGGCAACTTGTCTTTACAAGTTGTCTAGATGCATTGTATTTGGTAGCGACTTAGTTATACCTTATATTTAGCAACTTGTACCTGGTAGCGAGTTGTTGACTATTGAGTCAACAACTGTAGCGAGTTGGCTAGCGACTTGTCTTATCTAGCGAGTTAACTCATGACCCTAGCGATTTGCTTTGAAAAACGGGTAGCAACTTGGTTTGAAAAATTGGGTGGCGACTTGTTATCAAAGAAATGATGAAAAAGATTTATCACGACCACAACAACCATAAACCAAAACAACAAAAACCACAAGACACGACCACAACTAAACTACGACATCAGTCAACTAACATCATCTGTCACCTTTCGATTTACAACGAATTGAAATGACACCCATAAGACTCATTCAAAATGGTTAAACAAATTCGACTCTACAAATTACTAACCATACTCTTCAACTCATATTCGAATATTTCAAAGACTTAATGACCTCATACTCACCAACTTCCACATTCAATCAAAACTAACCTAACTCCTCAGATCGAAAACCAAATGTTACTAATGGATCTCAGATTTAAATTCGTGTATATCATATGACTTTGAGACCTTCAAAAGATCTAAATCACGAATTTATTCATCCTCATAGATCTCATGTTCATTATTCGAACCCAATGAAGTAAGAACAAAACCATTAAGGTTTCATCCTCCTCCTTGTTCGGTTATAAGGAAAACGAAAAACATAATAAAACCTACTTGTGTTTAGATGGAGATCGTGTCGACATATCGAAACCCAAGACTTCAAGCCATCTCTGTGGCTAAAGTCGAACCTGGTCCCAACCTCGAGCCATCTCTGTGGCGAGATCGACGTGACATACTATCAAAGAAGGTTGATGTAAATCCGTTTATTTGGTTTTGAGGAGTGATTATAATCGGACACGTTCAAAGTCTTGCTTGACATGAGTGTTGATATGATTAATGAATGGATTGAGATGGGGCTGTCATGATTTCGAATGAGAAATGTTGTTGAGAAGCGTTTGTGTTGAAGACAGAAAAAGAGAGGCGGATTTTTTCTCTCAAAGTCTTTTAGGTTTAGGTCTAATGTGTAACAAGTTTAAGCTACCTTATATTCGGATATTATTTGGATCGGATGTTTTTTTTGGTTGGATCGGGCCGTATAATGCTATATCATGGTTATCAATTAGAGTTGGGCTCATGCTCTATTGGATTTTTTGATATTGGATTGCTGACTTGCTGAGTGTGATTAAATGGGTTTATCATTACAATTTTATGGACGCATGACATTAATTGCGTGGATTCTAAAGAAATTGCTATCCAGATTTTTTTACATAAATATTGGATACAATTTCTAATTTATTAGTCAAAGAGTTGGTATTTTGGTATTACAATTTTCACGGAGAATACGGATTTACGGCTTGAGCTATTATTAGATTAAAATGACTTCGAGGTTCTTGACCGGCATTACTTTGGTAATGATGTAACGGTTCAAACGGTTTTACTTGAATGTTGGACTAGAATGATTGGATTGATTTTCATAAACCAGACCTTGATTTTTACATGTAACCAAGTTTGGGCCGTTCACATGATTGGGTCGGATGGGCTTCTCATGAGATTTAGTTGATTATGAGATTTGATTTGACGATGAGACTTGATTGGTTATGCTGATTGATACCTTGGTTTATACATATTCACAATAAGGTTTATGTCAAGGCTTGAATTGATGATTGAACGAAGTTGACCACGGGGTTGTTGTACGGTATTTCTTATTTGAATTTGAAGTGAGGTTTTTCCGGGCACATTTACTTATTTCGTCTTCTTTCTTTCTACCCTTCCACGAAGATGACTTGTTTGAGCATTTATAGAGTGTGATAAAGATTTGGCTATTTAGTTTCGTTTGTGATTCTTTCTCGCTTAACCCACAACGTAACTATCACTTCGGTGTCTCACGCAGTTGAGAATATGTCAAGAGGTTTTGTACATTGGGTACACCGTTTCTTTTTCACATGGATTAGTACAAGTTTAAGTAACAAATCTGGGGAATTCTACTTCATGATCAAGTTTGACATATCGGGTTTACTTCTCCATGTGGTCACTACAATAGCCGACAGAATGCGTGAATGATGTGTTTACCAAAGTGTTGATTGGATGGTTGATGATGTTGGATTATGAACCGTTGATGAACCGCTGCATGTTCCCCTAAAAACAGATATTCACCGAAACCAAAATGGCTATAATACATTCAAGCTGAAATTGTTTACGGTTTTGTCTTGATTTTGTAAAATCCCGCGAAAGAACCTATTTCTCGGTTTAAATCATAGACTTGTAAAATCCCGTAACAATGGAAACATCCTGATAATAGTAAGGTGCATTTCCGGATCTATCTTACGGTTTATTCTTGGTTTTGTAAAATCCCGCGAAAGAATCTATTTTTCGGTTTAAACCATAGAGTTGTAAAATCCCGTAATGATGGAACCATCCTGGAGAAAAGGAAAGTGTATTTCGAGATCTTATCTGATGCTGGTGCTACAGTTTCTATTTCGAAGAAGGGATAAAAGGGTGTACTTCATGAATTGGGTGTGTGTTTGGGTTGTCTTCATGGCAGTTTGGTTATTACTTGGTTTTACGGGATTGTGTGTTTTAACCATGGTCGGGATGAAAACCATTATCAGAGTTCACTTAAAACGTCAAAGGAGGCTAGATTTGAGCTTTTAACCAGAAGATGTGACAACGGGGTTAATTCAGTATTATTTATTTGAAGTTGAAGTGAAATATCACGGGCAAGTGTACTTAGTATCTGAAGGTATCGGGGATGGTTGGATGAAGATTCTTCATGATCCTTGTTCGAGCTTATTTCCAAAAATGAAGACTTGGAAATCTAGTTATTTTTTAGAGTCTATTTATTCTGGGGGAATTGGGCTCTTTTTACCACAAAAATAACTATCACTTTAAGGAGTTACGTTGTAGTGCTCAGTGTCACATTTAATTGTGGATTTTCAAGAGGTAATGTACGTCTTATACTTGATGGTTGGTTGGATGAAGAGTATAGAGTACTTAGAGATTCAATGGAGCATGAATTCTCGGCACCGCTCTTTGTTACACATGTGCAAGTTTAAGTCATGAGTTCGGGTTAGTTTACTTCAGGGTCAAATTCATCATATTGGGTTTTCTCCATCAGCTGTCACGTCAAATAGCCTACTGAATGATAATGGGGTTGATTACATGTTTGCTAAGAGAGCTGAAAAGAGAGAGATTATGACGTCTGTTGATGAGTGTGTAAATACTCATCATTTTTGGTTAAATCTGAACTGCAAAACGTTTAAAAATTCTCAGAATTGCATCAAAATACTGAAAATATTCCAAAATTGCATTTTATATGTTTCAGATGCAAAATGTTCAAAATCAGATGAAAAATGAGCTAAGTTTGCATAATTGGCAGTTTCAGTCCCCCAAGTTTCAAAAGTTGTCAGAAATAGTCCCTGAGCACATAATTTCAAAAGAAAAGTCACCAAAGGTCCTTTTAAAATCATAAGTTGTCAAAATTAGTCCTGTGGTGAAAAATATCAAAAGTTTTGAGAAATTACAAAATTAGTCCTTTAAGTTTGAAATTTGGCAAAAATGGCCCTTGGAAAATTGGAAAATGTCAGGTTTGGTCCTTGTACTATGGAAACTTGTCAATTGAGGTCCCTTGAAGCAACATTGCAATTTGGCAGCATTGGTCCTTGCATTTTTAGAAAATTACAAAAGAGGTCCTTGATATTTAAAACCCTTTAAACCACCTTGGACCCTTGTCAAACCAAATGGACCCTGCCAACCCTTTTGGACCCCCTGTCATTAACCAATTTGACCCCCCATCATATATTAGCCCACCTGGTCAAACTTCAGTCAAACCAGTCATACCCGCCATCTCCTTTCCCCCATTTCCCTCCCCCCTGTCTGCAAACCACTCCAACCATTCCAACCACCTAGCTCACTATCACCTCACCTTGTTCCCCCCACCTCCACCAAACTCCAAAAGCAATTAATGCTTCCCATCCACCACCATCTCAACCCCCACTGTTAATAATCCCATTTTGGCGCCAAATTCAATCAAACGGCCAAGATGAGTTCAAGTGATCCAATGGCCAGGGAAAAAGGTGGGAAACTATCAGAGAAGTGAGAGAAAGAGTTTGGATATAAAAAGGAAGCAAGAGAAGAAGAAAAGAGGAGTCTACTAGTTTTTAATTTCCATTAATGTCGTTTTTAATAAAAAGTTTTAGTTAAGTTAAGAAACCTGTAATCTTTTGTTGTAATGTACTCTTTATAAGTTATTGGATCAATATAAATCATTTTCAAGTGTTAATTCAAGTTGCACTATCAATTCATGTTGTTTAGTTCACTGTTGAAAATTTCCATTTCAAAGTCTTGTATACAAGCTCCCATTAGCTTGTTTCTCAGATCTAGTAAGCTTATACAAGCTTTCCATAGCTTTTTATAAGCTTACATTTTAGTTTTAAGCCAAATTGGTTCATGGTCAAAGAAAGTCAAAATGGGCAGAAATTGAAAAGAAAATGGATAAGGGTTGAAGCAGTGCTAGCTTTGGGTTGATTTGGAATCCAGTGGGTTGATATAAATAGGTTAGAGGTTCATGGGTTCATTGTTTCAAGCCATAGTGGCTATGGACTATTTGTAAGTCATTTTAAAGTTTCATATGCATAATCTGTCTTAGTAGTTATAATAAGCTCAAATCTGTTTATTAGGCTGTATTTAAGTTATATAAACTCAGTTTAATCAGTTAGGTTGGCTAGTTAAGCAGTTAGTTCATTTTAAATTGCAAAACAGTAATTAAAGGTGTGTTTGGATTGAATCCTTAAACTGTATTAGATGTTGGTTCAGTAGTGGATACTTGTTGCTTTAGGTTTGTTTAGCTAATATATACTCATATCTGTCAACAAATTGAGCCTGCACACTCTCAAAAGTCAAACATCAACTTAATCTGTCTCAACTGCTTCTCTGTTGTGTTTTTTGGAAATCAAATTCTTGTTTTGTGCTTGAAATTCATAGAGATAACTTGCATTAGTGTCATTTCATCATAATATAACATAATCAGTCCTCAAATCAAGCTCAAAGCTCATAAAAGTCAAAA
>BPTQ01000007.1:277403079-277438079 GCA_019973895.1 Chrysanthemum seticuspe
GTCTAAAGTCCGCACTGCACGAAGCAAACCGGTTGTTTCCCAAGTCAGTGTTGGTCCTTCTTCTTCATCACCCGTGAGTCAGTCTAGCACCGATGCTAAGATTGACAAACTCACGGAAGCAATTCAAGCTTTGGTTCTCTCCAACCAAAAGAAAGTTTCTTTTCCACAAACTTCACCTCCTGCTGAAGTTAAGAAAGTGGAAGTCTGTGTTACTTGTGGTGGCCCCCATGCCTATTACGAATGTATGGCCACCGATGGTAACCCTTTTGAAGCAAACGCTGTGGGCGGGATTTCTAATTCAGGAGGCAACCAATATCGTGCTCCTATGGAACCGAACCACCGTCCTAACCACTACCCTGGACCACCCGGTTTCAACCAAAACCAAAACCGTAATCAAAATCAGAATAGACCAAACCAAGGTTTTCAAAACCAAGGTAATTTTAGTCAAAATAACGGTTTTCAAAATCAAAGTCAAAACTTCCAACACCAAGGAAATTTTAATAGAAACCAAGGTCAGGGAAATTTCAACCCTGGGTACTTTCATGGCAATAATCAAGGAAATTTTCAAAATCAAGGTCCTAATCCAAACAATAGAGGCCAGAATTTTCTTGTGCAAAATCAAGCCATTGTTCCAACTGGACCATCATCTGATGAGTTGTTGAAGCAATTCATGAAATCCCAGGAGGAAATGAATATGTTGTTGGTCAGCCAGATTTCTGACATTAAGAAGTCTTTAAATGATCGACCCCCGGGCTCAGGTACTTTACCTAGCAACACGATCGCTAATCCGAGAGGCGATGCAAAGGCGATCACAACCAGAAGTGGTGCTTCATATGATGGACCCGCTATTCCTACTACCCCTTCTTCTTCTCTCCCGAAGGTAGTGGAAAGTGAACCTGAGGCGACAAAGGACAAGGAACTTCCTACTAATAACGGAAGTACGAGCAATGTCCATCCTCAGGTTGTCCCGAAACCTAAAACCAAACCTGGAGTTGTTTTTGAACCTCCAGTTGGTAACCCCAAATCCAAAACTTCTATTCCTTACCCCTCACGTTTAAACGAGCAAAAGCTCCGCGAAAAAGCCAGTCATCAAATGGAAAAATTTTTTCAAATTTTCCAAGAACTTCATTTTGACATAAGCTTTGCGGATGCTATCATGCTGATGCCCAAGTTTGCATCAACTCTCAAACACATGTTGAGCAATAAAGAAAAACTGTTTGAAATGGCTAAAACTCCTTTGAACGAGAACTGCTCAGCAGTTCTGTTAAAGAAGCTTCCCGAGAAGCTTGGAGATCCTGGAAAATTTCTTCTTCCTTGTGTTTTTCCAGGAATGATTGAATGCTTTGCCCTTGCCGATCTTGGTGCAAGCATCAATCTGATGCCTTATTCAGTATGGAAGAAACTTTCTCTTCCAGAACTTGTTCCTACCTGCATGACTCTTGAGCTTGCAGATCATTCTATATCGCGTCATCTTGGCATCGCCGAGGATGTATTTGTGAAAGTAGGAAAGTTCTATTTTCCAGCTGATTTGTGGTTGTTGATTTCGATGCCGATCCTCGGGTTCCCCTCATTGTTGGACGAGGATTCCTGAGAACGGGTCGTGCTCTTATTGATGTATTTGAGCAAGAAATCACGTTACGTGTGGGTAATGAAGCTGTCACCTTTAACCTTGATCAAACTTCGAGGTACTCCTCAAATTATGATACTGAATCAATTAATCGAGTCGATTTAATTGATATTGCTTCAGAGGAGTACTCTCAAGAGTTTCTTGGTTATCTTCATAATTCTGTGAGTGGGGATTCCACCACATCTTCTCAACCAATCATTTCCGACTCTTCCCCCTCTCTCACTCCGTTTGAGGGAGGTGACTTCCTTCTGGAAGAGATAGATGAATTTCTTGCTACTGATGAATCAATTCCGCCTGGAATTGATGGTGTTTATGATTCGGAGGGAGATATCATTTATCTGGAACAATTGTTAAATGAAGATCCATTACCTTCACTCCCTCCGAAAGAAATCACAATTGAGGAAATCAAATCAGTACAAACATCTACTGAAGAGTTTCCCGAGGTTGAACTTAAGGACCTACCTCCTCATCTCGAGTATGCATTCTTGGAGGGTGATGATAAATTACCCGTCATAATTGCTAAAGACTTAACCGAGGAGGAGAAAACTGCTCTCATAAAGGTCTTGAAGTCACACAAGCAAGCAATTGCTTGGAAACTCTCCGACATTAAGGGTATCAACCCTGAATTTTGTACTCACAAAATCTTAATGGAGGATGACTTCAAACCAGCAGTCCAACATCAGAGAAGGGTGAATCCTAAGATTCATGAGGTTATCAAACAAGAGGTTCTCAAACTTCTTGATGCCGGTTTAATTTACCCGATCTCTGATAGTCCTTGGGTTAGCCCAATTCACTGTGTTCCAAAAAAGGGTGGCATAACTGTTGTCACAAATGAAGAAAACGAGTTAATTCCAACTCGATTGGTTACGGGATGGCGTGTGTATATTGACTATCGCAAGTTAAACGAAGCCACCCGTAAAGACCATTTTCCTCTACCCTTCATGGATCAGATGCTTGAGAGATTAGCAGGGAACGAGTACTATTGTTTCCTTGATGGTTTCTCGGGATACTTTCAGATCCCCATTGATCCGTTGGATCAAGAAAAGACCACATTCACCTGCCCATACGGAACTTTTGCCTACAGACGTATGCCTTTTGGCTTATGTAATGCTCCTGGCACGTTCCAACGATGTATGATGGCAATTTTCCACGAAATGATCGGGGAAACAATGGAGGTGTTTATGGATGACTTCTCGGTCATTGGGGACTCGTTTCATACATGTCTCTCCCATTTAGATAAAATGCTAAAACGGTGTGAAGACACCAATCTATGTCTAAATTGGGAGAAGAGCCACTTTATGGTCAAAGAAGGCATAGTCCTTGGCCATAAGATTTCCAAAAACGGGATTGAGGTAGATAGAGCAAAAGTTGATGTTATTGCTAAATTGCCTCATCCTACTACCGTCAAAGGTATTAGGAGTTGTCTAGGTCATGCCGGGTTTTATCGTAGATTCATACAAGATTTTTCTAAAATCGCTCGGCCTATGACCCATCTTCTTGAAAAAGATGCTCCTTTTATCTTCTCACCTGAGTGCATCGAAGCTTTTGAAACATTAAAGAAAAAGCTTACGGAAGCACCCATTCTAGTTGCCCCCGACTGGGATTTACCCTTTGAGCTCATTTGCGATGCAAGTGATTTTGCTATCGGTGCAGTCCTGGGGCAACGTAAAACCAAGCATTTTCAGCCTATCCACTACGCGAGTAAAACTATGACTGAAGCTCAAACCCATTACACCACTACAGAAAAAGAACTATTAGCTGTGGTGTATGCGTTTGAGAAATTTCGGCCATACCTTATCTTGACCAAATGCGTGGTGTATACGGATCACTCGGCTCTCAAATATCTCTTTGCAAAACAAGATGCAAAGCCGAGATTGCTCCGTTGGGTTCTCCTCCTACAAGAATTTGATATCATTATACGTGATAAAAAAGGAGCTGAGAACCTGGCTGCTGATCATCTGTCCCGTCTAGAAAACCCTCACCATGATGTGTTCGAGAAAAGGGAAATAAATGAAACATTTCCTCTCGAAACACTCAATGTGGTTTCTTTTCGTGGAGACTCTTCTACCCCATGGTTTGCTGACTTTGCAAATTACCATGCGGGTAACTTTGTGGTAAAAGGGATGTCGTCCCAACAGAAAAACAAATTCTTTAAAGATGTAAAACATTACTTCTGGGACGACCCCTACTTGTTCAAAATTTGCGCGGATGAAGTCATCAGGCGATGTGTGTATGGTCAGGAAGCTATTGACATTCTCAAGGCTTGCCATTCTGGACCTACTGGGGGACATCATAGCCCCAACTACACCGCCAAGAAGGTGTTTGATTCCGGATTCTATTGGCCCACGATTTACAAGGATGCCCACGAATTTCTCAAAACCTGTGACGCTTGTCAACGTCACGGGAATATCTCACAAAGAAATGAAATGCCGTAAAACGCCATTCAAGTGTGTGAGATTTTTGACATCTGGGGCATTGACTTTATGGGGCCATTTCCATCATCTCGAGGAAACAAATACATACTCGTGGCCGTTGACTATTTGTCAAAATGGGTTGAAGCTAAGGCTTTGCCTACCAACGATGCCCGAGTTGTTGTGAAATTCTTAAAATCTCTTTTTGCTAGGTTTGGAACTCCACGAGCTATAATTAGTGATCGTGGTACGCATTTTTGCAATGACCAGTTTGATAGAGTCATGCAAAAGTATGGTGTAACTCACCGTCTCTCTACTGCGTACCACCCCCAAACAAGTGGGCAAGTGGAAGTTTCCATCCGAGGGATTAAAAGAATTCTGGAGAGGACGGTTGGCGAAAATCGTGCCTCTTGGTCGGATAAGCTAGATGACGCACTCTGGGCCTTCCGTACAGCTTATAAAACACCTATCGGGTGTCCTCCATACAAGCTTGTGTACGGAAAGGCGTGTCATTTGCCGGTTGAGCTTGAGCACAAGGCATACTAGGCCTTGAAACATGCCAACTTCGATATTCAGACAGCTGGTGATCACCAGAAAGTTCAAATGAATGAATTAAATGAACTCCGTGATCAAGCATACGAGAACTCTTTGATCTACAAGGAAAAGACAAAGAAGATTCATGACTCCAAAATCAAGAACCGCGTTTTCAACGTCGGTGATCGAGTCCTTCTTTTCAATTCAAGATTGAAGATTTTCTCGGGAAAACTAAAATCTCGCTGGTCTGGACCATTCACCATCACTAAAGTATTTCCATATGGAACCATTGAGTTATCTCAACCCGATGGTCCAAATTTTAAAGTGAATGGTCATCGATTGAAGCATTATTTCGGAGAGGACATTCCCCCTGTAGTTGTCCCGGATCTACAAACTTTCCACATGAACCAATAAATGCGGGGATCGAGTCAAGCTAGCGACTCGGGAATCAAAAACAGTAGCATGCTACATGGGTTTTCACCCGTGTGTACCACCCTAGTTGTATATGAAAGTCTTTTGAAAAAAAAAAAAAAAAAAAAAAAAAAAAAAAAAAAAAAAAAAAAATCTTGCTAAATAATGGCCGTAGTATTTCCCTTTTACGTTCTATGTTTTGGCATAACAGCCGGTACTTTGAATATTGAGGGCAATATTCATTTCTAGTGTGGGGGGGAATTCTCACGAATTTTATCATGTAATTATACCGCCTAATTCCCCCATTTTTGGCCAATTTTTTTTTTTGAGTAAGTGTTTTGCACTTACTCAGATTACGGTTATCAGTCCGCCATGTCTAATAAACAAAAGGATTGGCTAATCCAGGAGCAAACGGCTCTTGGTAAATATATCTCAAATCCGTTGACGGCTTGCAATTTGCCCAAAATTGTATGGTATTCAGCTCACCATATTCTTAAAAGTGAAGAGTTGGCTAGCCCGCAAGTTTATGGCTTGTGGTAAAGGCAGTGGAAAAACCATAATTGGTAATCAGCTCACCAAAGATAATTTATCTAAGAGTTGGCTTGTGCAGAAGCAAACGGCTTCTGGTAAAGACAAATCAAATCCGTTGGAAGCTGGTGATTTGCTCAAAATCATTTGGTTATCGGTGTACCAAGGTTCTTACTTGAACTGAAACATTTGGCTACTCCAGAAGTAATGGCTTTTGGTAAAGAGATGAAATCCATTAATTTTTCTCAAAACATTGCTAGGGACTAGCAATATCTTAGTGTGGGGAATTGATGAGTGTCTAAATACTCATCATTTTTGTACCAATTAAACTGCAAAAACATCTGAAAACACTCAGAAATGCATCAAAATGATAAAAATATCACAAATAAGTGTTTTATGTGTTTTAAATGCAAAAATATCAAAATCTGGTGAAAAACGTATCAAGTTTGCATAATTGGCAGTTTTAGTCCCTTAAGTTTCAAAAGTTGTCAAAAACAGTCCCTGGTAAATCAAAATAAAGAAAAATATCATTTTAAGTCCTTAGGGATTCATGAGTTGTCAAAATCGGTCCTTAAAATCAAAAATTGCAAAATTACAACTTTAGTCCCTCAAGTTTTGAAAATGTCAAAAATAGTCCTTGGAAGTTTGAAAATTTCTATTTCAGTCCTTGTACTATTGAAGTTTGTCATTTTTGGTCCTTGTGACAACTTTGGAATATTGGCGGAAATGGTCCCTCAAGTTTGGAATAGTTGCAGTTTGGTCCTTGTCATCTAAACAAACCAAATGGACCCTTTAAACCATTATGACCCCTGCCTTTAAACCTTTGACCCCTTCCCTATTTTTGGACCCCTGGTCAAACCCAGTCAAACCTCCCAACCCCGCCCACTGGCTTATCTTCTTCCCCAACTTGCCTGCAACCTCTCACCAATCACTTCCACCCTCAGACCTTATCTCTTCCAACTCTCAACCCATAATCATCACATCTACTCACCCTCACCCCCCAGTTGCAATATCACAGTCCACAAGGGTCAAAATAATTTTCCCGCCAAATTTGATCAAACGGCCAAAATCCATTTAAGACATCCAACGGCCCCAATTATGAGTGGGAATCAATCAGAGGACACGTGGAAGCATTTTTTGGTATAAAAGAAGAAGAGAAGCTAGAGAACAAGGGCAGTAGTTAGTTTTTTAAATTCATGTATGTCGTTTTTTATTAAACTGTCTTAATTAGTTTATAAATTTGTAACTTTAAGCTCTATTATACTAAAACTAAGTTGTTTGATCATTGTAACTCATTTTCAAGTCTTAATTCAAAGTTTCAATTAAGCTTCAAGTTTCATATTCACTGTTGCAAAACTCAGCTTCAAATTCTTATGTCAAAGCTTCTAATAGCTTATATTTAAGTTCAAATAAGCTTACTCAAGCTTATTATAGCTTTTAGTAAGCCCATAAAGCAGGTTCAAGCATAATTGGTGTTTGGTCAACGAAAGTCAACTGAGAAGAAATTTTGGTTAAGCAGGGTTGGAAATGGATATTGGTTGATGCAATAATGGATATAGGTTGAAATTTGGTTTTAGACAGTGGTTACTTGTGGTGTTTGGCAAGCCATTGTGGCTAGGCTCTTTGTAAGTGTTTGAATTATGTTTCATTACTTCCATGATTGCATTAATAGTTTAGTAGTTGTTTGATAATTGTAGTCATTGTTTTCTGCATCACATAGGTAGTTTAGGTCTATTCTAATAAATATTATAGCTTGTATGTGTGGATTATCAGTAGTTAAGTTGAAATCAGTTAATATAAATTGTGTTTGGTACAGTTAGTTTGTTTGAGCTTGAGCTCTTGCTTGTGCCTAAAACCTGTCTACTTAGTCTCTAATAGGACCACTTGAGTCATTTTGGTCAGTCATTTGTATCTGCATAAGTTCAAAGTCAAAATCCATTTTATCCTGTTCTTGCTTCATAACTGTTGAGAATTTGTAAAACCAAAAGCTTGATTTGTGTTCAAAAATCATAGATATTGGTTCCATTAGCCTTAGTTTAACATAAAACATCATATTCAGTCCATAAATCAAGATTAAAGTTCATAAAAGTCAAAATTATCAAAACTGCTCAAAAGTCAAAAATGAAAAAGTCATTTTCAGCCCAACTTGGGTGATTTTTGATTGACTCATTTCTAGGTCAAATTCATTGAAACTCTGGGTTTAAAAACTTAAGCTGGTCTATTTTCCATAAATGATTTTTGCAAATTTTTCCAAAAGCTCTTTGAGGTCCAAATAAGCAGCTCAATAAGCTCTTATGTGCCCTGTGCACACTCAGTATTAGCTGAGTGTGAACAGGCACTTTGCAGACCC
The DNA here is from genome assembly GCA_019973895.1 of Chrysanthemum seticuspe. Lineage (NCBI taxonomy): Eukaryota > Viridiplantae > Streptophyta > Magnoliopsida > Asterales > Asteraceae > Chrysanthemum > Chrysanthemum seticuspe. The sequence goes on from BPTQ01000007.1 coordinate 277,410,941, forward strand.
TGCATAGGGTTGGTTTTAGATCCTTAGGGTCTGAGATTTGTTTTAGAGATAGTCAAGCTGGTTATCTTGAGTTCTTCATTTTTGCTTTTTACATAAGCTTTCTCAAAAAGCAGTTGCATTAGCCACAAAGTAGCTAGAAAATCTGTTTTTGGCTCTTGAGCTCAAATCATCAAATCAAGTTAATCAGTACTATAGAGGTTAAGAGCAGTTGTATTTGGTTGCTTTCTAGTAATTTTAACATATTATAGCTTCTGTATCAGTTTGGTGCTCATTGGTAGCCTTTGGCTTAAGCCAAGTGCTTATTTATAAGCAGTTTCCATTGCAGTTCCATATTCATACACATAAGCCACTGTTTTTATAATTTTCCTAGAATTAGAATATTATTTTAGAGTTTTCCTGAATTTTTCATATTTTTCTAGCACTGTTTGCTATTTTTATTTATTTTAAACAGTTTTTAGGCATATTTAATAAGCTTTAAATACAATTAATTCAGAAAAGTTTCAAAAAAATAAGTTTTCATTTTTCCTAGGTTAAGATAAATATAAAAAGTCAAAAAAATATTTTTCCAGATTTTTCATAGTTTAATTTGTAATTTTTAGTAATTTAATTAGTTTTAAATAGTTTTTAATTCATAGAAAATAGAAAAATAATCAGAAAAATATAAAAATAGTTTTGAAAATTCTCTTTAGTTATTTTAGATTTTTCTAAGTCATAATTTCATTTTTCTAGCTTTATTTCATATTTTCTTGTATTTTAGTGTATTATTAAATAGTTAAAAATAGTTTTTAATTAATAATAATTAGATAAATAGTTATAAAAAATAATTTTCTTTTTCTAAAAACTTTCTCTTATCACTAGGTTTGTAAAAATATCATTTTCATATTTTTAGGATTAATATTGCTTCATTTTCACATTTTCTTTTGTACGTTACGTAGTTTCTAAGTTAAATTTGTAATCAAAAACATCAGTTTAAATATAGTGATAGCGTTTATTTAATATAATTTATCTTTTTAACTTTCTTTAATTTGCATTTAAGCCCCTGTAGTTTATATACTTTTCCTTTTAGTATAATCGATCACAATCTTTATCCGTTCAAATCCTCTCGATCACTATTCGTTTGACTATTCTCGCACAGCTCGTTGGGACATAACGACCTGGGAAAACACTATACTCCTCTGGATTTAATTGCATTTGGTTCCAGACTGTTTGGCTTTTGTTACGGTTGACCATTCACAAGTGGTTGATTTGTGTGATAAAACCTGACCGTCTGGGACCGGATCAGACGCATACCTGTCCGGAAATATTAGAATTCTGAGACTTGAGAACAACTTCAGCTCTCAAAGTAGACGACTCAGAATCCTTCACATCGAGAGATGATTGAAGTGCTGCTACCTCAGCTCGAAGAGAATTTCGTTCTTCTTCAAGAGTAGAATTCTGGTTCTTCAAAGACATAAGTTCCGCAGCAGAAGATGCTAAGGATGCAACAACGGAAGATGTCCCAGAAGAAGTAGCATCAGCAACCTTAGCCTTAAGAACTGAAATCTCCTTGTCCCTACTAGCCAACAAAGACAATAAGCGTTTTCGCTCCATCACATTATACTCCAAACACATACGAACTTCAGAACTAAAGCACAACTGTCGTGCCACAGCAACATTAAATTCACCAAGGAGATGCTCATACCCCATTTCACGAACAGAGGAAAAGAAGTTAGGAGGAGCAAACTCGTCCACCATAATGCGACATTCATCAACATCATTAAGAAGCAAACTCTTGGTAACATTCCACTTTGGAACATGAACACCAGCCGAAGAACTAGAGTCCGAATCATCAACAGTACGGATGTCCCTAGCCGAGATATCAAGACCTGAAAGGTCATCAAGAATTGGATGAACACTAAGGACAGGACGAAAACTGTTAGGAAGAGAGGAAGGAACACATGCTTGACCTTTCCCCTTCTCAACAGGAAGGAAGGTAGTAACAACAACATCTGTCATAACCGGCGCAGGAGAGCTGCAAATATACAAGTAAAGGACAACAAGTGAATGGAAGGAAGAAAAAGTAAAGGAATCACGAAAAGACAAAAGCATAAATAACAAACCTAGGGGGAGAACCATCAAAATTGAGCAAACCAAAATTAGATTCAGTAGACGTTCCAGCTTCATGAAGAGGAGTAATTGAAAATGAAGGAGGAGAAGAAGAATGAGTGGGCAAAGCATTCAAACAATATTCAAGAGTTTGCGAACTTTGAGCTAACAACTTCTGTTTAGATTCTGAAGACTAAGCACCAGTAGAAGCCCTACCAGAATCATTGCTATCGCTGCTCACTTTTTTAGGAGGATGGGCAAGGTTGGTGCAGGCTTTCCTCCTCCTCCCAGAACCGGAAGCTATACCACTATCAAAACCAATCTCAGAAGCCGAATAGTAAGGTCACACAATAATATCACCATGCGGTCGCGAAGTCCCGACTTCTGAACGGATAACTACATTTCCAACATCACCAGAAGGGGGAGGGGCAAGAGAAAAGTCCGGCCTTTGGTCAATTTTAGCAAAGGAAGCTCATTTCCCTCCCGCGATCGGGTATCAACAATCAACTTCGTAGGGTCCTTCTTCTTAACCAAAGATAGCAAATCCATAGCTGCAGAAAATAGAAGAAGAACAAACACAAGTCAGGACAAACAAAAATAGATTAACAAAAGAAGAAACATAGATATGGTATACCCATCCCGATTCTCCTGATCATAGAACACAAGGTAATAATCCTCACCCAAAGTATAATTACGGCTTAAACCAACTAAACAAAAGAAAGGCTCCGGAAACTTGACAAAAGGAGAAGCATTAGTAACAAGGGAGGCAACATGTCCAGCATCAAACTCAGTATCCCTAGGAGTGGCATCCTTAGGAAGATTACCCCCAACAAAAAAAGGTTGAATAGTGGGACAAGCAAATGAGTCAACCTAGAAAAAGTGATCGTTCCAATTTTTAAGACAATCAAGGGGTTTAGTATAGCAAACTCCAAAGCCATCAACGCGTTTACTAAAAGAAAGCCAGCCATGTTTTTGAGACAAAACATAAAAACACCTAAATAAACCAACTGAGGGTTCAATACCAAGAGCAAAATAAAGAATCTCAAATTGAGAAACTTTAGCAGAACCGATGACAGAAAGCTGCGATATATGAATGTGATAGTAGTCAAGAATTGAAACAAGAAAAGCAGACAAGGGGAGACGAAAATTAGCATACTCGAAAAGCGGGTATATACACCGATCTTCCCATCCGGTGCTTCCCGAATACTTTGCTTAGGATCAGGCAATTCCGGATGAACGCGGAATTGAATAATCAATATAGAAACGGTCAAGCGCCTTTTGCGATAGTTTAGATTTGGTAGATGAAAAAGTACCCATAACGGAAAAAGAAAAGAGAATCAAGAACCTAACCTGAATGAGGAACTTGGAAGGCAGATACGACCAAAGGTAAATCGGATCGAAAAGCAGCGTTTGCAACAAAAGAACAGTAAAAAGAAAAAATGGGCTAAAGAAAAAATAAAGGGTATTTATACAAGCGGAATGGTGATCCCCCAAGAAAAACCCTAAAGGAGGACACGCGTCCAAAAGCAATCTGATCCAACGACCCAAATAAAAAACACGGGGATAAGGATGGTGGAAGACCAATGGCCCACAGAGTCAAATCAACCAGAACATGAAAAGTCGTTAACCGTCCACGTTGTAAAAAAACACTTTCCAAGAAAAGGGAGCGTCAAGAAAACGCTTCAAGAGTGCGGAAGAGGAAACGATCCGCATGAAGTAGTCTAAGTAAATCCACCACACGCGACAATATCCGCACGCAGTGCACATACTAGACTTGGGGGACTGGATGACGTACCAGTTCCTAAAGGTGAAGAAGCATTTCAAAAAGAAAAAACGCACGGAATGGAAAAGTGCTTAGTCAACTAAAGTCTAGTAGCATCCACCGCACGCGACAATATCCGCACGTAATGCACATACTATACTGGGGGGACTTGATGATGTATAGTATGTATAACAGGCCTACTAGGCCCAATACATACTATACACATACTAGGCTCAGGCCCAATAACTCTAAGATAACAATAAGACCTGGGCCTACAGTAAGCCCAATGACGAAATTGGCTATGGTCCATACCTCAAGACGCACGTAAGATACACAGCGGGCTGAGCCTTCAGCCGTTAAAGACATCTTACGTCCGCATCCACGATTGACACGGAACCTTGTCCGCCAAGGGTCCGGCTCCGGCGACTAACCACTACATGCGAGAATCTAGGAAACCCTAGCGGTAAACCTCGCCTATAAAGGGGCTCTAATCCCCATACAAGGTACAACTTTCTCTCTCATAATTACACACACACATACTCTTATTTCCCTCTCAAGAATGTGTACTTACTCTCACGCCGGAGTCTAATCGTGGGGTCCTTCCCCACGGTAAGACTAACAGTTTACCTTTCTTGTGAAGGGATATCATTCAAACTACTTGGATTAGTACAAGATCAGCCCATTAGAAGCTTGTTGGCCCAGTCCGACAAGCTGTATTCATACCCATTACAACCCGTCACACTTTTTGTACTAACAGACATTATATTGTTTTTGTATTCAATCAATGAGTAGTATTTCTCATATCTGTTCTATCTATTTTCTGACCCATCTGTGTTAGATAACAATCTTGCTCAGTTTGATAAAATGGGCCACTAAAGTGAGTTACCAAAGTTGCGATACTAAGATAATTAGTACCTAAGGTATTTGCCATCTAGAATACTTCAAACCGATGTACCGTTATGGCGAAAAAAAATAGTGAAGCAATCACAACTGCTACTGGGATTCAGATACATTTGAGTTTAATGGGATCCCTACTGAAATTGCATCACAGAAGCGCATTAAAGAGATACTTACAAAGCCTGTTTTCGTGGTATGCTATTTCCTACAATGAAACATGATCATCATATATGTAACATGTCTCTTTGGTTGCAATTTCTTAGTTTAGGGCTTTTTTTTGTTACAGTGTGTATCATGTGTGATCATAGGTATTTGCCATCAGGGCGTAAGGATGTATTTTCATTGGATGTACTTGCTTTTTTTACAAAAAAATGCCGTCCAATGGTCAACACAAAAAAACATCACACTTAATATTTACCGATATACAAAATATAAGCGCAAAAAAATTACGTTTTTTTTACTTCGCAAGTTAACGAAGACCCCCGCAACGCGGGGGGCCGACGCCATTCTTGTTTGAATATATTTGAGCATTTTAAAGAAAATTAATGTAATTATGATTTTTATAAAAATATTGGTGTAATGTCAAAGTTTGGCAAGGATATAAATGAAATTCATAAACATGATACAAAAGTTTATTCTTAAAACTCAAGGATCAAACATATATGCTGGACTCTGGCCCAAGGCTGCCCAAAACAAAAAATGAGTTTCGATCCGAAGTTAGCAAACCAAAAGAGATAATAGCCCATAATATCCAAAAACTTAAAAGTACACTCAACATTTAGAGCTCTGCTGCCTCTGCACAGCGCTCGAACAACCTAATACGTCTATTACTTTTAAAACAGCCACTTTTACTCTTGAAAAAAGTCTAGACAATTTATTAAGTTACTGGCAAATGATAACTAAATTGTTAACGACAAACCTTTCATAAAATTTGCTAATCTAAAGACATAGTTAGAATTAGAAATATGCTCCACTTTTTCGGTAACATGATCAATGAAAAAAATGTTTAACATTCGTGTATGAGAAATTTTAAGAAGTGATTAGTGAGATGATTTTTTTAGTCATTATATATTGTCTAAAACATAAATTTCAAAAATTAGTTAAAAGCAAAACAACAAATTAAATACGAGTAATAAATTATCACTATGTTTATTATTGGGTTCATCCTCAATAAATATCAAATTATCATATACATCCGATTACTTTTTTAAATATCATATATGTCCTTATATCAACTAAAAAATCACATATATCCAAAATTGTATTTTAATCATTATTTATTTTTAAAATATACATATTAACGAGTACAGGTAGCCCGCCGCGTTGCGGCGGGGGTGTTTGCATACTTTTTAATCATTGTTGGAAGTAGATGATTACATTCGGCCACTGTTTACAAAAGGTATATGTTTTATACCAGCATGAACACTGTACAGGAATATAAATATCTTCAGAAGTATATTTATACCAACATACCAGCATCTATTTTTGTATGTCGTGTTATAAGATACAACGCTGCAGCAGCAGGAGCAATCAGGTTCCATGAGATCAGGTTCAAAAAGGGTATTTTTGGCCCACTGTCTTCGACGGGTAGACGTACTCAGATGCCAAAAGCGACCTTGACAACATGAAGATATGTGGTTGCAAGGTATAGATGCTCGATACTCATTAGGTGGCCCAACATATCAGATAAAAAAACAGATAAAGGACCAGTACACACAAACACATAAAAAAATGGTGCAAGTAGATGAGATGAGCCAAGTGTGCGTAGCTAACCTGTACGCGCATCTGCTGTTGCACACGTGGGTGTAACAGTTCTTCTTGGAGCTGATGTCGGCGTTGTTCTAATTCTCTTTGCAGCATGTCTTATTTGACTGGGCATATGTGAATCAGAAGTGTATGAAATGACAGTGACTTAAACCTGCAAATAAGTATCCAGTGCAGAAAATAGCGTGCTGCATAACACATCTGGACTTCACATTAAATAAAAATAACACACAGGATGACCTATTCTGAGTTTAAATGACGAATTACAATGCTACTAAAGTCTCGCTAACCTTGGTGTTCACCAGACGACGTCGTTGTGGATTTACCATCTGCTATCTCAGGTTGTGTAGTGAGATCAAGTGCACCCATAGTGACACTACCATAAGCTATTTAATAAGGGGGTTATCAAAAAAGTATTACAGTTATGAAGTAGATACGTGTTTAGACTACCTACCACCAACTCCCGCTTGATGACCTCTCCTTTTGTGAACAACGGGCTCAATGTGATCAGAAGCTGTTATTCAGAAAACGGTCGGCAACATGTGAACGTAAAGGCAAGTGAATGAGAGATCGTAACATCATTTAACCACAAAGGTAGGCATATGTGAGATCGAAGCAGAAGACGTGTGCATGTTCATAGGAATCGTAGGAGGCTATACCCGAAACGGCGTATCTGCAGGCACGAAAGAAAAAGTAACCACACACATTAGGTATTTACACATCCTATACATTCGTATTTGAAAGCATGAGAACATGATTGCAAATGCGACCGTCATACTACCTTGCAGTGACTGCTTTCCCTTGTCAACGCTTGTTTGTTACGTGCTTGTTGAGCTGTTGGGAAGTGTCGCATAGCCCCCAACATTTTTGTCCGAAAGCATGGCTTCTCAGTTGCAGCACACGGCTTCGCGTTTGGCCAACTGCTGGAGTCGGTACATCAATAGTTTCATGTCGAACCGAAAAACCAATGTTTCAAAGTAAATCAATTAACCAACCGTAAGTCATTTTCTTGAAAATCAAATACCTATAAAAATTAAGAAGCATCTACAAAAATTAAAGATATGAAATGGAAAGAAAAAATGCACCTTCTATTCTGGGTTTGTGAATCTGCGGAAGAAAAATAGCGAAGCGGTTACTTGAGAGAAAGATGGTTAGTTCTATCCAGATATGTGATGTACTCGCATTTGGGTTGTACGCTGGGCCAAAACACTGGCCAGACATCTATGTTTGGGCTAAGAAACCGGGCCCTAAATATGTTTTAAAGAATCACCGAGAAACGATATATTGAAAGAATTGTACATTGAAGTCTGTAGTTGTTACGGAAGAATAACTTACATTCGTTTATATGTAGCATAGTATAAATGGTCTATCAGTTGTAGTTGTTGGTAACTATGTTGGTAATTGTAGCTGTATAAATAACCTCATTTTGTCTGCATATACCTACCGTATCTTTCATTCATATGCAGCGTAGTGGAATGGCTTTCGGCTGCAATATACGTAAATTAGCACCAATGAGTATAAGCGAACTTAAATTTAAAACTAACGTGACTAAACATTCGGTATTAATAATTGATCAGTCACTACCTACATGTACATATGTTGCGTCGGCTGTTATTAGCAGCTTAATACATGCGTATGATCTGATGCTCAGTTGTACTAAACATTTTGTTTGCCATTTTCTAGCACTTCGTTAGCACATGTAACAACATCATCCTGTAAATAGTTAATATAATCAAAATAAACATTTACAATCTTTATGCCGGAATTCAAGAACGTATAAATTACTGACTTCTCCTGGCTCAACATTCTTAGTTAATGACCAAAAAAAGATGTACTTACGTGTACATATACCGCCTTCACTGTCAGCAATCGGAGAATCCTCCCTAAACCCAACTAATGGATCAGGCCAGACTCTGCATCAAAAAGCTTTCCAAGTAAGCATGGGCCATTGGTGTATGCGCAGTATAATTTAAAAACACGACAACAAAGTATGGAAACTACCTTTACGCGTATGACGACGCCGCTTGTTGCCTGGGCCACTTGTTGCATAGACCACTTGTTGCCTCTGTATAGAGGAGGCTCAAGTTTCTGTACTCTGAACCTGGGTAGAAAATGTAGGGGGCATTTGATTGATAGGTTATCTGAAACATTAAAAAGCCTTTCAAATAAGCATGATATAGGTGCATGCATAGTATAATATAAAATCACGACAACAAACTATTGGAACAACCTTCACGCGTATGACGACGCCGCTTGTTGCCTCTGTATGGAGTAAGCTCACTTTTCTGTACACGGGCAGCTGTAAAGAAAACTACAATGGTCAAATATTTATTGGTATCGGCCAAATACAAAAAACAAAACACACTATTAAATGAGTATTGGCAAGCATTTCCAAAGCCATGTTGGATATAAATAGTGTAGTTAAATCCAAAATTACGGTGAAGCTTAAATTAACAGTAATGGCCATTTGCCAACCCCGTATCATGACTTTTAGAAGTCAAAAGAAGTACCTTTCTAGAGGCAACTCGGGCAATATGAAGCCTTATACGTGATAATGAGTTGGTGCGTGTTATATTTTGTCGGTAGGGGTCAAAAGGAAAAAAGTTAAAATATTCACGATCTCCATTACCTGAATCGCTCAACAACTACATTGTGCCACCTATAGTTCCTCTTCAAAATTGAAGTATTTCTTTGATTTTCATTCAAAACTATAAACAAATCTAACTATACATAAAATACATCACAGTGACTCAAATAAGTTCTTAAGATATAGAATATATGATGTTCATATTGAATAATTGACTACTGTGTTTGACATTAATAATGGAGACATTCACAAACAGAAGCACACATTAAGAAATTATTGTCATGAGGGACAATTGTCAAATATTCCCTATTCAACTTGCATTTATAAACTATTCTATTTCCTCATAGGTGAAAAATTGCAAACCATATTAATAAAAGACTTAATAGTTATTGATTTTAACTTTTAAATACAACTTAACATAAACTACTTTCAGATTTGCAATTGGAGACCTCATATACAACATCGTTATCGCCCTAAAGCATATAAGTAGTCGAAATCCGATGGAGTATAAATGACAGCCTAATAATAACGGGTTATTTATTTTTTCTCATCATTTTTATTTGTTTTTCAGAAACCGAAATTTTTTCAATAGCTTTTTCTTCCAAATCCATGATTTGTTTAGCAGTTGAGATAATTAATCCATGAATTCTTTGTTCAATAGCTTTTTCTTCCGACTCGGTTTGGTGGGTTGGGTTTATGTTCGGCTGAGGATGTATCTACTTATGCTTTTGTGGCCTCGAGGGCGCAATCTTGGAGTTTGCAGGATCACATTCTTCGGGGATGTGGTATTGATGGGGTTGACTCTGATTATGGGTATGCAATGGATCGCTTGCGCATGTCCCTTCCTGATTTCGATCTTAGCGGTTTCTCTAACAAGGACATCGCCCCACCTAAAGCCCAAAATGTTTTGGCGTGTGACCTTTTTAGTGGAATCGTTCGGAGTTTGGGAGAGAAGTTTGATTTATCCCCTCGGCAAAAAGCGGTGTTTGAATGTCTCCGAGCTCCTCATGCTCAAGATTTCTTGACGGTTATCCCCATTGAAGGGCTAGGCCAACATATGTCGGCCCTGGAGTACTGGACTATCCTTAAGTACCGGCTAATGATCCCTCTGTTTCCGGCTGATGAGCCTTGCCCAGTGTGCCGCAAGGTTTGTTTAGATTTCTTTGGCGAGCATGCGGTCCATTGCAAGGAGTTACCGGGTTTCAAATACAGGCATGATTTGGCTAGGGATGTTCTGTATGATGTTCTTAAACGAGCATAAATTTTTTCTAAAAAAGAGGCCCCCGTGAACTTTCTGACAGATCCGCTTGAAGGGAGGTCTACTTTACGGCCAACTGATATACTTGTGTTTGGATGGCCCGGGGGGAAACATGCTTGTGTGGATCTTACCGGAGTGTCCCCTCTTGTTGGGCTAAGGGACAATGGGTTTGTTGCGGGACAAGCGGCGTCGAAAGCGGAATCGAGCAAAGTTGCTAAACACGAGAAAGCTTGTTTAGAGAATCAACACGTTTTTACCCCTTTTGCTTTTGATACATTTGGGTTCCTAGCTTCGGCAGCTGTGGAGTTTTTTACTAGGGTTCAACGGGTTGTGCAAAGTAATTTTGCGACCCCTAAGTCACAAAATTTCATTTTTAGTAGAATTGGTTTTGCCATTCAAAAGGGGGTTGCGGCACAGCTTGTTGCCCGTTTGCCTGTCATCTTATTGTAATCCGTTATAAAAGTCTGTTTTAATAAAAAAAAATAAAAAAAAAAACATACACGAAAGCAGCAGCTGAAGGAGTAAGGGATCGAAGTTACAACTATGAAGACACCGCTGCAAGCCTCGCTGGAAGACGTTGTGGGTTCGTCTCTTTTGTTATCTTCTGGGTTTGATACTACAAATGGTGCACGGTACAAACACCTAGTGGATCTGCAAGTATGACAGATGGTTCTGGATAACCGGATAAGTATATGGAAAAAGTGGGGCTTTCGGGTTGAAGCGACCTTTAACAGTGAATAAATGGACACGTATTCGCTATAGGTACAGAAATTAGTATTTTAAAATTCTAGATAACCAAATAAATGGACACGTATTGGATAGGTACAGAAATTATTATTTTTTAAACACCCAAAAACGCCATTGGAGGAAATTAACCACACGTCGACACACGTCAAGACGCCATAGGACAAAACTCTTAAAAAACTATTATCTCACACGGCTCGAAAATCAATTTCATCCCGCCTTTATATATAAAGAGAATTACAAATTCAGTACTATACCTTTGTTCATCTTCTTTTATCATCAACAACCAACACATTTAACTCATCCTTATAAAGCACCATCACACCATATCAACAACAATGTTCACGTATGATACGTAAAGCAAGAACTAATGTAAGTTAATGATATGAAATGATTTTAATCACATGCTCGTTTTTTCTTGTTTTATAAAAACTCCAAGATAAGAGTGCATCTAAAGCTAAGGTAAAACTCAGGGTTTAGTGTGTGTGGAAATAGAGAAGATGAATTTCCTCTCTTCTCACGAAATGCATGTGTATTTATAGGATGCATTTAAGGTTTTGTAAGATCCATTGAATGTGATCCAACGATTCTTGGAGGCCCATGAAAATAGATTTTTATTTCGAGCTTAAAGTTGAGTAAAGACCTGAAAAATTCACGGTTGTTATAGTTTACCCCGTTAATAGAATTTTGTCCTCAAAATTCAGCTAGTACTATCATCAAACATGTGTGAATACTTAAGTCTCATATGATCCTCTCGTTCCCAAGTAAACTCATGTCCATGTTTTGAGTCCCAACAGAATTTAACTATTGGTATCTTGCTACGCTTCAACTTCTTGATCTCACGCTCAAAATTTCTAAAATTTTACGAGATATTGGTCGTGTTTATACTTGTTTTTCGTGGAAAAATTATTTCGGGGAGAAAATTGCTTTTAACATAGTGATCTATATAACAATTGTTGCATCGTACGTAGGGAAATTAATGGTCTCGATCCGTCATAACTTATTGCGCCATTTTGGCTTGATTGATACAACCAACAAATGGTATTCATTGCAAAGTAAGACCATCCACTATGATAAACCTTTTAAAGGGTTTAAATTTGTGTTATGACATTAAATTATAAACTTTTTTGTTTATTAAACCTATCTCCACTATGTATAAACCTTTTTAAGTTTTATAAACATCTCACATAATGAAAGACATTAAATTATGAAAAGGTCTAACATCTTAGCCCTCTTCATGACACATATGCTTGAAATGGATCTCGACTGTAGTTTACAAGTTTCTAAACCTTTTTATTGTTTTATAAACTTTTTCATAAACAATCATAGAGAATGCCCTAAGGTAGTGGTTCTATTGATTGTTATTACAGTTACACGAACTAAATACCAATTCTTAAAGTGTTTTGTCTCCTCATTAGCATCGAATATAGAGTAAACTACATAAATCGTCCCTGTGGTTTGTCAAAAGTTTCACCTACCATCCCTCAAACCTAAAAGTTGCATGAATGGTCCCTCTCGAGGCAAAAGAATAACATGAATGGTCCTTTTGTTAACGGGTGTTAAGTTTATCCCGTTATAATTTACACTTTAGCCCTTGTTGATTAACGGTTGTTGCATCGTCGATCCTTTATTGTGACGGCCGTTTATAATTTAAATTTTTTGATTTTAGCTTCGTTTTTAAATTCGTTTTCGTCCATTTTTATACGTTTTCAACCGTTTTTATCCGTTTTCGTCCGTTTTTATACATTTTTCTTACGTTTTCATCCGCTTTTATACGATTTCATACGTTTTTATACATGTTTCTTCCGTTTTGACCATTTTAGTCCGTTTTTATACGTTTTCATCCGTTTTTATATGTTTTGTCCTTTTTATACGTTTTCATCCGTTTTAAACGTTTTCTTATGTTTTTATTCGTTTTCGTCCGTTTTTATACGTTTTAGTCCGTTTTTATATATTTTGCTTATGTTTTTATATGTTATCATCCGTTTTATATGTTTTCTTACGTTTTTATCTATTTTTATATGTTTTCGTCAGTATTTTTTATGTTTTGATATATTTTATCTGTTTATATACGTTTTCATCCATTTTATACGTTTTCTTACGTGTTTATCCATTTGATATATTTTCATCTATTTTTAATACGTCTTTTTTTCTTCCGTTTTAATACGTTTTCGTTCGTTTTATATGTTTTTTTTACGTTTTCTTAGGTTTTTATTTGTTTTCATATGTTTTTAACCGTTTTCATTCGTTTCTATGTATTTCCATCCGTTTTTATACGTTTTATCCATTTTCATCTGTTTTTATATGTTTCCGTAAGTTTTTTTTACTTTTTGATATGTTTTTATCCGTTTTCATCCGTTTTATGCATAAAAAAATGGACGAAAACAAATTAAAATAAATTAAAATGGATAAAAACGTATAGAAACGAATGAAAACGGTCAAAAACATATGAAAATGGATAAAAACCTATGAAAACGTAAAAAAAAGCGTAATAAAATGGACGAAAACGTATTAAATAGAAAAACGTAAGAAAACAGACGAAACATATAAAATGGATAAAATTGTACGAAAACCTAAGAAAAACAAATAAAAACATGTCAAAACGTAAAAAAAAGGACGAAAACATATAAAAATGGACGAAGATGGGAAAAAACGGAAAAACGGATGAAAACGTATAAAAACGGACGAAAAACAAATCAAAACGTAAAAAAACTGACATAAACATATAAAAACGGATGAAAACGTAAGAAAAAGTATAAAAACGGATGAAAACGTATAGAAACGAATGAAAACGGTCAAAAACATATAAAAACGGATAAAAACCTATGAAAACGTACAGAAAAACAGACAAAAACATATAAAACGGGTAAACACGTAAGAAAACGTATAAAAACGGATGAAATTATATAAAAGCGGATGAAATCGTATAAAAGCGGATAAAAACGTAAGAAAAGTGTATAAAAACGGAAAAAAACGGATAAAACATATAAAAACGGATGAAAACGTATAAAAACGAACGAAAACGGATAAAAAAACGAAGCTAAAGTCGAAAACGTTAAATTATAAAGTGACGTTACAATAAAGGATAAACGATGCAACGGCCGTTAACCAACATGGGCTAAAGTGTAAATTATAACAGAATAAACTTAACACCCGTTAACAAAAGGACCATTCATGTTATTCTTTTGCCTCGAGAGGGACCATTCATGCAACTTTTAAGTTTGAGAGACGGTAAGTAAAACTTTTGACAAACCACAGAAACCATTTACGTAATTTACTTTCGAATATATGAATATATACCATTTAAAACTATAGAGCATTACCTCTCCAATAAATATGTACATTACAACCTTTGTCGTTGTAACCACAATTACCTAGCTTTTTTTTTTAATCAACCTAGTTGATAGAAAAACAATTTATTAAAGAATTGAAGTATTTTTGTTTACCCTTAAAAAAAGAAGAAATAAAAAAAATATATAAAAAATAAATAAAAAATTAATCGTACAATGAGCAAACTTATTAGTATATTGTTAACAAACTAATGCAAACACAAAAATGCTATATAGGTGTTTGTGTTCCATCATTTTTTGGGTACGTTATCGTTAAACACTTAAACGGATGAATAGTCTCAGTTCATTATACTCGCTTATAATCATGTTTGTTATATTTGCTAACAGCCGTAATTAAATGCAAATATTTGTTCTCTAAGGTAGGACGGAGTGGACGAAATTTTCACCATCGAGCTCAAGTACCCTAGCGGCTACACCATTCCTAGTACTTAGGGTACTTGAAAATTTGGAACAATTCGAGTTCGGAACCCGAACTATTATTAGCTTTGTTCTCTTCTTTTTTTTTGTCTTTTTTATGAAATTTAGTGTTAGGGTAGGATCGGGTACCACTCCGTCTAGTTAGGGTAGGATCGGGTACCACTCCGTCTAGTTAGGGTAGTGTTAGGGTAGTATTGGGTAGTTTTGAGTTGGAAGGTTTTTATTGGATAGAGGTGATGTGGCACCCTCAGGGTATTAGGGTATGAAATTTCCACTCCTCGATCCCTCCCTAAAGAAGCTACTTTTTTTTGAAAAGGTGAATATATTACTCCATAACAGATATTACATGATACTGCCAAAACTAGCGCAGTTGGACATCTCCCAAACAACACTAGACTGCAAGAAACAAATACAAAACAACTACAACTGTTACATTGACTAAACATTCAGTAAAAACATCCTATCAACTGAAAAATCAGCAAAGTTCACCTATCCACCAAGGCATTTGAGGATATCATACACTATTGACAACATTTCCTACAGCACCAAACATTCCTGTATTACCAATACGCAGCAGACCCCCTCACATAAGGCAATATAAGAAGTTGATACAGTAAGGCATCATCAATAGCATAAGATCACTCAAAGCCAACTCACCAAGAATGGCTACATTTCCAGATAAATGGCATCACCATATCTTTGAGTTCTCACCAAAGAACAATATATCCACTCTATGGATATCCCACAACCTTGACTCTAATGAAGGTACTTTATGAAACGTCAATGATAAATCTTTGTGGTTCAAAGACAATATTTGATCAAAATATAACTTTTTTCTTTTGTAACACAAACCGCATTGTTAGGTCTTTTTGTGAATTATGTTGAAACATCTTTTCTATAACACACACTTAATGTGATAGTTAGAAAATGATGTAGTTCCCATTGGGTAAGCGACTTTCACTACACCAAAATCAAGGTTTGGGGACGGGCAAATTTTTTGGGTCGACTTTGTCGTCCCAAATTGCATGTAGGACCCACACGGTTTTCAACAAATACAGAAGTCAGATAAGAACCTTTGACCAATGCATTTTGGGACGACAATGTCGTCCCATTTTGTAATTATTTAATTTTTTGGTATTTGGATAACTTTTCACGAAAATTAAATACATCCCGCCAGTTTTTTTACCCCCGCCAAACACTTTGGGACGACATTGTCGTCCCAAAATGTAAATCTATTTTTTTAACACCAGTTTTTAGTTAAATTATTTATTTTAAATAATTTTATTTAATATAGAATTAAAATTAAATAGTTTATATTTATGATTAAATAGTTTAATCTAAAATTAAATACATTTATAGAATTAGAAAAAATATTTACCGCCAATTGTTTCCCGCCATTATTTTACCGCCAATAGTTTCCCGCCGTTATTTTTAAATAGTTTATTTAATTTTAAAAAATTATTTTTATTTAATTTAAATAATTTTATTTAATATAGAATGAAAATTAAATAGTTTATATTTATGATCAAATACTTTATTTTAAAATTAAATACATTTTTCCTGCCATTATTTTTCCCGCAAAGTTTTCCTTATATATCCCGTCAAAACATAAATAACCACAAAACACACGTAATAATAAAATGGCTGATTACACGCCGGAAAAAGAGTGGTCACTGGTTTTATCGTCCATATATCTCTTTACTCGAGTTCTTGATACGTATGGGTCAGAAATTTATGATGAATATGGTTCTTATAAGAACATAGATCCGTTTATGAGAGACCGCATTCTGGAATGGTTAAGGAAAGAGCGATTCTACAGAGTGTATTTGGACAGTGAAGCTACTTCTGCATTATGGAATGGAGGAGCAAACCTACTGGAAGCTGAAGCAATGTGGGAGCAGTTCGTCGTTAAGCAAAGGAAGGAAAAAGATGAAGCTGAAAAAAGCCCGTTCGATTACACATTTGATGATGCGGGAAATAGGGTAACAAATCTTGAAGCATTGTTTGAACAGTTCGTCAAGCAAAGGAAGGGAAAAGATGGTGCAGGTTCTAGCAGAGCGGGAAGTAGCAGGGAAAATAATTGAATGGCCGAGTTGTTTTGTTTGATCTGTTTCATTTTGTTGTCAAGTTGTTTCGTTTGAGTTGTTTCGTATGTCGTGTGTAGCATATGGTTTATGTCGTGTTGTGTATAATATCGTTTGCTTGCCGAGTTGTTTCGTTTGATCTGTTTCGTTATGTTGTCAAGTTGTTTCTTTATTCATGTGTAATTTAGTATTGGAAAAGGGGTGTTTGGAAACCATAATCTTGTTAACTTAGAACATGGTCAAATTGAAAGGTACATAGTAATAAGTGACATGTTAACTTAGAACATGACCAGCTTTACAAATCCAGCATGTGCTTTGATTTATAAAAATACTTGACGGATACATATTACAAGAACAACGACAACAACATCAATAACAACCACTACCAGAACAACAACTACAACAACAACAACATCAACAACAACAACTACCAGAACAACAACTACATCAACAACAACAACTAAAAGAACAACAACAACAACTACAACTACAAGAACAACAACTAATACTACATACGAAGATTATCCATGTCACCTAACAGCTCATGAAGTAATGCATCCGACTGACATGCGTGGTCGTCAGGAATCGTTGCCATTTCAAGTTTGGCCTCAAGCACCCTTATTCTTGTCTCTAGCACATGTTTTTGTGTTTCAAGCAAGCTTATCCTAAGATCTTTTTCATGGCAGCTCGAGCACTCTGTTGGTGCAGAGATTGTTCTTAAGTACTCGATCAAAAAACAAGATTATAACTTACCAAGGTCGACAGTCGTTCGTTCAAGGACGCAACATTCATGTAAGACTCGTTATAATTTTTGTGATTTTTAAAGGTTTTTATATTGTTTATATTTACCTCGTTATCAATTTATTTTATATTGTATGTATAGAGGGTCAACAATAACAATCAAAATGAAGACCTGCTTGAAACCTGGAGGAGAGGCCATTCAAAAAAAGATGGCACATTTGAGACGAGAGAGAACGAGACGGCTTACGTAAGTAGTTTATCTCTTAACATGCGTCATTATATTAAGTTACTTCTCATTTATTATTTTTTTCCTAACTTTATTTTTTTTATTTATTTATTTATTTATTTTTTTTTTGAAATTACACAGAATGAGATGAGGGCCCTTCAAGAGCAAGTCAGAGCCGGTCTCATCCCGTACATGAGCAGCTTGGAAATATTGCAGCGTGTAGTTCCGAGTGATAACCGCCAGAACTGGGCAGGCAGGGGCAGGAGGTTACCTGGTGGTGGCTCAACCGCTCGCAGGTTCACACGTGGGCATGCTACTGAAGATTACGTTACTAGGGAGCATATGGCAGAGGCGATGAGGGAAACCAAGGCTGCTCAAGAACGGGCTCGTCAAGCTGAGGCAGAAGCTGCCACGGCTAGGCAAGAGTCTGCCGCGGCTAAGGAAGCCGCTGTCGCGGCCCAAGCCGCAGTTGGGACATACGGATCTTACCTTCAGAATTTTTTGTCCCACTACAACCAGAGTTGTCAAAATCGCGCCTAAGGCGCGCCTAGGCGCTAAGGCGCACGAGGCTCTAGCCTTTGGGCTTTTTTTAGATCGAGGCTCACAACATGCATGAATCCCACAAAAAGCGCGCGCCTTGGGGCTTTTTGCGCCTTTGCGCCTTGGGGATTTTGTGCGCCTCGGACATGTTACTGGTTTTTGGGAATTTTTTCTAAATATTAGGATAAGAAACATGGGCCTTATAAGTTCTATACATGGACCTTTTAAGTCATAGGTTGAGTATTTGTCTGATTTGTAAATTTGAACTGATTTTATGTTTATTTATTGATTGAAATTTTCTTTAAGAAGTTATGTTGTTTTATTAAGTATTTTTTATGACATATTATCATGAAACTATGACATTATGCCTTGAATATTAATGCATTGCTTGCCTGATATTTTGGGTTAAATTGTGAGCTTTGTTAGATGTAATTCTGCAAGTGTAGGACACGAGCATATATAGTCTAATATAGATTTTAATCTCTATATAGGTCATCGAGCCAAAGAGTTGATCCATTTGAGAAGTGACAACTGATCTATTTTAATATTTATAATGACAATATGTGTCATGTATTAAGTATTTTTATGTTATTTTGTGTTATTTAAGCTACATATATGGTCACATATGTGATAAAAAATTTAATTTATTTAGTGCGCCTCGTATTCATGAATCTCGCGCCTTGGAATGCGCCTCGCCTCGAGGCTCTATGCCCCCCTTTGCGCCTTAGTGCGCCTTGAGCCTTTCAGAACTATGACTACAACTCATCACAAGGTAATCCATTTTCACCTCCCTTTCCCTCGGTACCCATTCCTACCCCTTTTCCCCCTCCCGGCCCTTATGGTTTCCAAGCTTCCACTTTCAACCCCAATAATGCATTTGCCGGTTGTTATCGCCCCACCTTTCCAAACTCTATCACGTGCCCAGGTACTAGTTCGAACTATACTATGCCGCCACCAGACCTTAACCGGTACAACTCACAAAATAATCCCCATTTGAGCCAAAATGATCATATTGATAATAATGACTTGAATAATAATGATGATGATAGTGGGGATAATAATGAGGCGGGCAACGAGTCGGGTGACGAGTCGGGCGGCGATTCGGGCGGCGAGTTCTTTGAGGAGTAGGCGGGAAGTTAGTTTGTGTATTTTAGACTTATTAATATTATGGAATAGTATTGTATTTGTCGAATGTTATTTAGGAAATTTGAGACATGTTATTTAGGAAATTTGCGCCTTGTTGGTTTGAGACATGTTAGTTTGAGACTTGTTAGTTTAAGAGTAGTTTACTTTGTATCGTATTTGTTAAATGGTATCGTAGAATTGTGGAATGTTATTCGATCCGTTTAGTAATTTGGTATTGTATCATATTGTCGATTTGGTATTGTGGATTGTGATTGATTACAGGTTGCATTTGTTTTGGTAGATTTTTTCCAGAAAAAAATCTGGAAAATATGCAGTTTCCTGCATTTTTTTTTTGCCATCCAGGACAATTATGTCGTCCCTAATATACAAAGCATGTCGTGCCATTCTGCACAAAGTGGCCACCTGTTTTTCCACGTGTGTATACAATTTGGCACGACAATGTCGTGCCTTTTTGCAATTTAATTACTTTTTTAGGTTAATTTAAAAAGATTTAAAAAAAAAAAAAAAAAAAAAGTACGACATTGTCGTCCCAAATCTGATATTCAGATTGAATTTTATTTGGGCCCCACAACATATGTCGTCCCAAAGTATAAAGAAAATGTCGTCTCAAATTTTTTTGGGTCAACACAATAGGGTCTACCAAAAAGGCACGACATGTCGTGCCTTTTTTTCTTTGGGTCGCCATTGTGTGCAATTTTGGGACGAGAAAGTCGTGCCAAATCTTACATTTTTTTTTAGTGTTTTTTCCCTTTTCTTGAACGACAATGAATTAAAAATACTCTTGCATGAAGGTAGCTAGAGACACAAGATTACAATAAGTTTGTACAAGCATACTTTGTGATAATCATCATCTTTTTATCTCAATTGAGGTTACATGCACAGAGCTACAATCATGATGTGACGACGTCCTTATTGTGAAGGTGTGGCAAGAGGATTAATCATCACTTGCATTTGTTTCTTAGGAACCCCAAACATCAATCCTCTTGAGCCAGACTTAATCTTCTCCATAATTATCATTATAACCCAAAATAAAACCCTAGAAACTACCACCATCCCTAATATAGTCACTAGATCAATCCACTTTGAGTATCCCATTTCAACTTGCCATTGCTTTCTTAATATATACCCTCCATCCACTATTTTTTGCACCCCCATTTCGTTGTATACATACTTTACTCCTTCAAACTCGTTCTTGAACAATCCTTGATACGCATACTTGTGAAATCCAACGTAGAACAATGGGTACTTCCAAAAAGGGTGTGGTAGATCCTTGGGTAAGCGAAAAAATCCACCACCTAAAACCATGAGACCTTGGATCCCCGCACCCATTATGATCCCCATTAAGTAATTTGGAACAATACTTGCAACAATCATCATTAGGCTCTCAACTAGCAGCATACTTGAAAAGAGTATGGATATGTAATATGCAAAGTGATCGAATCCTTCACGAAGGCCCGTCATGTAATATGCCAACGCCCCTGGAATCACGGATACTAGTAACAAGTATGGTGTTGACGATAACGTGTTGGCTATTACAAATACCTCTGTTGAGTAATGTCCGTTTAGTCTTTCAAGTTCGAATACTTTCATGTCCTCCACAAATGACGGGAATCCACCGATTGCCATGAATGTTAAAAATGAGACCACAAACATCAACATCGAACTTCTAGCCTGCAAGTTTATAGCCATATATGCATATCTTAAGATCGATGTCAAATGAATTTTATATCTATTCTACATTTGTAGTTTTAATATTCCGAATATAGTGTATAACCTGAATCGAGCTGTAACTTGAGCCAACATGATAGAATAGTGTTCCAAGACCAAGAGACAATGCTAAATAGATGGCGAGGCGCAACCAGTAGTATCCAAGATCACGATGCATGTTAATGAAAGACCGCTTCATGAGTACAAGACTCTGAGTTGAAATACTAGCATGACTAATTTCCTTTTTATCAAGTGCTCCGTATCCCTGGAAATTTCCCAGTAGATCAGTTAGCTTCAAAGTTATTAAAACAATACAGCTGTTAGCTGTATGATCAATATGTTATTTGGTATCAAGGTGTACCACGCGGTATTTAAAAATAAAATATCGATAATTATATATATCTAGCTCACCTTCTTGCATATTTCAGCAACTATGCTGTTAACTTCGTGGTGAGCGGTAGATGACATGTATGATGCTATTAGCATGTTAATTGTTTCCTCAATAGGTTTATTTTCAGTTGAACCTTGTTCGATATCCTGTGAATTGAATTTGGATAAAAAAATTTAAATCCTTGAAATTAATCTAAATGTTTATAACAGATTCTAATAAACTTAAAGCATTTTTCTAATGTAACTACCTCCTCAAAGTCCTTGTTTATTGTTCTAAGGAAGTGGTCAGGCGGATTCTGGAAACTGGGACAAGGGAAGCCATTTGAAGAGAAAAACTGTGTTGGAAGCCAAAATGAAATTAGCTGATAGTTTAAACTATCGCGTTTTATGTAAAGAAATTTTTAAGCGTCTTACTTCATTTGCGGAGCTAGTTCGCCCGAAGAAAACTGTTCTTCCAGAAGAAAGAAGGCAAAGATTATGGAAAA
This sequence comes from Chrysanthemum seticuspe, assembly GCA_019973895.1. Classification (NCBI taxonomy): domain Eukaryota; kingdom Viridiplantae; phylum Streptophyta; class Magnoliopsida; order Asterales; family Asteraceae; genus Chrysanthemum; species Chrysanthemum seticuspe. The sequence continues at coordinate 277,433,124 of BPTQ01000007.1, forward strand.
GCCCAAATACTTCACTGCAAGGCTGGTGGATGGATGCGATGATGGTCCTTCCTTCATGTTGATCAAGCCTTGCAATTCTGCTCATCACATAGTACGAAGCGGCACTATCAAGACCACTTGTTGGTTCATCAAGGAAGAGAAGCTTGGGACGAGTTAGGATCTCGATACAGATGCTGACTCGTCTCTTTTGGCCTCCGCTAAGGCCTTTAGCTCCCCACCCACCTATTCTCGTGTCCATTGAATCTTGAAGGCCCATCTCTATTATGGTCATTTCAGCTCTCTTCTTCTTATCAGCTTTTGACATAGAGTTTGGTAGTTGAAGCTGGGCTGAATAGTAGACACTTTCGCGGACAGTAAGTGTTGTAATGAGTGTATCATCTTGAGTCACGTAAGCCTGTACAATTCTAATGAATATCATATTTTATAATGATTTTATGATATAAATGAAAATATATCTTGTTATCTTGTAAAGCAGATCATTCGCAACCATATAAGATGTTACTTCCTACATATTTATATTAGGCTTACCGATGTTCCATAGGCTAGGGTTTTCTTGAATCCGTTAACCAGAATATCACCACTCTGCCTAGTCTTGGACTCTAGTCTCCCTGCATACAAAATACTATTACATTGCTATTCAATATATTTGCCACTCTCTTACAACACTTAGGTGTTATTTATCCTTTTAATTAGAGGTTTTACATCTCGCTCAGAATATTCGAAGGATTGAAGCTCATGAATGAATCCTATAGTTATACCTGCTAAAGCAGCAAGGAGCGTGGACTTGCCAGAACCGGAGGGACCCATAATAGCTAGGATCTCTCCGGGTCTAGCATATCCCGTAACATCTTGTAGTATTGAACGGCTTTCGCCTATTTTTCCATTAGGCACTGTAACCCACAAGTTCTTCCATGTCAAATGTATACCATTAATAATCTGACCCTTAGCTTCACAATTATCACAAGTTGTGCTTTTAATATCTTCATGGCATGGCAATGCTGGTACATGGGATGTGATCTCCACCTCATGAGGATTTTGTAGGTTTATGTAAGTTGACGGTTCCATTCTAGAGAGATAGAGGGAGTCGGATTTGTAGGTATAGATAGATTTATTTTTGCTTGCATGTTAAAAGATGAAATATGCTGGTCTATATAAAGATTCGGTTAACTATGTGTCATATTTTCAGCCATATGATAGAAATTAGATGAGACTGGAACCGGATCGAACCGGAACTGAAATCGGAACCGCAACATCGAGAATCGAAAATTAAGAAAGGGTGTAACCGAAAACCGTCTCAAGTTTTTCGGTTTCGTTCCGATACAGGAAATTGGTAATTCCCGATAAGTTCTACAATATTTAAAAAATTCATTTTTTCCGTTGTCTATCATTGATAAAGAACATGCTAGAGCAATAAAAACACATAAAAAATGTATCCAACAATGTAAATTGTTCCAATAATTCCGATTGTTCAAAATAACATAAACAAAAACACAAAATGTCAAAATATTACGGAGTAGTTATAATTGTTCAAAAGTACCAAGAACACAAATTTGTGTTCCAAACCTCCAAAAACGCTTAATGTTTTATCACTTATTTCCTTTTATAACTTCGTGACGCTTCTTACATCACTTTAACAACCTCGCCATCATTCAAATATCTTTAATTTCATTCACATTTATTGTCATAAAAGACTTACTTGCACATTGATGAATGATGTTGATAATGATATTTGAATTTTCGACTGATATTAGTAATTGTAAATTGATTGTTTGGTGCTATTTGGAATGGATTAAAGGTTAAGGTTTTAATTTATTTTAGGTTTTTAGGTTTTAGGTTTTTTTTGTTACATCTTAGTATAGGGTATATTTTTATTTTTATTTATTTATTTTTTCTTAATAGGTGCAAGTACACAAAGTCGCAAACAAACCCAATTAAATTTCATATTTTCAAAAGAGTCGGTTCTTTTCGGAAAAGTAACGGAACTGGACGGTTCTGACCCGAACCGTCCCGAGAACCGAAAATTTTGAATTTTAAGAACCAAGGCCCATACCATGCTTCTAATATATGGTTCGGTTCCTAGCTGGTACCTGTACGATTCCTCAGTTCTTTTGGTTTCCCGGTTCCTAGCTGGTACATGTACGATTCCTCAGTTCTTTTGGTTTCCCGGTTTTTTTGTATTATGCCCCCACAAAATGTGTTTCATATGTTATGCATTTCGAGTCTTGTGTTATGCCCCACAAAATGTGTTTCATATGTTATGCATTTCAATTTCAAAATACGACATTCAATGAATGCAAACAAATAATGAATAAGACATACAATGAATCGATAAAACATGGCCTGATGGCCTACCCAGTAACAAGTGGTTTTAGTTCACTTAGGGCCGTGTTGCGACACATGTAAAAAACAACCCTTGTTAAATGCAAAAATTATAAACAATTGTATTTAATAATTAATAATATTATAAACATTTTTTACTAGTTACGTCATACATTACATCAATAAATATATAAAAAAACCGTTTAAGAGGAATATATTTTCCTTGTTTAGGTTATCATGGAAGGATGCGTGATTCTTTTGACTTATATGTACGCGGTCTAACCGAGGTATCCAATGACCATTTCCGGCCCTTATTTCATTTTAATTTATTTGGTTCATAAGATATATGTACATTGTCATATTTGATTTTGTAAAATAAGACTTCTACTATTCTTATCGTAATCGCTCATCAAAATTTCTTTATAAAAAATCGAAGATAAGACTTGCCACTATCTCCAAAGTAGTACCGTGAATAAGATAGGATTCACCATCTTTATCATGGAGGAAAACTGTCGTATCTAAACTGGAATTTATCGGTATCCATTGGTGCTCCAAAACCTTGAATCACCAACACAATGTTCTAGCAGAATATATAAGGTACATTTAACGGCGTTTAATGTTTAAAATTTGGGATGAAATGTTTGAATATATCTTTATTACCTAATGATTTTTTTAGAAAAATATCAAAACATTGTTTCGGGGGTTTCATTTGGGAAATTTGAACATAATACGTTTTCAAGAAATTAAGACTAAGCGACCATCCAATATTCACATTAAACTGAACGTATATCCGCGCAAAGCGAAAGTATATAGCGGCAAAAAATGATACTTCTGAAATCGTGATTCTGGTTCGACCTTTGATGCAAATCATGTGTTTTTTTTAAATTAATATAGTGTGTTTTTTTTAAAAGTTGCCAAGTTTGTAATTGATCAGGCTTAAAGTGTATTAAGGATACTTAAGAGTAATTTTAAGCAAACTACAATAATTTAAGTTTTCAAAATTCAATATTTTAAAAATATGCATTCACTCTTTATAAGTAATATAGATATTAGACAATACATGATTGTCTACATGTCAAGAAAAAAAAGCACATCAATTCCATGTCATCAAAATATGTCCAAGTCACCTCCACATGTACATGTAGTTACAAATGCCCATCAATTTCGTAAATATTAAGACTACTCACTATGGCAACCAAATGGATCGATCGTTGCTTTAGGCAATGCCCCCCCCCCCCCCCCCCCCCCCAATTTTTTGTTGATTCGGTCGGTTGGACAATCGTTGTTGGGGGAGAGAAAACTAGCTGTTGAGCTAGTTTTTTTTTACTGTTGGAGGTGTTGGTTTTATCTATAGAATTTTTGAAAAAAAAACAGACTTTTTATTCTATAAATACCACACTTTTTACTTCATTTTCCACACTTTCTCTTCTATACACACTTTTAACTTCCTAACTCAAATGAATTTTGATCATTTTTTTTGCGGATACAATTGAAGAAGACGAGGTTAATAGTTTCACCTTAGAGTTTATATAAGACGCCGCTTTGCTTATTTAGGCTTGCACTTCTTCATCAACACCAAAACTCCCAAGAACTATGGTAGAAAGAGATTGTGTGCACATGATCGTCTTGTGGCGGCTTACTTCGGTGAAAACCTGATGTATGCCGAACGTACATTTCGTAATTAGTTCTGAATGAGGCGATCACTTTCCACTAGCATTGTACGGGATTTAACTCATAATGCGCCGTTTTATCGACACGATATTGACACTATAGGAAAACTTGGCGTTTTCCGGTTGATGAAGGCCACCTCTGCAATTCGTCAATTAGCATACGATACCGTTCCTGATGCTTCTGGTGAATATCTGCAAATGGCTGATAAAACTTCTTGTGAATATCTCGATGCTTTCTGTAAGGGGTTATGAACTTATATGGAAAGGAGTTCTTGCGAAGGCCTACAACAACCGATGTTGAAAAACTCTATGCTTTTCACGAGGATTAACATGTGTTTCCTGGGATGATAGGTAGCAATGACTATACAACGCTGCAGCAGCAGGAGCAATCAGGTTCCATGAGATCAGGTTCAAAAAGGGTATTTTTGGCCCACTGTCTTCGACGGGTAGAAGTACTCAGATGCCAAAAGCGAGCTTGACAACATGAAGATATGCGGTTGCAAGGTATAGATGCTCGATACTCGTTAGGTGGCCCTGCATATCAGATAAAAAAACAGATAAGGGACCAGTACACACAAACACATAAAAAAATGGTGTAAGTAGATGAGATGAGCCAAGTGTGCGTGGCTAACCTGTACGCGCATCTGCTGTTGCACACGTGGGTAACCTGTACACGAATGTGGTTTGCAATCAACACTGTAGCTTTAAAGATGGTGACATAACTGACGTTACAAGGAAGACAGGGGGCTGACGAAGAAGACGGTTTGATTTGTGAAAATAGTACTGCGAGAAGCAAGAGAAAACCGATAACTATGGATGCTTTATTGGTCAGTGACTTTTGGATTTGAACTCTCTTAATTAATGGATACTGTACTTTTACTATTCAAATGTGTACTTTTTTGTGTAACGTAAAATGACGATAGAACCCTTTTTAAAATTATACGGTTGCCCACCGCTTTTTAGTTGC
>BPTQ01000007.1:277443079-277461234 GCA_019973895.1 Chrysanthemum seticuspe
GATGTAATGTTATGCATGCAATTCGGATGATATTTATACCACTTGTGAATTTTGAAAATAATACTCTTCGTCGAAAAATACTCTTTTAACGTCTTGACCATTCTTAAATTACTTTGCAAGTATTTACGTCAAAATGACATCCTACAATAGTTTCTTAATGATTTATTATGAAATTATAACTTTTCGTCGTAAAATAATGTCGTTGGAAAATTCATGAAAGTGACAAAAATGGCCTCGAAAAGCTAGTCGTAAAATGGTGTACGTCGAATGTTAGGAAACGAACTCAACGGTTTTGGAAAGCTTGTATCATAATCTCAAAGTTTTGGCATTTAAGTTTTTATCCTAGAGGTCTCGTTCATAGAGAAAAATATAGGTTAAGTATGGTGATTTTGTCCAAAATGTAGTTTAAAAGTGAATTTCGGCAAAGTTTAAGCAACCGTAGTTAATTCATTACAACTCCGCTATACAAACGGTTGGTCATTTTGGAAAATATGCTTGGTGATCTCACTTTTATTATAAGACATCTCGTTACAAAAAGTTCTACGTCAACGTTAAAAATAGCCTTCAATATGGTCACTTGTTTACCTTAACACTTGTCTAATAAAAATAATATAGTTTTTCGTAAATAATAAAGTTACGGCAATTTTGTGAAAACGTGTATATTTTAGTCGTTACAAATCCGTTTTCTACGTATTATACGTCCTTAGCTTCGTATCAAAGTATACTAATATATTTTTGATAAGTCGAAATAATTTATAACGCTTAAGACTCGTTTTTGACTCGTACAAAACAAAAACAGTTTGCTGAAATTTTCAGGATATATATATTTCGTCGTCAAACTTGAAAAATTCATAACTTCTTCGTTATAGCTCCGTTTTAATCCGTTCAAGCGGCCACGGTTTCGTTTTAAAGTATATTTTCTAAATATCTAGGCCAAAAATTTATGTCTACTGTCGGATTTTCCATATTTACAAAATAAAATCAGACCCTTTTTAAGACTTGTCGAAAAGAGTTTTTCTCGTGCTAAACCTATTCCAATCCCTTCAAAACAACTCCGAAGCTATTCTAATCCTACCATACACCTTCTTAGGGTGTCATGGGTTCCTAGACATCACCAAGAATGATATAATACAAGGGATAAATTATAGGATGACTTATATATGTATAACTCTAAAAACAATGTAAAAATGGTATAAACATCCATAAGTCTTGCATGCTTTGCTCAAAAATGATGGAATAAATATGAAATGATAATGAAAGATGTAAAAATGAAAATGATATGCTTACTAGTTACTTGATGAGGTGACTAGAACAAAGGATTAAACCTAAACACCCTAGGTTTTTATTTCAAAACTTAAACAAGAGTGTATACTAGATTGTTTAGAACTTGATTTGGAAAATTTTTATGAACCTCTTCTTGCACCTATGGATGGCCGGTTCTTGGAGAGGAAAAAGGAGAGGAAATATCTTGACTTGAACTTTGAATTATTTGTGAATGAATGTGTGTGTTTTTGCTTATCCAAGGTTCGGTTTTTAAAAGCAAAATAAGAAGATGAGTTGTTAAGTTTGGTGTACCTATTAAAAGAGTTTGTATTATTTTAGCTCACAAATAGAGATGGTGTGGTGTTTTGGTTGTTTATTGCCATATGTTGTGTCTTCAGTTGGCTACTGTCACACGCAAGAAATACCATATAACATTTGTGTTGTGTGTTGTGAAAGTCAACAAGGGTGCTTGGTGTTTGTTTAAACGAGTAGAAGAGAAAAAGAAAGCATGGTTAAAATCTTTGGGTGTCCCCCCAATAATGCACAATGTACTTGTTTTAGCTAAAAATAATTAAGTAAGATATATTGTAGTTATAAAAATTGTAAAAATACATTTCTTGCAAAATTTAAGTGAACTAATAATTATCGTGTAGTTTTTAAGAAAACCGTCGTAATAATATAAATTTAACAATTTATATACAAAATAAATTTAAAACACTGGGTAAACTCAAAATGTTATTTTTATAACTAAAAGTAAGTATAAAAATATGTCGGGATAGTTTTTGGAAGTATCGGATTAAACGTTCCAAATAATAACTTACGCGATAGCGTTTATTTAATATGAAATTTACGCGTTTAATGTGAAATGCAAAAGTCATGAATGAACTAACATGATGAAAATGATGCTAATGATATGTAGACTAAACCTAGTCTATATGAAATGTCCGTGATGATATGATCATGAATTCGCAGCTAAACCATTAAGGTTACGCGAATTTGAATCTCGTAAACCTAGTTTACGATAAATGATGAAATTGTGAAGCATGAATTGTTTTGAGAAATGACCTGAAAGTACGAGTTGTCACATTCGCCCATCCAAAAAGGAATTCAATCCCTGAATTCAGTCCTTGTTGGGTTCTACAGTGTTATCGGTGAAAGGTGAGGATATTTGGGTCGTATTGGTTCGTCCAGTGTTCTGAATCGCACCACGCCTTTCCAAGGCAAGATTTCGAACATAAATTCTGTTGCCAACTTGAAATTCTAATGGTTTGCGGCTTATGGGACATATTTCCAAAATTTGCATCGTATAACGATGTAGCTCATCTAGCTATATGTTGTTACTTGTAACTGATTCTTGATTTGTATGACTTCTTTGTTTGTTTCATGAATGAGTTATGGACTAATGAATTGGACTTTCCTGATTTTAACCCGTGAATAAGTGATTGATACCTCAACCTTACAGTACCTCAAATGGTGTAGTCAATATGTTCATGAGCTAACTATTGTTGTAAAGGAACTTGTCGATGGGGAATGATTTGCCTAACCATTTCTAGAAAGTTACACTGGCTTGAGCATATTATCTAATGTGGGAATTGCTCTCTCGCTCTAACCATTGAGCTGAGGATAGTAGGCGGTAATCATGTCCTAGTAGGTTCCATGGAAATCCTGAAATGACTGTCAGCAGTCTAAGGTGAATCGAATAGCTTATAATAGGTACAACTGGAATTGATACCACGTGTCTCGTGTTAGATTTCAAAATGTTAAATCTGTCGGAAAGGACCTTATTGAAAAGAATAGATTATAGGTAACAGTTGTGATTCCTCGCGTTTCTAGTCCTAGCGAATGTCATGACCTGAGTCTTACTTGCCTAAGGTGCTTAGTCTCTATGACTAAAATGTTTATTGTTTGATTATCGAAGTGTTTCCATGCTCCATGTTGTAAAGTCACAAACCTTAAATCTTTAAGTGAGATGGTGTAGTGGTTGATTTTCAAGATTTGTTTCGATATTGTGTGCTTCCAAAAATAGTTCATCACTAATATTGTTATCAAGCTAGCAAGAAAATAGATATCAGCTCTTACTATGTCGAAGAATGTTTGTTCTAGTTTCACTTGTAGATGGGGAGTCATTGATTGTTCGACATGTTCAAACTTGTGGCATCTCTTGGTATGGAAGTGAGGTTACTTGGAATTTCTAGAGAACACAATGCCTTAGGGGAAGTTTATATCGATAACCTTAATTTAACTAAATTTTCCTTTAAGGGAAACTCATTGTAGGGAAGTTCACATATTGTTGAAGCCTTGTTTAATGAAATGTTCTGTAGTCTCAATTAGGAGGATTGGTTTATTTCTATAGTGTCGCTTAGTGTGTATTTGATTCGTACTAAATCTTGTGACTCTGTATAGCTGGCACTTTTGAAATGATAGGATTTGGCTTCTAGTCCAAAGGTAGTGGTTCAGATTATCTCATGATGTCTTAAGCTTTATGTTGAGTTTGAATCATCCTAATACCTAGTTCTAGTCCTTGTGGGAAATTCTGAAACCCTTTCATTGTTTTCCTGCATCGAGGAATCCCCCTCGTAAATGGTATAAAAAGTCGTTCCTAAAAAGGTCATTCGTCAAATCCTAACTTATCGGTTGAGTGAGAGATAAATGGCGTAAGCATCTATAGAGTGTTAACAAAAAGGAATGTTTATGCACGATTTGTCTGATTATAAAACTTTGCTTTTGAATGAGGATTTTTTTTTAGGAGATTTGAAATGATGCTTGTTACTTTCATGACATAATTCTTCCTGAATTATACATAGGTGATCAGGCCATGTATAATCAAGGACAAATGATGTGATGCTTGGTTTTGTTGAAATGGTATTATGTTTCTCCGAAGTTTTAGATGACATTCAACGTTTTGTTTTGTAAGACAATGGCTCAATTTTTTTTTTTTTTTTTTCGAGTAACATGAAAATCGTTTCGTATGATGGTATTAAATAGTTGATAAAATGACTGAAACCAATTGATAAGTTGGTAATAAAATAACTTGCTTCAAAACTTTATGAAACAACGTTTCTAAGATGGTGATAAAATAGTTCGAAATAAAATCAAGTGAAATAATTTCATGAAATAGTAGCAGAATAACTTGGAATAAAATTTGTTGAATGGTTTGTAGGATACATGGGAGAACCTCATTGAGTAGTAATAGTCTACTAATTGGTCAAGAATAAAGTTGGCCTAACCCCTAGTAAGATAGTGATGTATCGTCGTGAAATGATGGAAAATTGGGCAATTGGAGTAAGGAATGAAATAAACAAGGTGGTGATTATCGTAGAGATAATAAATGATAAAGATTACATTAGCTAGAAAGGTACTTATTATCTGTTCCTGTTGGTGGTCTAATCGTGTTTCAAGTGTAGAAGTAGTAGGCGGACTAGCATCAATAGCCCTAGAACTCTCACAGTCCTCAAACCAATGAGATAGTGCAATGTCTATAATCTTAGTGATAGATGGTAATGATGTGTCAAATCATGCACGCTTCCCAAGCTGCAAGTCAGATGTATGAGTATCGTGTATGAGATGTGATGGTACGGATGGTGCTCAACATGATAATGATGATGAAAATAATGACAATGATGATAATGGAAATCCTTGTGGTGAATTAAGAAAATAGGTTCATTAGGACTAAGCCTATAAGTTCTACCAAATGGTATAATCTGTCCCAACAAAATGATAAAAATTGTCATAATCCTACGGTGAATCAAGAGTGATTGTGATGGTGTAGGTGCAACTCTGCCCTCCTCAAAGGGTTCAGTCTCATCAACTGATGTTATCGGTGTTGAGTCAACTGATGTTAAAATTGTGATAGGGAATGACAGGGCATTCTCCATGTCAAAGTATGATGTGAGTATGATGGGATGGGTATTTGAAGGCATCTATGTGACAATCGATTTCGAAATGAAAGTAAATATCTCGTAAAATGTGCGTATAAAACCGCATGTATAGTGACTATGTATTTATGATGAAATGATGAGATGCTATGATGATGTAGTTATAGTCTAGGGTCAATGATGCAACCTAGTTCTCTATAACCGAAGCTCTGATGCCAATCTGTCACACCCCCAAATTACCTGTTTTGCAGCGGAATGGAATTCCTGGGGATTGACTGTCATAGCATCACAGTTACAGATATATCGAACGACCTAAAGTGTCGTTTGGAAAACACATCGTTTGATTTAATAAAATAATCAGAGTTTACAAAGTATAGGTCCCAAATGAAAATCAACGCGTGCGGAAATAAATTTGATACAAGTCGAACGATGTTTTAAAGTATATAAATCTTGTGTGAGACGCGTCGTCATCGCGACTCTATGATATGTCCACATGCATGCCATGAAGTGAATGCCTTAGATACCTGAAAATACATTGCTAAAAGTGTCAACACAATGGTTGAGTGAGTTCATAGAGTTTATGTAAATGTTAATACGACTACCACAAGTATAAATTATGTATGACAATGATGTCACAAAATGATGTTACAATTGCTTAAGCACATGACACCGAAGCTCTGACTGATGTTCGCCCTAACAGAGTGTCTTGCCAAATAACTCAAATAATGTTTATGAAATGAAATGCATCCGTATGACTAGTTGGGATCCACCAACCCGGATGGAGGTGTCACCCTCGATAGATCTATCCACTCACCCACGCTTCTAGGAAATTAACGGTTCATGCTTATGAAATGGGGACATTTAACTGGCAATGCGGTAACTTAAGCAATACAATGAATTTGACATACTTGGTAGCGTAATAAAAATGGTGTGCAATGTATTCTCCCCCGTAGGTTTGAAATAAAGTAAAAACTTGAATAAATCGGGGCTATGAAAACTCACCTGTTGCAATGATTATGATGATATAATGGCAATACTGAAATGAGGCGCAACCTCTGACCGTGACCTATTGTGAATGTTATGATACGTAATGAGTTATGATGTAATGTTATGCATGCAATTCGGATGATATTTATACCACTTGTGAATTTTGAAAATAATACTCTTCGTCGAAAAATACTCTTTTAACGTCTTGACCATTCTTAAATTACTTTGCAAGTATTTACGTCAAAATGACATCCTACAATAGTTTCTTAATGATTTATTATGAAATTATAACTTTTCGTCGTAAAATAATGTCGTTGGAAAATTCATGAAAGTGACAAAAATGGCCTCGAAAAGCTAGTCATAAAATGGTGTACGTCGAACGTTAGGAAACGAACTCAACGGTTTTGGAAAGCTTGTATCATAATCTCAAAGTTTTGGCATTTAAGTTTTTATCCTAGAGGTCTCGTTCATAGAGAAAAATATAGGTTAAGTATGGTGATTTTGTCCAAAATGTAGTTTAAAAGTGAATTTCGGCAAAGTTTAAGCAACCGTAGTTAATTCATTACAACTCCGCTATACAAACGGTTGGTCATTTTGGAAAATATGCTTGGTGATCTCACTTTTATTAGAAGACATCTCGTTACAAAAAGTTCTACGTCAACGTTAAAAATAGCCTTCAATATGGTCACTTGTTTACCTTAACACTTGTCTAATAAAAATAATATAGTTTTTCGTAAATAATAAAGTTACGGCAATTTTGTGAAAACGTGTATATTTTAGTCGTTACAAATCCGTTTTCTACGTATTATACGTCCTTAGCTTCGTATCAAAGTATACTAATATATTTTTGATAAGTCGAAATAATTTATAACGCTTAAGACTCGTTTTTGACTCGTACAAAACAAAAACAGTTTGCTGAAATTTTCAGGATATATATATTTCGTCGTCAAACTTGAAAAATTTATAACTTCTTCGTTATAGCTCTGTTTTAATCCGTTCAAGCGGCCACGGTTTCGTTTTAAAGTATATTTTCTAAATATCTAGGCCAAAAATTTATGTCTACTGTCGGATTTTCCAGATTTAGAAAATAAAATCAGACCCTTTTTAAGACTTGTCGAAAAGAGTTTTTCTCGTGCTAAACCTATTCCAATCCCTTCAAAACAACTCCGAAGCTATTCTAATCCTACCATACACCTTCTTAGGGTGTCATGGGTTCCTAGACATCACCAAGAATGATATAATATAAGGGATAAATTATAGGATGACTTATATATGTATAACTCTAAAAACAATGTAAAAATGGTATAAACATCCATAAGTCTTGCATGCTTTGCTCAAAAATGATGGAATAAATATGAAATGATAATGAAAGATGTAAAAATGAAAATGATATGCTTACTAGTTACTTGATGAGGTGACTAGAACAAAGGATTAAACCTAAACACCCTAGGTTTTTATTTCAAAACCTAAACAAGAGTGTATACTAGATTGTTTAGAACTTGATTTGGAAAATTTTTATGAACCTCTTCTTGCACCTATGGATGGCCGGTTCTTGGAGAGGAAAAAGGAGAGGAAATATCTTGACTTGAACTTTGAATTATTTGTGAATGAATGTGTGTGTTTTTGCTTATCCAAGGTTCGGTTTTTAAAAGCAAAATAAGAAGATGAGTTGTTAAGTTTGGTGTACCTATTAAAAGAGTTTGTATTATTTTAGCTCACAAATAGAGATGGTGTGGTGTTTTGGTTGTTTATTGCCATATGTTGTGTCTTCAGTTGGCTACTGTCACACGCAAGAAATACCATATAACATTTGTGTTGTGTGTTGTGAAAGTCAACAAGGGTGCTTGGTGTTTGTTTAAACGAGTAGAAGAGAAAAAGAAAGCATGGTTAAAATCTTTGGGTGTCCCCCCAATAATGCACAATGTACTTGTTTTAGCTAAAAATAATTTTTAATGGATCAAAGTAAGATATATTGTAGTTATAAAAATTGTAAAAATACATTTCTTGCAAAATTTGAGTGAACTAATAATTATCGTGTAGTTTTTAAGAAAACCGTCGTAATAATATAAATTTAACAATTTATATACAAAATAAATTTAAAACACTGGGTAAACTCAAAATGTTATTTTTATAACTAAAAGTAAGTATAAAAATATGTCGGGATAGTTTTTGGAAGTATCGGATTAAACGTTCAAAATAATAACTTACGCGATAGCGTTTATTTAATATGAAATTTACGCGTTTAATGTGAAATGCAAAGGTCATGAATGAACTAACATGATGAAAATGATGCTAATGATATGTAGACTAAACCTAGTCTATATGAAATGTCCGTGATGATATGATCATGAATTCGCAGCTAAACCATTAAGGTTACGCGAATTTGAATCTCGTAAACCTAGTTTACGATAAATGATGAAATTGTGAAGCATGAATTGTTTTGAGAAATGACCTGAAAGTACGAGTTGTCACATATATAGCGGCAAACAATGATACTTCTGAAATCGTGATTCTAGTTCGACCTTTGATGCAAATCATGTGTTTCTTTAATTAATATAGTGTTTGTTTTTGAAAAGTTGCCAAGTTTATAATTGATCAGGCTTAAAGTGTATTAAGGATACTTAAGAGTAATTTTAAGCAAACTACATTAATTTAAGTTTTCAAAATTCAAGATTTTAAAAATGTGCATTCACTCTTTATAAGTAGTATAGATATTAGACAATTCATGATTGTCTACATGTCAAGAAAAAAAAAGCACATCAATTCCATGTCATCAAAATATGTCCAAGTCACCTCCACATGTACATGTGGTTATAAATGCCCATCAATTTCGTAAATATTAAGACTACTCACTATGGCAACCAAATGGATCGATCGTTGCTTTAGGCAATGCCCCCCCCCCCCCAATTTTTTGTTGATTCGGTCGGTTGGACAATCGTTGTTGGGGGAGATAAAACTAGCTGTTGGGGGGAGAGAAAACTAGCCGTTGAGCTAGTTTTGTTTTTACTGTTGGAGGTGTTGGTTTAATCTATTGATTTTTTTGAAAAAAAACATAATTTTTATTCTATAAATACCACACTTTTTACTTCATTTTCCACACTTTCTCTTCTATACACACTTTTAACTTCCTAACTCAAATGAATTTTGATCATTTTTTTGCGGATACAATTGAAGAAGACGAGGTAAATAGTTTCACCTTAGAGTTTATATAAGACGCCGCTTTGCTTATCCAGGCTTGCACTTCTTCATCAACACCAAGACTCCCAATAACTATGGTAGAAAGAGATTGTGTGCACATGATCGTCTTGTGGCGGCTTACATCGGTGAAAACCTGATGTATGACGAACGTACATTTCATAAGCAGTTCTGAATGAGGTGATCACTTTCCACTATGCTGACACTATGGGAAAACTTGCCGTTTTCCGGTTGATGAAGGCTACCTCTGCAATTCGTCAATTAGCATACGACACCGTTCCTGATGCTCCTGGCGAATATCTGCAAATGGCTGATAAAACTTCTTGTGATTATCTCGATTCTTTCTGTAAGGGTTTATGAACTTATATGGAAAGGAGTTCTTGCGAAGGCCTACAACAACCGATGTTGAAAAACTCTATGTTTTTCATGAGGATTAACATGTGTTTCCTGTGATGATAGGTAGCAATGACTATACAAAATAGTTGTTGGCTTAATGCCCAACTTATCTTCGTGGTCAAGTCTGTAGGGGTGATTTCGAGTCAGATCCATTCATATTATTAGAAGCGGTTGCCTCTCAAGACTAATGAAATTGGCATGTGTTCTTTGGTGATGTTGGGTCGAACAACGATATCAACGTTATAATACGGACACCTCTTTTGAACGATCTCAAACAGGGGAAAGCCGCAGAGGTTTCATTCGTGGCTAATGACGTGACTTACAAATGGGGAAATTTTCTCACAGACGAGATATATCCGAAATGATCTGTTACTATTAAGTCTATTTCAGAGCCAGACACGGATGATCACAAGCGAATAAAATATAAGCAAGCGCATGAAGCAGCAATAAAAGATGTAGAACGAGCATTTTGTGTGCTAAATCTGGATAGAATTACGGGATTGATGTATGATGAGTGTGTAAATACTCATCATTTTTAGTCAAATCTGAACTGCAAAACGTTTAAAAATGCTCAGAAATGCATCAAAATACTAACAATATTCCAAAATTGCATTTTATATGTTTCAGATGCAAAATGTTTAAAATCAGATGAAAAATGAGCAAAGTTTGCATAATTGGCAGTTTCAGTCCCCCAAGTTTCAAAAATTGTCAGAAACAGTCCATGAGCACATAATTTCAAAAGTAAAATCACCAAAGGTCCTTTTAAAATCAAAAGTTGTCAAAATTAGTCCTTTGGTGAAAAATGTCAAAAGTTTGAGAAAATTACAAGTTTGGTCCTCCAACTTTGAAAATTGGCAAAAATGGCCCCTGGAAATTTGAAAATGGCAAGTTTGGTCCTTGTACTTTTTGAGATTGTCACTTTTGGTCCCTTGAAACAAGTTTGATGAATTGGCAGTTTAGGTCCCTTGAATTTCAGAATTTACACTAATGGTCCTTGTCATTTAAACCCTTGTCAAACCATTTTGGACCCTGCCTAACCTTGGACCCCCTGTCAAATTGCATTTTGGACCCCTTCCAATTATTAGCCACCGGTCAAACCCCCTTGGTCAAACCAACCTTGGCGCCCAAAGTCTTCCTTCCCCAACTGCTAACCTGCAACAAGCAAACTCCCATCCCCCCAGCTCAAAACCCATTTTCCATGTCCCCCCACCTACAACTAACATCCAAGATGCATTTAATGCATTTCCCCCCCCCTCACTCAACCTAACTGTCAAAAACCCAAATTGGCGCCAAAATCCATTTCAATGGCCAAGATTGCTTCAAGCCATCCAATGGCTGAGGATTGTTGGGAAACATTCAGAGTGGAAAGAGAAAGAGTTGGGATTATAAAAGAAAGCAAAGAAAGCAAAGAAGAGGAGTAGACTTTTAGTTTAAAGTTTCTATTATGTCGTTTTTCTATTTTATGTCTTAATTTAACTCAAAAATTGTAATATTTTGTTCCTAAGTCTTAAACTCAAGTTACATTTTCAATATAATCAAGGTTTGATCATTAATTCCAAAGTTCCATTTGGTTTCATGTTTGTGAGTTACTGTTGAAAATTTCAGTTGCTATTTCTTACACCCAAGCTTCAATAAGCTTGTTTCTCAGTTCCACTAAGCTTATATGAGCTTAGCATAGCTTTTTATAAGCTTAAGTTTAATTTTCAATCAATATTGAGTTTGGTCAAAGAAAGTCAAACTGGGCCAAATTTGGATTCAGAAATGGACATGGGTTGGTGCAGCATGGAAATGGGTTGATTTGGAATGAGTTGGGTGGATACACTTAGGATAGAGGTTCTGTGATTGTTTAAATTCAAGCCATAGTGGCTATGGACAATTGTAAGTCATTTTAAAGTTTCTTTGCTTAATCTGAATTTGAGGTCATAAGTAGTTTAAATTTGTTGATTCAGTTGTATTTAGAGTAGTTATATCCAGTTTAAGTGATAGCATCATTTAATTCAAGTGTTTAGTTCAATTTACTTGCAAATCAATGGTGATAAGGGGTGTTTGGATCAGCCTGTTACATTGTACTAGAGGTGTGCTCATGAGTTGATAACTGTTGGTTCATGCTTGTTAAGTCCTATTATACTCATTTGAGTCATTTATTTGTGATTGAAAACCTTTAAAGTCAAAATCCACTTCAACTCTCTCTAACAGTGTACCTGTTGTGTTTTTTTGGAAATCAAAACACTTGTTGTGTGTTTTTAAAACATAGAGGTATCTTGCATTAACTTTATTTCATCCATTAAACTCATTATCAATCTACAAATCAAGTTCAAAACACAAAAAAGTCAAAGTTTCATTTTCATTTCAAAAAGTCAAAAACTGAAAAGTGGTTTTTAGCCAAACTAAGAGGAATTTTCTAGGATTCATTACTGGGTCAAATTTAGTGAGGTTTGTTGTTCTAAATACTTCACCTGGTCTATTTCTTTATCCTCATTTTATCAGATTTTTGTCAAATTTTTAATAGCTTCAAAAACACTTGACAATATGGCACAAAATGCCCTGCACACACTCAGTATTAACTGAGTGTGTACAGGTGGTTTTGTGCAGCATTGCACAGAGCTCATTTGAGCTTGTTGTTAGCTCTAATTTGGTTCACAAATAGTTGGCTAGGTCTAGTGTAGGTTTCAAGCTTTTTTTTTGATTTATAGCTTATTTGAGTGCTTGTTTTGTAGCTGCAAAACTGACCCAGAAACTGATTTAGCACATTTACTAAAAACATCAAATCTGTTGTAATTGCAAATTAGAGGTTAAGGCCTGTTAAAATCTGTTGCATTTAGGTTCTTTTAGCTTAGTTTGGTTTCTGTAACAGTTGGTGCTTGTTGGTCTTCATTTAGCTTATTCAAGTGCTTATTTATAAGCACTTGGCACATCAGTTCCATAATTCCACACATAAGCACCTGTTTTTCTATTTTTCTTAGATTCCTAATAATATTTTAGACTTTTCCTGAAATTTTCAGATTTTTCTAAGTTGGTTTGCTATTTTTCTGCATTTAAATTAGTTTTTAAGCATTTTTAAATAGTATTTAATACAAAAAATTCAGAAAAGGTTCAAAAAAATAATTTTTCATTTTTCTTAAGTTTAGATAAATATAAAAAGTCAAAAAAATATTTTTCTAGATTTTTCTTAGTTAAATTTGTATTTTTAAGCCATTTAATTAGTTTTTAATAGTTTTTAATTCATAAAAAAATAGAAAAATAATCAGAAAATTACAAAAATAGTTTTGAAAATTCTATTTTGATATTTTAGATTTTTCTAAGTCTTAATTTTATTTTTTAAGCTTTATTTCACATTTTCTTGTATTTTAGGTAATTATTTATTAGTTAAAAATAGTTTTTAATTAATAATAATTAGGTAATTAGTTATAAAAAATAATTTTCTTTTTCTATAAATTTTCTTTTATCATTAGGATTGTAAAAATATCATTTTCATATTTTTAGGGTTAATATTGTGTAAGTTTCACGTTTTTATTTGTACGTCGCGTAGTTTTTATTTCAGTTTTGTAAAAACATAAAAACAAAAACATCATTTTAAATATAGTGATAGCGTTTATTTAATATTTTTTATCTTTTTAATTTCCTTTAATTTGCATTTAAGCCGTTGTAATTTGTTGGCTTTTTCTGTAGTTACAATCATATCTGAAATCTTTTTCATTCAAATTTCTCGATCACTTTGCGTTTGATAATCCATTGCATAGCTCGCTGGGACATAACGACACGGGGAAACCCTATACTCCCCAGATCTTCATTGAGTTCGTGCTTAAGCAGTTTTAAGCTGATTACGGTCTGCCATTCACAAGTGGCAGGCTTGAGTGATTTAGCTTGACTGTTTGGCACGCATCAATGTACACTTGCATAATATTACATAATATGATCTTAAAAGACAAAGAGAATGCAATCTCTCTCGTCTTTTATCCGGAGGAGCAACATCATTGAGATGATCTCATACGACAAGAAGAAGATTTGTTCGAGGTTATTCGAGATATACATAGCCAAGAAAGGCATCTAAGTTTTAAAGCCGATTTAGTGAAACACATTTGGCGTCGAACAAATGAACACTAATTTTATTGTAATGTTTTTATTTTAATTTTAATTATTATGCAATGTTTTTTAAATTATTATGAAATTTTAATTTTAAAAAAATTCTGGGTCACCGGTAAGATTGCCATAACGTGTGTTTGATCATTTATTAGTCTAGATTAGAGAATCTGATATTGCGCTGAGTGGCACAGTGTTCTGGTGACTGGTCTCGTCACCATAACTGCTAGTCTAACTGTGAGGTATGAAACGCCAACATTCAAAAAGAGGAGAGTTATTTGACATACCAAAATTTTCTTACATACCAAAGGACTCATCTCCACCATCCATCTAAAAAGAAATCAATAATTGAGATTAAAAGCATTTTATTATTTTACATATTTTTTATAATTTAAATATCTCTTAAACCGTTAATCGTTAAGTAAAAATATTTACACCGTCGCGAAGAGCATTTAATTATCTTTCTATAGACAGACACTTTGATATACTTCCGAAAGTAGAAAAAAGCGTTTTTTCACGTTTTTTCGTCTTTTTTACGTTATTTGAAATTTGCATGAAAAAAATCATATATGATTAAACACCAATTTGAATATCAGATGTGATATTAGTGTTAAATCATATATGATATGTGATATCACATGTGATATGATATGTATATCATATGTGATTTTACACTAATATCACATGTGATTTTACACTAATATCACATGCGATATTACACTAATATCACATGTGATATTACATATCATATATGATATAACACTAATATCACATGTGATATTCAAATTAGTGTTTACTCATATATGATTTTTTAATGCAAATTTCAGTAACGTACAAAAACGAAAAAACTTAAAAATAAAAACGTGAAAAATACGAATTTTTTTTTTGTCGAAAGTATATCAAAGTGCCTATCTATAGAAAGATAATTAAATGCTCGTCGCAATGATTTTTTTTTTCTTTTAACGATTAACAGTTTGAAAGTTGTTAATATTTGAAAAAAGAGGATGAAAGTGGGTTTTTAAAAGTGTTGGGATTAATCTTGATCAAATAAAAATGTGAAGATTGATCCTTTATAATCTGTTGTCCTCAAATGATGTTAAATCTCAATGAAATGCTTCTCTGAAGTGAAAAAACATTCAAATTTCAAAAGCGATATTCACATGAAATTATTCACCATTTCACAATCACATCAAATCATGCGCTTCACAATCCTAACAAACCGAGTCAGACTTTTCAAAACACAATAATATCCACTTTTAAAATCAAAACATGATGGAAACCAATAATAAATTGAAGAAAAATCGCGATATACGCAAAGGAACGGTATTCATGACTTTGTTTACCATATTTACTCCATGATGATGTGTAGTTCGTGAGCATGTAAAGTGTAAGGGATTTACATATAGTTTCATATTTTCATGTATTTAGTGCTTACGAAATTATAGTTGTTCTTTATTTTGCATATAAAGTGATTAGTTAAATGTCTAATCTATAATCTCACTAAATCAAGATAGGGTATGTTTGGCAAAATTAGCTGTAAGTTGTATGCTGTAAACTGTAAAGTTGTTAACATGAGCTACAAGCTCTATCTTTTTTTAATAAAAGTGTTTGGTAAGTTAGCTGTTAAATATAGTTATAAGATGTAAAATGACATAAAAAGACATATTTATAATTGTTAACATATGTTTTGAGGGTATATAAGTAATTTAAAGTTTTAACAGCTACAAAATGTTTAAAAAGCTTCATAAATCAGCTTTTCATTTAAGAGCTAGTTGTTTAAAATAAAAACTTGAAGTTAACGTATCCAAACGGAGCTACTTATTTTAAAATAGATTATTTTTGTAACAAAAAGTTAATAGCTCCCTAAAAAACTATTGCCAAACAGACCCAATAAGCGAGTAGAGTTGAGATCAATATAGATCTCATATTTGCTATAGATCCAATAAATCAATCTTAGCCATTCATTTTTGATCAAAATTAATAAAAAAAATAATTTTCATCATTTTTATAAAAACAACATATCTTGCAAACGGTAAATCTTCAAACTACAAAAAATACACTACCGTGACGAATATTAAATTATCTTTCTATAGATATGCACTTCTCTGTATTTTCGACAAACTTTTTTTTTTTTAAATTCCGCCCAGAAAAATCATATGTGATTTGTAAAAATCAAATCATATATGATTTTTTCAAATCATATATGATTTTTACAAAAAACATATGATTTGCAAAAATCATATATGATTTGTAAAAATCGAATCATATATGATTTTCACGAATCATATATGATTTTTCTGTACTGAAATTTTGAAAAAAAAATCGTTAAAAATATATAGAAGTGCATATCTATAGAAAGATAATTTAATTCTCGTAACGATTAACGGTTTGCGAGATATTTAATTTTTATAAAAAGGCTGTAAGTTTATTTTTATTTTATTAAAAAAATAAATGGCTATAATTGGTTTGTAAATTTGAGATATTTATTAAACTTTTGCCTAATCGAGTATGTGTCAAACTTGTAGCCAAAAGAACATACAAAAAATATGCATGTGTGACATACATTTTCAGTCCATTTTATGAAAGCAAATAAGACCAAATTACAATTTTATCCCTTAGACTATAAATATTTACATGTTTATTTATATAACCAATAACACTATGTTATAGTATTTTGTTAACTACGATCTCATACCGCTAATTTTTTTTATAAATTTTTTCGACAATGTAAAGGTTGTATTTTTATCTTCGAAATGAGCCTAATATTGATATGGGAATGAGACGATTTGCAACTTTTATTATTTCATCCATTACAAATTTTTTGTGAAACATGCATGAATAAAACGATGAAAACTTTTCAAAACTATATGACTATTAAGCTTATTGAAGATAACAAAAGTTACTATGCGTTGTCCAAAAAAGTTACAATTGTTTTTGTAATATAACATCATAGTTAAAATTATGTTAGTATAATAGGGTTTTTTTTTTTTTTTTTTTTCTCCTTCTTCTTCTTCTTTTAATAAAACATAACCAAAAAAGAACTCCAGCAGTGTTATTTTGATACGTATAGTAAATTTGGCCGCCCCACTTCAAATATTAGCCAACCCACACCTACTTCAAATCTCCTACCCACACAACTTAACCAAATTGGAGAACTATTTATGGTAAAGATCACAAGTTTATTAGCCAAATGATTCTAACAAGTTTGCAAATTTTTTAAAGCTAATTACCATTGATTTCAGACATTATTTCAAGGTTATATCATTGTTCTTTCTATACAGTACATATTGCATCTTATTTGTTTCAACATTACGGTTCTTAATTTTTTAATTAATTGGGTTGGAAATTTTGTGGTTGTGTAAGCATATATATATAACATCAATAAGTTTTCACTACGATATAACATTAATTAAATTTGTTAAAAAATTATACCATGATTTGCGACAGTTATTTCGTTATGTATTCAAAGTTTAGAATCAATTAACAATTAACAACCCACCTAATACTAATATTTAATATTCAATATTCAATTGTGGTTTATAATTGTTTATTGAGTTTTAGTATTGACTAGTACCGCTGATTCAAATAATATCGTGGGTATGTGGAGTTAATTGATCAATGTAGGTCATTTAATTCAATCAAGGTCAACGATGTCAAGCTTGTACCTATTATTGTTTCATATTGCAAACTAGTTTATTTGGTACTACATTCGTTTCAAAATTATAGTACCCGTTTGACTTTTTTGATCTTTCTTCTTCAACTTTAACTTTAAATATTTTTATTTATGTTATACAATAGTTGATGAGAATTATACTAAATGAAAATACATTTAAAACCCAATCCATTCATATATTTTGCATCAAGTATTATATAACACAAACAAAAATACTAAAGGTCAAAGTTGTAAAAGAAAGACCGAAAAAGTCAAACGAGGATTATAATTTTGGGACGGAGGGAGTATGATTTATGATGGGTTAGGTCTTGGTGCTACATGAGTTTAAAACCCTAATTTTGAGTTAGGGTTTTCCTTTTAGATTGGTTGTTGCTGCATGTAGGGGTGTCATATTTCCCGACCCGACCCGGACCCGACCCGGACCCGAACCCGACGAAGGATATTCGGGTCGGGTTACTCGGGTCCAAAATCCAATTCGGGTCAATCGGGTCAACCCGATTAACCCGAGTACGAACTAGGGTCGGGTATTGGGTTCAAAATATTTGAAAATTCGGGTTCGGGTCGACCCGACTAACCCGACTTATTTTTATTTTTATTTTTTATTTTTTATTTTTTTTTAACTTTTCCCAATCTTTATTTAATTGAAAGGCCCAAAGTAGTGCATGAACATATATTGCTTCATATAT